>JAZKJV010006425.1:0-321466 GCA_037367405.1 Ottelia alismoides
TTAAAACACAACATCGTTTGAGAGTCGCAGAACTCAGTTCAAACCACCTTAATAGCCGTGTCAGAACTAGTCTACATTATACACAAACTGTTATGAATATGAAGCTGACTTGCATTATGTAAGTGATAATAGCTCTTCCCAACTGAAATGGCAAAAGAATCGACTTCTCCAACATGACAACCTAATGATTCCCCATTCCAGCAACTCTTTCCTCGAGGAGCGGGGTATTCCCTTCGATGTTACTGTGCATCTGACTCAAGAGGAGAGGGTAAAGAGAAGAATAGACTGTATCATGTGTAGGTACCTATCCGGGGGATGCATGACCAGTGTAGTCAAGTCATCCAGTTGCAGACTCACATGATATGAATTTAAAGCTCAAGTTTGCTTGATGACTATACAAATAGGTACACTCCGACAAACATTTTATTTTCTATCAGGCCTGTCCAATTTTTTTTGGCATTTTTGCTTTTTTTTATTTTTTTCATTCATTTTTTAGAAATACTATGTACAACAACATTTACATAAGGAGCTATTCCTCCTGACCCAGAAGACGATCCCTCCTTTGAAGCATTATTGCAAACCACACTCTCTTTTCTTTAGACGTCGATGCTACTAGATGGGTTGGGGTGTACTTCCCTCCCTATACTACGAAGAATGTTTCCACTCGTGTGTGTCTCATACTGGCCAATTCAATCCCCTCACCAACTGAGTGAGCTGAGTGAAAGCTGAAAATGTTTAAGTTATGTGACGGTCGACAAGAGTCATGCGTACTTCTCGAAAAGTTCAAGCTAGGCAGTTCAGGTGACTTGAACCCAACTATGAGTCTCAAAGATATAAGTCTGAATAGACCTGAAGTACCTCAAATCTAGTTCCTATATGGTTCCAGTGAAGTTAGTTGCATTAAGGTCCAACCAACTCCATTCTTCGACTTTACTTAGACTAGTTCATATATCAAACTCAATCCGAAAAATGTGAATTCTATGCAAATGCTATTTACAATGCAATGAAAAATCTTTTTGTGATGCAATTTTCATATTTTGAACTTTTTTGTATTTTTATAAAGAATTTACAAATTTTTATGCAATTTTAAAAGATTTTTGCAAATGTTTTCGGGACTATAATTTTGTAAATCTTTCTGGGATTTTTCAAAATAAAAGTTTTTGGATTAAAACGTAGGTATAAACATTTACATGGGGATGCATCTAATAATTACAAGAGTAGGTTTTATGAATTTACAAGATATATGTTAATTATTTTTTATAGATAATTATATATATATATATAGTTAGTAAAATTTTTTTGGGTGATGTATATATATTCCTTAAACTTCTTTAAGTATGGTTTTACAAATAATTTGAAAACTTAGCTAAAAATAATGTTTGCAATTAACTTTACAAAAAATTGAAAATCATTTTGCAACGGTTTTTCAGAGGGTATATATATTTTTTCAAATATTTCTACAACCATTTTAAAAGCCATTTGCAAATAGTTATTCAAACATTTTTATTTCACGTAAAGAAAAGATATTTTTACAAACAAAACATTTTAACAAAGGCTGAAACATTTTACTGGATATTCTTCAAATAGTTTGAAAACATTTTTCAAACAAATTTTCAAACTATTTTTCGAACATTTTGCTAAACATTTTTACTTCATTTATTAATCAGTATACAAAAAATTTTGAGGAATAATATACTTCTTTTTAATAATGTAATTATTGAATTGTATGGTATATATAGTGTTTTAGCCATACTTATTGAAAATAAAAAAGTATGAGTTATGGCTTAAAGTATATACACAATATATACGACCCCCTATACTTTGCTAGAGTTATGTGCTCATAGATTCGAGAGAAACAGAGAAGACATAATTTGTAGTGAGTAAAGAAAAGTCTAAAGAATAAAGGAATACGAAGGGATGAAATGAATGAGAAGTTGACCGTCCCCCCCTATAATTAGGATCAACTGATCCTATGTATAACAGACTATACACAAGTTAGGGAGGGTTAAGGGTGGGAATGTATTAAATCATTGGCTCGACTTGTCCCCCCATACTTAAGGTAAAATATCCCTAAGTATAGACAAAGTGTCAAGAGTTGAGGGGATAGGTGAGGGGTCTAAAAATGAACACTCGGGATATGCACCCACCATATACGTAGGACAAGGTATGTCCTAAGTATAGCAATGATGAAAGGGATGATACCTTTTCGGAAGAAGAAAGAAAACAAAGAATAAAAAAAATCAAAGAAGAAAAAGAAAGATTATTCAAAAATATTTTGATCTGCTTTGTACGACATAGAGTCAATGACAGACAAAAATGTATCATGCTCTAGGTAAGGCTTCAGAAGTTATCCATTGACTACAAAAGGTCGCGCGTCATCTGACAATCCAGATATCATTACGCTACCTTTTCCACACACGTGTCATTGTAAACGACCATATCCATTTACTCTTCAACTTGCTTGGAAAGATCTTCAATTTCACATCAAACAACCAGACCTTCTGACTCAGCTCGAAGGACTTGCAATGGATATGCTTGTCATGCCACTTTTTAACTTTGTCCTTGTACATAAGGCTATTGTAATTTGCATAATCTTTGAATTCCAGTAATCTGTTCAGATCCACTTTTCTGTTCTTCTTGGCTTTCTTATAGCCCAAATTACAGATGTTGATTGCCCATTAACATTTATGAATAAGTTCAACGGGCAAATGACATGGCTTGCAATAGATAATGTAGAGGGAGACATTCCTAATGGCGACTTGTACGTGGTCCTGTAAGCCCAAAGAATTGAATCAAGTAGCTGAGAGCAGTTTTTGCGATCCTGATGAAAAAGCTTCTACGTAATTATCTTTATCTCCCTATTCGAACATTTGGCCAAGCCATTGGAATGTGGGTTGTAAGGTGAAGCCACACACTGTTCTATGTATTCTATTGATAAAATGGCTACCCCATCAGATATAAGAATTTTTGGAATCCTAAACTGTGAAATAATGTGATCCTTTAGGAATCGACAGATAGCCGACTGTGGGGATTCAGGCGTTGAATAGCCTCCATCCAACGACTCTTGTAGTTGACAACGATTATGATGTATTCATAGCCATGGTTTATGCAGTCGATGCCCCAAGCATAGAAGACTTTTGATATCTGAATGAACTTATAAGATATCGTATCCCTCATACCTATGGTGCCACCTATCGTCTGGTAGTAAGTGCAATGTTTGACGTACCATGCTGCATCCTTGAATAATGTAGAAAACCAAAGGCCACTTTGAAGAACTTTCACTACCATACATCTACCTGAATGGTGTCCCCCCAACTCTTTATCATGACAATGTGTAAGGACACTCGGAAACTCCTCCTGAAGAATACACCTTTTACAGATGTAATCTTCCCCGTCACGGAATATATATGGATCCCCCCACTAGTAGAAATAGATGTCGGACAAAAGATTGTCCACTTTCAATTTAGGCCAATCGTGCAGAGTTTTATTGGACACAAGATCGTTCACAACATCGGCATACCAGGGAAGGAAGGTAACTGACAATTTCAACTCATCTAGGAAAATCTCTATAATTGGTAGCAGGTTCAGCTCAGGAGATTCAGGCCCAGTATGTCTGAACAAGTGATCGGCCACCTCATTCTTAACTCCAGGTTTGTCTCGTATCTCTAAGTCAAACTCTTGGAGGTGAAGGATCCACTGAATGAGACATGGTTTAGCATCCTTCTTCTGTTGTAAATATCAAATGGTCGAGTGATTTGTATAGATGATAACCTTGCCCAAGGAGATGGGATGTAAACTTCTCCAAGGTAAAAACTACAGCTAGCATCTCCTTCTCAGTGACGGTGTAGTTTCTTTGAGCTTCATCAAGCATTTGGCTAGTGTAGTGAATAGCAAAGGGAACACTTTCTTTCCTCTTTCCCAATACAACACCGATGGCATAATCTGACGCATCTGTCATTATCTCGAATGGTTGAGTCCGAATTGGCGACAATAGGACTTGGGCCTGAGTGATAAGTTATTTCAACTAATTGAAGGTGAGGAGCACACGATCATCAACAATGAAATCATTCTCCTTTCCCAACAGTTCTGTCAATGGTCTGGACAACTTGCTAAAATATTTGATAAATCATCGGTAAAAACAAACAAGACCCAAGAATGATCGTATCTGCTTAAGAGTTGTAGGCGGATTCATTTTGGAAATCACTTCCACCTTGGCTAGGTCCATTTCAATGCCACGTTTAGAAACAATGTGACCCAACATGATTCCTTCGATCATCATGAAGTTTCTCTTCTCTCACGAGATCACTAGGTTTACTTCGCAGCACTTCCTCAAAGCTATATCTAAATAATACAGGCATTGATCAAAAGAGTATCCGTAGACTGAAAAGTTGTCCATTAAAACCTCAAGTAAAGTGCCAACCATGTTGGCGAATAGTGCAAGCATACACCTCTGGAAGGTAGCTCGGGCATTGCATAGTCCAAACGACATCCGTCTGAAGGCGTATGTCCCAAATTTACAAGCAAACGTAGTTTTCTCTAACTCTTAAGGAGTAGTAGCAACTTGATTATATCCATAGTAACTGTCTAAGAAGCAGAAGTATTATTTCAATGCTAATCTCTCGAGAATCTTGTCAATGAAAGGAAATGGAAAATGGTCCTTCTTGGTGGCTAGGTTCAACCTTCGATAGTCGACACACACTCGCCAAGAGGTGCGTACTGTGGTTGGAATCTCCTCTCCTTTGTCATTCTTCACGATGATGATCCATTATTTCTTCGGGACTACATGTAGGGGTCTCACCCATTTGCTAATGGAGATGGGATAATTGAAACCGGCATCACACCATTTCTGAAATTCCTTCATGACGACCTCCTAGAGTTTCAGATTCAGCCTTCTCTAGAATTCGCATGAGGGCTTGTTGTTATCTTCGAGGTAGATGTGATGCAGGCAGAGTAAAGGATTGATCCCATGGAGATCTTATATCTTCCAGCCTATTGCCTTGTGGTTTCTTTGAAGAACCACCCTTAGATTGGATTCTTGGTCTTCAGTCAAATGGGCATTAACGATGACCGTATACATGTTAGGTTCGCTCACAAGGAATGCGTACTTCATATTGGAGGGTAATGGTATTAGCTCAAGCAGAGTAGGAGCAACTTCGGTGGTGACTTATGTGATTATTGCAGGTGGTGGTTCTTTCATCTGTTTGGTGTCCACCTCTAATTTTTCAGCTTCTTTCTTAAAAAATCCACAGAAATTTTAGTGATCTCCTCTTCATTGTAGAATTCCTCGATGATCCATTTTTGGTCTTCAAAACTCAAAGATCCCACAAAGAATTCATCTGGAACATCAGCAAAAATCTCGTCATCATCAACAAGGGAATAGTCGACTACATTTTCCACTCCTTCCTCTGAAGAGAGGAAATCATGGATCTCAATGTCATCCATGAATAGATTTGTATCTTGGATATTCATTAAAAAGTTGAGGTCATCAAGATGGTTATTGGCTTGCACACTTATTGCGGATGCTCCCAGGGATGGCTTGGATTCAAACACGATCTCTATCTTGACCTTGTGTGGAGACGTCCATGTAGAGCATGACAAAATCCACAGGGAATTGCATCCCTTGTACAATGATGATTATGTCCTCCAATATGCCTCTAGGCTACTTAACCGATTTTTCTGCGAATTCCAGAATCATCTTAGTAGGCTTGAGCAGCCCTAACCCAAGATCGGTGAATAGTGAGGCAAGCATAAGATTGATAGAGGAGCTGCTGTCGAGAAGTGTCTTCTCGAATTCCTAGTTAAACATCTCGCAAGTAATGAGTGGTGCTCCCTAATCTGGCATTTTGTCTGGGAGATTTCTAATGGTGTTAAATTTGGCCATGATGAGGATGTGCTTTTCAGCTTTGTCGCTTGGAATTCTAGAATTGTGAGGATGAGGATGACACCTTATCATGTATGTACTCAAGAGCTTTCAAACCTTTCTTATTGCAGGCATGTACTCAAGATCTTTCATAAATGGCATGTTCAAGACCATGTTTTGAATAATCTCCATAATGGAAGGATCAAACAGAGCATTTTTCAAATTTATCATTTTTTGTTTTTTCCATTGTTTTTAGAAGAGAAACATTTACTGAATCAAAAATTGTATCATTCAAATGTTTGTGCATATCATGAATTAAAGGTAGAGGGCGTGAATGTACAAAAGCTGGCCTCGGGTATGCTGCAATAACTAGCGTCTCTGAGGTCTGCTAGACTACACCAAAGCTGCTCCTGGTTCCATCTTTTTGTATTTTTTTTTAATTTTCGTCTTTTTTTAATATTTTTTTGCCAATTGATGCTCCTTTAAAATTGGTGTTGGGCTCTGATGTTGGTTAGGTTGATGATTCCCCATCGAATGCTAGATGCTTTCCTTTCATCGTCGCTAATGTCTAGAGTACTCTATCGCTCCTGAGAGTGACAACATTAGATAATAAGAAATTAAATTCATCCAAATTGGGTTAGAGACTACTTGCTATGTGCTCTTTATGTCCGATGTTATTTGGATTAGCTTCGATTTGGTCTAGAATGACTGTATTGGCAGCCATAAAGTCATCGATCTTTTGGGTCATCTCAGCCATATTCTTCACTAGCTGAGCCAAGCAATCGAGAGCAAGGTTCACTTATGGGGCCTACGATGAAATGATTGTATGAGGCCGTTGATTGTTATACTATGCAGGGGGAGGCTGCTGGTAACCCCTGTACTACAGATAATGAGGAGACATGAATGATGAGTGTTTGGAGTATTGAGAATGTGGACGACCGAAGTACTGATGTTGATATGAAGCAGCCAGTTGTTGCTGATGGTATCCTTGACTGCGGTAGCCTAACTGATGAGGATCGTGCTGGTAATTCTGCCTCCAAGTGGTGTTGTAGTTCGGAGGCAGCTGGTTTTGATGGGGCTGCAACTGTCTTCCCCACTGATGTTGCTGGTTATAGGGTCTGATGGTCATATTCTTTTTCTGACCCTTGGAATGTACCTGAGGATGGGTCAGCTTTGCATCATTGTTCCACACACCATTCACTTCTTGTATCAACGACAGTGGTAGGAAGAGCTGTTTTGGTTCAGCTGGGAAAAGTTTATTAAAATGGGCAAAAATCTGAATCCGAACTAATCTTGAAATCAAAGAAATTAACCAAGTTCAAGTCTTCACTAACTATTTGTTCAAAAATTGTCTTTTTCGTATTTTATTTTATTTCTTCTTTTTCTTATATAATAAAAATCCAAAAAATTAGATTAAAGTGTAAATATTTATCTTTAATTAGTCGTCTTTTTTCTGGATTTTTATCTGGTTTAAAAATGACAAAAAAATTAGAAAACCCAAAAAACAAGGTATTCTATGTACGTGGGATACCCCAAAAATATCACTTTGCACAAATGATCGATTTTGGTTCTAGTGTCTTCATAAAATTGTAGATCTCATCGAGACGAGCGACTTTCTTGAAGAAAATTTATGAATCCGAGGTCATTTACTATTTTCTACGTATTTATCAATGTATTTATTTTTCATTTTTTGTGGGGCCGACACGAGGCAGCTACTGGAGCCACCACGTGTCTCCCATTTTTGGGTTTTTAAATTTCGTTTTTACAAAAAAACTTAAAAAAAATAAAATTTAAAAGGGCTTGCACGTGGGGAGCACGTGCCTCCCGCGCAGGTGCCCTGCACGTGCTTCGCCCAACCCCAACTCCCTGCCACGTGGCCGTAGCAGGGCCGTCCGATCTTGGCTGATTGAACTGCCACAGCGCTTCGTCTTCTTCCTCCTCTTTCCTCTTTTTCTCCGCCACCTTTCATATTTGTCATCGTCGTCGTGCCTTTCCCAATCTCCTCCGCGATTCTCGGCCAACAGCCGCCCCACAAATCTCGCGTCGACCCCCGTCGCATCCCCGAACTCCCAAATCTCATCATAGATCGTCAATTCTCTTCAAATCGAATCCCAAATCGATAGCCCGACTTCCATCTCTGGCAAGCCTCAAGCCCTATTTAAAACTCCTCCACCCCTTCATCGATTTCATCCGCCGATCCACAATTGAGACGAGGTCGACAGTGATAGCATCACCTCCGCCAGCCGGTGAGATCCGAGGGACCCCTCCCTCGTTGCAGCTGCGACCCTTGCCCTCGCTGCTCTGCTCTAGCCTATCGTAGAGCAAATGACGTCTTCTTCCTCCACATTGCAGCTTCGACCCATCGTCTTCGCTACACCACCACCTCTAGGTTTGCTAACGTCGGGCCAGGAACCTCCAAGCTCCCCCAACACATCGCCGCACTCAAGCCGTCGGTTCCACTAGGAGGGACAACTCCACCACCGAGAAATGCTTCCTCACCATTCATCATAAACAACCTTCAGCTGTTGCTGACATCCAAGAACTTCATTGACATCCCCCTTCGACCACCATCCGCAGCTCCGCCAAAAGCTTCATTTCCAGAAGCTTCACCGCCTGACCGCCGCAACATTTTCCTCAACATTGTTGGGCGACCTTCAAGCCTTCATCGACACCAGGAGCATTCACCATCGCCGTCACTTTGCCCCGGAGGCCACGCCACTACCACTCCCCCAATCCAAAACTGGGCACGTGAGGTCGGAGGCCCCTACGTACGTGCGAGGCACGTGCGCAAGGGGAACTGCCTCAATCATATTGATGGGTAAAATTGCTATCATACCCTTGGAGTGCAGCCTATTTATAGAAGGGTCCCCGCCATCCAGAGGTCACGTGCGCATCACGTGATCGCTGGAAATTTTGCAATAACACCCTCATTCTCTTAGGTAATCAAGAATTAGCCCTTTCACTGCTAAATTATTATTTATATATTTATTGTAATATTGCATAAATACCCATGTGTTCCCCCTTCATCTGGGACTCCTACATTGCATTGTTTTATGAGTCAAAAATTGGCATTTTGTTCTACAACTAATTCTCTATATCTTGGCAAATGTTTAACATTCTTGTGATCAACGGTTAGTTATTAATTAATTATTTTGTGGAAGATTGCATATTTTGCCCATTCTGTGCTTCAAAATTCATAACTGATTAACCATTGCTCTGAAAATTATCAAAAAAATCACGGATTGTAGATTTAATTTTATGTTACGTCGTGCCCTCAAAGATTTGCATTTGCAAGCATAATATGTCTTATAAAAATCATTTTGCACATTTCAATATTTTATTTTTAGTAGGTATTAAATCTAGTATTTTAGAGGTTTAGGATTTTTATGAATCAATCAGCTAGTGATAGATCTTGGATAGTTTTATCTCTTGGAAATAAATAGGTTTAATTTATTATAATTAAATATCGAAATTCACATCTTTTGCATTCATAAATTCATAATTTTTTTATGTTGCATCAAAAAATATTACATTGCATTCATTCATCCTAATTGTCATCTTGGCCAAGTTTCTTATTTTTCAGACATTGTTTGATTAATATTCATTTCTAGTCCTTAAAATCGGCCAAAATCATCATTTCACACCCCAAACTTGCATTAGAAAAACACAAAAAAAGTCCGCCTTGAAAACCGTTAAAGAACATTGATAGAAAAATTTCTAGGTTGTTCCTTTGCCTCCTTGAGTTCGACCTTGGGACTTGCCCAAGTAAAATAAACATAAAACCGCATTGATTAAAACTTATTAAATTTCTTGTGATTATTTCTTGATCGATTCTGATTACCCACCTATAACGAAAAGACACATAATTAAGCATACGATAATCCACATAAATTAAATAGGGCATTTCATGACTCATCAGCGAGGCGAGCCAGTGTTAATCAAAATTTATTATACCCTACTAAAGATGCGTAGTGACAAGCAAGTAGGGTTCGAACGTTGGAAACAAGTTTGTAGAGCAATGGAAGATAGAATAATCAATCACAAAGAATTCATATTTTCAAATATTTAGCCAATTTATGATATTTGTGGTTTTTTTATTTGATTTTTTTATTTTATTTGAATTTTTTTGTTTTTAATTCGATAAGTTTTTATTTTCTTTTAATATCTTCTGATTTTTAATTCCTTTTTTTAAAAGATATATAAGAATATATAAGCATATTTATACAATATAGGATAATATAGATATAAATAAAACTAAAAGTAAATAAAAATTATAGAATAAAATATTTTTAGGTTTAAAATAATTCTTTTCTATTTTTATGATTTTTTTATAGTTTTTTGCTAATTTTTATGGATTTTAAAGTCAAAACTATTCCAAGTCAAGGATTTAAAAAATAGGCCAAAGCAATTTGGAATTTGAAAATAGCAAATAAGGTCCAAAACTTTCCAAATCAATTTTAGTAGATATAAGAAAATAAAGAAAATTATAAAACAGATAATGATATGTATGGAGTTTTAAGGAATTTTTTAGATTTTTATAATTTATTTTATAGTTTTTTATTTTTAAGAGCTGCGTTTTTCATTTTTTAGTGATTTTTTGTCTGATGGTTCAAAATACGTAAAAAAAAGAAAAACTAATTTTAGGGAATTTTTCTTAATATTTTTTAAAATTTTTTGGTAATTTTAAATCTAAATAGGGAATATTTGTGCTCTTTTTTATTGTTATAAAACAGGAAAAAGTCCTAAAATGATATTATAAAAATATAACACGAAAATCTTTCCTTGTAGGAGCTTAACCCTATTTTTTGTAATTTTTGGAGCATAGACACTATATTTAATAAATAAAACAAATGACAAGAATTACTGAACTAGGAAGGGCATATATGTAATTAAATTTAAAGGCAAGGGCCTTTCCCAAAATGTCTAGATATTTATAACTTTAAATAAAATAATCTTAGAGTAATTTGAAATTAAACCACAAGGGCCCAAATGCAGAAACACCACCGCATGTGGGATGACACGTGAGGTGATGTGGATTAGACTAAACGACAAATAATAAAACTATGAGGGTTGTTTTGCAAGTATTACAAAAATAAAATAACTGCAAATGAAAGTTTAAGTATTAAATGATAAATGCAAAAACTGATGTAGTGAAAGCTGCAAAATACCCCTCCACGTACGCGTGATGGATGGCTGGAAGAATATCACTTGCCACACATCACGTCCTCCTTGCCTGATGACACTTCGCGATGGATGGTTAGGATTAAATCCTAGCAGCTGATCTAAAGGCTGCGGTGAGGCGTATCAGATGGCTATTGCTCACCTAGTCATTGCTGCTCAATCTGGTGGTCTAGAGGCTATTAGGAAGAACTAGGGAAGAACTCCTTAGTTGCGAGCTTCAATCTGTGTGGGCTCCCTTCTCTTGCGTCCTCAACTGCTGCGAGGTGGTTCAAAAGATTCATGGGGTCCTTCCACGGTGGTCGGAGGTGTCAAAATGCCTTGATGGGCTCTATAGGTGTCGGATGGTGGTGGCGGACCTGGGAGCTTCCCCGAGCTTCAATGAGGCACGACAAGGCCTCCTCACTAGTTCTTTCCCGTAGGGGTTAACTCACAAAAATAAGGCGAAGCTCGGGCGTTCCGCTGAGGGAGGAATGGGCGACATGTGCGTGAGATGGGATTCCTCCAGTGAGCAATGGAGAGGGAGGAACAAAATTTCGAATCTGATAAAGATCTGAGAGAATGAAGGTGCTTGGGGTGATTACAGGGTGAAGGGAAAGGATATGAGGGCGAACACCGAGGCAGAATGAGAAGGAGGTGGCTGGAACAGGGTGGCGGAGCTGAAGCTATGTCATGTGGTGAAATGTGATTTTATGTTATGATGAACAAAATCGAGCGAAGTAAAAAAAGAAAACCTAAGCTATTGTTATGCAAAGGAATGGAAAGAGTGAAGAAACTAGAAGCTACCATCAAAGCACGACCATGAGCAAGAGCTCTGGTGAGGATGTTGACGAGCAGGGGATCAGACCTCGATCCAACGCCAAACTTCATGCCAAAGGGCTGGACGAGCACCTGTTGTCACCAGGGTCCTCATTCGAAGCTCAAATCGAGGGTAAAGAGGCGGAAGAGGGATCAAGTCCAAAATGAGGTCAACCATGGGGTATAAGTACAATGATCTTTTAATTGGGACGAAGCATGTGATGCACATGTGCTTCAACAAAGATATGATTTTGGCATGAAAAAGCATTGATCGGGTCACAAGTTTGCAGAAGAAATCTACCAAAATGATCTCAAGAAATGATGGAAAAATTCGACAAAGATCGGGTCCCATATGACAAAAGCTGGGTTTAAACCTGGGATGAGCAGTTGACCTAGGTCAACCAAGGTTGAGCCTTGATTGGTCCACATCAGCAACAAGAAGATAAAATATAAATAAAATTCGTTATAAATGCAAAATAAAATAGCAATTGAATTAATAAATTTGTGGTTCAACATAAAATATGGATATTGTTTAACATGATATTTGTATGTAAATTTTATTTATTTTTATGGGCTCATTTATTACAAGTTTATTTTTGGGGTCTTATTTATAGGTATATTCATCTATGTTTTGTATATTTTATTTTTATCTCATATTTATGTTTTTTATATTTTATTTGATAAAATTACAACTTATCTCTATATACATAAATATATTTTTATTGTATTTTTCTGATATAAATATTTTTTTGAAATAAATTTTGTAGTTTTTATATCTTATTGTCTACAACTTTCATATACAAAGTTTATTGACTTGATGAATATGTAATAAAGAATAAAATAGGTCCCAAAATGGACCTATTGAATAATAAAAGTTTGTGATTTTTATGTGACTTTTGGACCTTATCTCCCCCAACTTTTTTCCTTGTAGACCCAATCATCAAGATGCCTAGGTCTCATGGTTTAGGGTCATAAAATACCTTTGGCATTTTATTATTTTTCTTTTCTTTTATTTATTATATAAATTTGGCATTAAAAACTATATTTTATACATAAAAAATGGAACAAAGATTGAATGTTAATTTGTACAAAATGATGCTATTTATATGCGTTAGGTAGGGTTTTTAAGGACAAAATGATAGAATATGGGTGATTAAATAGAGATTCATTAGGCAATCCATGTCCAGGACAGTAAAGTCCACTAGGAACTGTAGGCCACACACGGTCACGATAACGTTCCTCAAAATGCCCCTATGTCTCTTTCAATTCTATCAGCAAACTTAAGGATCACACCAAATTTGTAAATAGGATCTAGTTTGAGCTTGTCAAGCAAACAAAATGGTATCATATTGATTGATGAGCCGTTATATAATAGAGTGTGATCAAATGTTGCATGGGAAATCTCGCATCTAACATAATGTTCCCCTAGATCCTTTCTTCTTGGGTAATTTGTTCTATATGGCACAAGACGTGGCCTTAGTCAAAACACACTTCTCTGTACGTGATCTCTTCTTCCTACACGTGGTACATGATCTGAGGTATCATGAAACGAGATCTTCAAAAAGATGTGATCTTTCGGTAGACTTTCTGTCTCAAGAGTTACAACATTCATTTTGGTATTTTTCTTTCCTTTTCCATACAAATAATCGGGAAAAAAACCATATCAAGAACAACAAAATCATTTTTATTCACATCAAAAGAATTAACGTATTCATAAGAGAATCAGAATTATGTACAAAACTCTCTAAAATGGGTAAAGAAAAATCTGCATCGGGGGCAACTGCTTGATCTAGCGTAGTATCATCATCTGACTTGCATGTGTCCATGTCTACTATCTCTGTATCGCTCCCCTCTCTCTTATCATCTAGATGGAGATCGTGTTGGTCCTCATCATCATGGTTGACCTCCTCCTCAGAATGTGTATCATGATCATTATGTATCTGCTCTCGCTCCTCATCACGTGCCCTCTCCTCCTCTCGATCAAGTGCCCATGGTGATCAACCACTCATGAGAAGAATGAAGTTAGTTACAAATTCAAGAAAAGAAATCGTACCTATGGTGGTGTCTACCTGATCTGAATGCCTCATCTTGTACTTGAGGCTAGGCTGGGTGAGTGGTCTTGGGCGCGGTTAACCTATCCAGGTGATGGTTAACCCACTCCATCTCTATCCTATGCGATGTCTGGAGCATTTTTAACGTATCCATGATCTAGCTCAGTGCCATGGTTTGTGAAGACATCTCAGGCTCAGAGTGATGTCCCTGGCTGTCTACTCTTGCCTAGGAGTATGTTGTTGTGGTATGTAAGGTTGAGGAGATCTTTGTGGTGTAAAGGAAGAATGTTGTTGGTGCTGGTGCTAATATGATTGTGAATATGTATCAAGATACTGATGTGAATGTAGTCTCTGATATGCGTTCTGGTGACACGTCTGTTGCATGTAATGTTGGCAGTGCTGGAAATGTGAACGTCCATGCTGCGAAGGACTATACGGTTGTTGTTACCGGTGGCGGTGTATGCTACGAATAGTAAAACATGGTGAAGGATGAACAAGAGCATACCATATCCCGTTGGTCTCATGATTAGCATGAGAACCAACATCAACATCCTTGGTTCTAGTGATCTGACTCAGGTTGGCATTGGATAGATCCTCGTGCAAATTAATCTGTAGAGTATCAGTAAGTTGTACTAGCTTGCTTTTAACAAACTAAATCTGACGGGTGGGTGGAGCAGGTAAAGATCTTTGAAAAGGCTGATAAGTAAAAGAAGGAGTACAAGACTGCTGGTACTGAAGCAACAACACAGTCACCTTCTTCGTGAGATCGCTCAACTATTGAGGAAGTGATGAGAGTTTCTCCAACTCTCACATCAGATGTAATTCTTTGACTTGCTTCTGAATCACATTGACTAATGCAAGATTCACACCAATAAATCCCATGAACGATCGTGATTTCGACTCTGAAACATGTTGCCACCTTCTAATGCCCTCTATGGTGTGGTGGTTGTGGGCCCTTCTGGAATGCTTGAGTGGAATCAACAACACGTGAATTCTCTGTCATCCACTCAAAGATGGACCAAACAGACTCGGCATTCATATTCATATAACTGCAACCACATGTGGTGGTCACTAGGCCCTGGATATCCAGCTGGAGTCCTCCAAAATAATTTGCACAAGCAGCTTCAATGGTATATCGTGACGAGGGCATCTCTCTGCCAAATCCTTGAATCAATCCCATGCCTCAAGGATTGAATCGTGTGTTAAATGTGTAAAATTGGAGATCTGACTCCACACATTCATATGTCCTAGAGGAAAATATTTATGTAGGAATGTGGACTTCAGATCATCCCAAGTAGCAATCTCTCTCCCCAAATTACTCAACCAGTATAGTGCCTTATCTGCTATGGAGAAGGGGAAGGCCTTGAGGCGTATGGGCTCTTGTGTAACTCCAGGATAGCTAGACATATCACAAATCACCTCGAACTATTGTAGAAAGGTAAACGACTACTCTGAACTGTTCCCATAGTACTTTGGAAGCAAAGAAATGAAGGACGACCTCAACTCGTATGACCCTTGATTTGGTGGTAACTGAGTCCAATGGTGTAGCATACTATATCCATGGTCATACTCATCTCTCAAGGTAGCGGGAACCATGAAGGTGGTGGTGGATTCCCGACTCCTACTCTTAGAGTAGTGATCTCAGCTCTAAGCTCATCCTAGACTCTACAGTGATATCTGATATGTAAACTCATATGGCATAGTGTGTCTAGAATCCCCAAAGTAATTTCTGAAGCCGGATCGGGTCTACCATCTAGGAATCCCACCTTGGTATGTCTCTCCTCAACAACTCTGTCCTCAACTGGTCCATTCCCTCTAGCCACGATCCTCCTTTGGGAAGGAAAATGTCTCATAATAACACTGTGAAAAACGTGCATAAGAAATAGATAAAAAATTGAGGTGGGAGTCTGCCTTAATTGATGGGCTGGGAGGAGAGGGAGTATGGGTCTAACTCTCCTCATGACTAAATGGCACCAACTCGAGAAGAGTGTAATCCCCAGTTTGTGAAAACATACGACGGGTGGTGGAACTTCAAAAGCTCACGGAGTCTGAGCGCAAAATCTTTCTAGTCATCATCTTCGATGTCAAAAGGAAGTGCGTGAGAGAATACAAAGTCAAATCAAGAACACGAATGTAAAGACGTATAAGACGTGGAATAACACACACCTCGCATACAAACACAATGCAAACCCAGATTCATTAACTGCACATGAGGGAGATCGTAAGAGCTCAGTATTAATATTTTCTATTTTATTTGGTGATCAATCAGTTGCATTAAGTGAACTCACAAAGGGTGTCGCCCTGTCACCCGGTGCACATGCTAACAACCCCCAAACAGTGGTACCATCTACTCGGGCTACTTGGTTATATCAGACCCAAAGTCGAATGTAAGGTATGAGTACACCAAAATGACACTCTATGGTCGGAGGAAAGTGCTTACAATTGTAACTATGCATAAAAAAGTGATGCACATGTACTTCTCCAATTCAAGAACAACCTAACTGAATCCTAATTTTTCCCACCATGCACCAAAAACAATGTCGTTTTGATAACTAGAGTTTTGCGAGTGGAAGAAATAGTGTCATTGTAGAGAAACCGCTTGAAACAAAACTCTAATTGATCAAACAAAAATCGATAAAATAGAATAGAGAGAGAGAGAAAGATAATTGAATAAATGTGATCCTCTTTCCTATTTTTATCTACACTAATTATTAACCAGTATGTTTCCCTAGGTCGAACTTGAGGAAGCAGGATAACTATACTTAGACTATTGAGAAAAAGTATTTCTTGAGATTTTTAATTTCTTCCAGAAAAAATAGAGAAAAAACATTTTTTTAGTTTTAGTTTTTGAAGTTTTTGTTTGATTTTTAATTTTCAAGGGAAAAATTTTCAAGAAATTTATCTACAATATGGTATGCAAAAATTGGAGTATATAGGTGAAACTATGTAGTAGATAAAACGACTCGACCAGTGACGAAACTGAAAATGGAGACAACATTTGACAAATAAAAACAATGAAAATAAGCGATGAAAATCTCTGGAAATCATCTCAAAACTCGCTAGGGTAGTTGTGAATCTACCCTGGAAAAATCAATGAAAAAACTTGTTTCCGAATGTCTCAAAAGTACCCACAAATTTAGGGGTACATATGTAAATGTTCTTTAGTTTGGTCCCTGATCATGGATTAAAAAGAAAGAAAAATAAAATAGTCTTGCAACTAGGTCCCTACACAGTGACCTATTTGCAATACTAGAACATTTCTAGTGTTGCGTCTAATTTTTGGAGTTCTTTAGGGGCTGCTAATGCAAATTTCAGACCGTTTATCAAGACGGTGGAGATCAGAAGATGGAAAATGCTCGAGATCATTGTATGGATACACATGTAAGCAATCTATGGCATGAGTTCCTATACTTTGTTCTTCCCCTTTCCTGGAGAGTGCAACCGCGATGTCCTTCTCTAATCGATCTCAAGTGATGCACAAGTGATGTGGCGTCTCCTGCAATACTAGAAGAAGACCTCCTCTCTCCTTTGAGCCTGCCTACGAATGTGGAAGAATGGAGATGCATCGAAGAAGATTGATACATCAAAGATGAACACCCAGTTAGGGTTTTTAGGGGCTACGAATGTTCTTGAAGTTAGTTGCACCTCCAAGTTGATGCAATAATTGCTACTCCTTACTTCCAGATGATGTGAATCAACTCCAAAGATCGTGTTTTACCTACAAGATGTTATCAATTCTAGATGGAATCGACCTGCTACAAATGGGTTTCTTGCATAACAATAAAAGGTTCTAGAAAAGATGACTTCTAGATTCAAAATTGGGCAAATTTGGAATCAAATTGATTGTGGTTTTCAGATGACTTTGATAGAAGGATGATTGATGTTTCTAATTGTGTGATTGTCTAAACTATTTGGGCGCTAGATTCGATGAAATACGAAAGGGGGTGATGAGTTCCCCTGGGACATAGAAGTTTATGACTTTCAGGTCTTCGCTCAACAGGTCCGTGTACTTGGAGCTTCATACACGTGGTGGCATGATGCTAGGCCAAGATCCGGCCTTAGAATACTCCTCTGATGCACCTCCTACCATGCAGAGCAGCTATGAGGTGTTGTTACCACCGAAGGTGGCTGGGGCATGGAGGGAAAAAGGAGGAGTCAGTTAGGCTATTCTGGAACTGTAGAAGTTAGTTCGCAACTGGTGAACTTCACGGAAGTATATAGAGAAATCGAGGAGGTTACGAAATTGATCTAATGGTGGCGTGTGTTAGGGTGGTAAGGAGTCTACAGTGGATGGGTTATATCGAGTTTAGGATTGAAGATAGTCGTAGGGAAATTAGGTGAAGGTGGGTCATTATAAAAGAGTCTGGACAAACATCTTCTTGAAGAAGATGAACCAGGTGTTGAGACGTGTCAGCACTTGGTTGTCCATTTATTAGAATTCTAATAATAATTAGATAATAAATAATAAAAAGTGTTATTTTATATAGTTATAAAAGAAAAAATGTAGATAATTTAATTATCAAATTTATAAAATAATTTATTTTGATAAATAATATATATTTCATGAAATAAAATTAAAATAATTTGGTTTATAGAATACTTAATAAATATACTTTGATTTTTAATTTAATAATTTAAGAAATAACATATTAGTTTTATGTTTTATTAAGTGTTAAGAAAACAAATAGAGTGTTTGTGATTTTTTATAGATTATAATAAATTAATTTAAATTTATTAATAAATATAGGTATATACTATACAGATCAAATTCATTTATAAATTAGGATATTTGATTTATTTAAAATGTTAAATAGTTTGAAAAATTTTGAAATAAATCATGGTTAAATTACAAGATCAAGAAAATAACTAAAAATTATAAAATTATTAAAATTATAATCTGTGTGTTCTAAATAAAATATGTAGCCCAGAAACCCAATTGTCAATAGGTCCCAAAATCGACTTTTTCCAAATGAACTCTGATTTTACTTAAATCACCTTCATTAATTAGAGAATATAATTTTATGAACTTTAAAGTGATTAGAGTGAAATTAATTTCGTATGAGAATGTTATGATGTTCAAAAGTAGAGAAATTGATAATTTGAAAGTTGGATTTCATGGCATATATATGCGATAATATTTTTAATTATTTTTATATTTTTCTATATATTTTTAGAAATAAATAGGAAAAGAGTTTGGTGAAAAATATATTTAAACGAATTAATTAAAAATCTTTAATTTTTTTTATAAATATTGGATACATAATGAAAAATGTGTGGAGTGTATAATTAATTCTTTTTGTGATTTTCTTTCCTTCTCTCCCCTACTTGTTTTTTTGTCGACCAATCCATGATGACTTGGTATTGAGGGTTAGGTTATAAAAATATATCCTTCAACTATATTTATATTGTATAAGTCATATTGTGTATATATATACATATTTACAATATACCTTTTTTGTTTTGTTTTGTTTTTATTCTTTTATTTATTGACATGTTTTTATGCATAAAAGTGCATTTTTTTAGTATATTTTTTATAAAACATAAAAATTAATGGATATTTACATATCTTTGTTAAGGGTTGAGACAAAATGCAGATAGAATGGTAATGAATCATGGATTCATCAATAACCCGAGTGCACGCATCACCCATATACTTAGAATGAAGCATATCCTCAATATAGCACAAATGAATGAGATGAATTTCATAATGAAAAATGAACAAATTGGAAAATTAGAAGGAAAATAAAAAAGAAGAAAGGAAGAAACTAATCAAAGATATTTTTGGGAGCATTGTCCAGATCCACTTAAGCCAATGAAGCAGTAATTTCGTCATAAAAAACTTGTATAGAGTCGACAACGACCAAGAATGTATCATGCTCTAAATATGGATTCAACAACTGACTGTTGTCAATAAAAAGATGCACATCATATGACAATTCTAATATCAATACACTTCTGTTGTCACGTGTAGTTCTGACTCTACAGGGCCCTGTCCATTTTCTCTTAATTTTCCTGAAAAAATCTCCAACTTCTCGTCAAACAACTACACTTTCTGGCCATGTTCAAAGGTATTTATTTTAATGTGCTTATCATTCCAACGTTTGACCATCTCATTGTACATCAAGCTGTTGTTGTAGGAGTAATATCAGAATTCTAGGAGCTTATTCAGATCCATTGGTTTCTGCTGACCACCTTTTTGTGAGTCGAGGTTGCATATATTCACCGCCCAAATTGATTTGTGAATGAGCTCTACGGGAAGATGGCAAGGATTCCAATATACAAGGCGGTAGGACGACATGCCCAATAGAGACTTGGAGGTCGTTCTGTATGCTTAGAGAATTAAGTCCAGGAGTTGTGACAAGTTATTTTTGTCTGGACTCACAAGTTTCCATAGGATCATCTTGATTGCTCTGTTGGATAATTCCTCCAAGCCATTTGATTGAGGATGATAAGGAGATGCAAATCGGTGATCAATGTCGTACTCCTTCATTAATTTCTTTTCCTCTTTATTGAAGACGTGGCTGCCTTTGTCTAAAATCACAATCTTTGGAATCACGAATCACGAGATGATGTTATATTTTAGGAATTTACAAATTGTTCTGCAGTCTGCGGCTTGTGCTGGGATGGCTTCCACCCATCGACTCACATAATATACAACAAGAAGGATGTATTCAAAGCCATGACTATTAGGAAATGGACCCATGAAATAATGTCCCATGCATCAAACACAGGATTTCTGGATGAGTTGAGGGTCATGTTATCTTTAACACTAAGGGGTTTTCGCATTTTATGATAGTTAGTACATTCTTCCACAATTTCATTTGCATCCTTAAACAGTCTCGACCACCAAAGGCCGCACTACAATATTTTTGCTGTCGTTATGCTTCCAGATTGGTGTTCACCAAATTTGATCTTATCGTAGTGCTTGAGGACACTTGTGTACTCCTCATGCGGAATACACCGACACCAAATATAGTCTGCTCCTTCCCTGAACAAGTATGTTGGACAACTCTTGTACTCCTCCCAATGGTAAAAATGGATGTTGGACAAGAATTTGTCCTTCTTATTTTTCATCTATTTTTATGAACCACCCCGGAGATAAGGTAGTTCACAATATTGGCATACCAAGGGAGAGACCCATGCTCAGGATGTAATAATCGGGGAAGGTCTCTTTGATTGATGTACTGCTCATTTCGGTATCTTGGCTTTCATTTTTGGAGAGGAGATCTTCTACCACATTCTAAACTCCAGGTTTATCTCTGATTTCCAAGTCAAATTCTTGGAGGAGAAGGATCCATCTGAGTAGGCATGATTTGGCACCGTCTTCTGCTTTAAGTATTGGATAGTAGTGTGGTCAGTGAAAACAACAGCTTTAGATACAATAAGGTAGGATTTGAACTTCTCTAAAGCATAAAAAACCGCCAGCAACTCTTTCCCTATGAATGTATAATTTCTTTGTGCTTCATCTAGAGTATTGTTGGCGTAGTGAATAACATATGGCAATTTATCTTTTCTTTATTCTATCACAACCCCAACTGTGAAGTCTGATGCATATGTCATGATCGCAAAAGGAAGAGACCAATTGAGTGTCTATGGGACTAGAGCATGAGTGACAAGTTAGTTCAACTGACAGAATGATTGGAGAACATGTTGATCTTCGATGAACTCAACAACCATGCATAGCCGCTTAGTGAGAGGTCGGGAAGGGTTAATTAAAGTCCTTGATGAATCATAGATATAGGTTGGCATGCCTAAGTAATGACCTCTCATTATTCATATTCTAAGGTGGATTGAGTTTAGCAGTTACATCCACCTTCGACCTCCATTCCATGCTTAGAGACGACATGGCCCACCATATTTCCTTCTGTGACCATGAAGTGGCTCTTTTCCCATGACAGAACAAGATTAACTTCACAACACTTCTGTAATACTCTATCTAATTGCATAAGGCATGAGTTAAAATTTCCATTGTAGATGGAGAAATCATCCATGAAGACATCAAGAAAACTCCCAACCATGTTGGGAAAGATGACTAGCATGCATCTTTTGAAAGTAGGCATCATAGGCCAAAGGGCATTCTTTGACAATCATAGGTGTCGAACGAGCATGCATATGTTGACTTCTCTTGATCTTCAGGAGCAATTGCCACTTATTTATACCCAGAGTACCCATCTAAGAAACAGAAGCATTCTTTTCCTAGAAGTCTCTCAAGAACTTGATCAATGAATGACTGAGGGAAATGGTCCTTCTTCGTTGCCGAGTTTAGAAGACGATAGTCAACAAATGCCTACCAAGATGTCTATACTTGGCTATATATCTTCTCTCCTTAGTCATTCTTAACCATGATGAGCCCTGATTTCTTTGGAACAACATGTAGGGGCTCACCCATTTTGAGTCAGAGATGGGATAAATAAAGCCTTCTTCACACCATTTCATGATTTATTTCATGACCATGTCCCACATGTTCAGATTCAGTCTTCTTTGGTATTCTCAGAAAGACTTGTAGTCATCTTCAAGATAGACGTGGTGTGAACACAAAGCCAGATTTATTCCACGTAGATTGGATACTTTCCAACCAAGTGCCTTGCGGTTCTTTTCTAGAACCCCGAGAAGTTGAGATTCTTGATCCAAGGTCTACCTACTTCTGATGATGATCAGATACATGTGTTCTTCACCTGTACGGAATGCATTCTCATAGTTATTGAGCTAGTTCTGCGATCACTTAGGATATTGTGCTAGTAGATGGTTGTTCTGCTAATTTCAATGAGGTGTTCTCCATCTCTACCACTGTTGGCTCTGAAATAAATGTGTTGAACATATCTATAATTATTCTTCATGCTCGGTCTTGCATGAATCTTCTTCAAACATGTTTGTCAGTGACTCATATTATGACTCTCTCAATTGGCAAGGAAGTATGGACTGACTACACTATCCATGTCCTCCTCTGAAGAGAGGATTTCCTAGGTGACAATTTCATTTAGAGGAAGATGTTGATCGTTGACATCAACAATATCATAGTCTTCTATAGTTGATTATGGATTCCCTCTATTAGACACAACTTTCAACTCATTGACCATATCCATGGTGACTTTATCAAGACACGAGCGAAAGATGATCTTCCTAGATCCGTAGTTAACGACCGCCTCGGTCGTGCAAAGGAATGGTCGATCAAGAATATTGGGAGTCCAGAGTAACTTCACAGGGGAATCCATATCTATGACTATAAGATCAACTGGAAATTGCATTTCTACATGGTTATGATAACGTCCTCCAACAAAACTCTTGGCTGCATAATGAACCGGTCAGTAAATCGCAGGATAATTCTTGTAGGCTTAAGCGGTCCAAGCCCAAATTCTTGTAGTAGTTAGGAGGGCTTGAGATTTATTGAAGACCCTCTAGCAACCATAGTGCGCTCGAAAACTTGGTCAAAAATCTCGCATCTGATGTTAGGCGCTCCCTTGTCTTTATTCTTCTGTAAGAGATCATTGATAATGTTGATGGTGGCCATGATTAAGATGTGTTTTCTCCTCTGGTGTATCTATTTTTGAGGCTCTAACGCTTCAAGGTACATGCATGTTTTAATCATTTCTTCACAGATGGCATGTATTCCATGGCCTTCATGAGTGACATTTTGGAAACAAAAATTTCAATAATCTCAACAACGTCAGGGTTAGAGAATGCATTTTTCAAATTCTAATTTTTTGGTTTTTTTTCATGGATTTAAGAAATGGAATATTCCTAGAAGAAAATTAAGTGTTCTTAATTACATCATTATTGACAAATGGTTGGCAAAAATTTGGGCAACCGTTCAAAACAAGAAAAAATATATCTGCTTGAGCTTGGTCTTTATCGGATGGCTCAGGAAGTGCTGCTGGTGACATCTCCTCCTGGACTTGTATTTCTTGGCTTTGACTCTTCATTTCCTTTTGGAATTTTTCATTTTGTTGTTTTTTGGGGAATTTTTATCTTGATGGTGGTAGTGGTGGGTGGCTGGTACTGCTTCATCATCTTCTTCCTCACCCAGCTCTGCTACAGAACTGGTTGATGCAGAAGATGACTCTCCATAAGATGCTTTATTTTTCCCCTTTACGGTGGCTGATGGCTGCAATACTCTAATGCTCCAGAGAGCCACAGAATTAGACAACATATAATTTTAAATACCTGACCCTGTTGGATCTACGGAGAGAACACACAAACTATTTTCTCTTTGCACTTAAAATTGTTGGGGCTATACTCGACCTTTGTTGGTATTGGAGTTTTAGTGCCAGTGAGTTCGTCAAGCTTCTAGGACATATTTACAAGGCCTTCGATGAGTTGGGCTAAGCAGTCAAGCATTGGGTTCACAGGAGCGGCATTATATGATTCAACATGCTGACCACATGATAGATGCTGGGAAAACTAAAAGTTATGGTGATGAGGGAGTTGGTACTAATGAATTTAGGGAGGATGATACTGATTTTGAGAAGCAACCACGTAATTGTGGTGTGGCTGGTATTGGCAGTATGTGGGTTGTTGATATTGCTGATTATGCCTCCAGTTTTTTCTGGTCTGATGGAGGCCGATGTTGTAGAGGCCAGTGTGATCCCTGGACAAACCTCCAAAAAGAGGGTTGGTTATATGACCGCATAACTGAAGATTGGCCATGTTTTTGTCCATCTGGACATGTAAATTGGTTATCGTTGTTCCATATGTCATTCACCTCTTGAATAAATGATGGTGGTGGGAAAATGGATATGCATAAGAACGTTGTTGGGGCTCTAGTTGATAGAGACAATATGTTAAGACGATGATGGTGGTGACCGATCAGGTGCTTGGATGTAGTAGATGTGTTGGACCTGAGGATGACCTGCACTCAGTTGAGGTTGATGTGGTGATTGTGGCTCCTTCGACTCAACAAGAGTTGTGGCAGTTGGGCTCGCATACTGTACATCATTGATGGTGCTCACAAGCATCTCCAACTGCTTTGAAATCTATCCTATCTTGTTCATGTCTTGGGTCCTCTATTCGATCAAGACCAATTTCTCTAGGTCTTGTGATCGCTTCTCAATTATATCAGCTTTGGATAGGTGTCTACCAATGATGCTATGGTTAGAGATCTTATCCCTGTCTATTTCACTGGGTGCCGTCATATTAATGGGCTTGAGTTGGAGTTGTGTTTATCACTAATGGGCACGAGACGAAGACTAGGAGGCCTCTATTTCAGTCACTTCTTCAAAAATTTACGAAATGGCATCTTTATCCTTGTTGAAGTGCGAACAACCATATGCGACATCCACTAGCCTCTGGCTCTCTAGAGTAAGGCCCCTATAGAAATCTTGGACCATGCTCATCCTTAGGATGTCGTGGTGGGGGCACTTCTCCTGTAATATTTTAAATCCCTCCCAGGCTTCTTGTATTGACTCATGCGGTCCTTGCAAGAAGTTACTGATCTGGGCTTGCATCTGAGACGGTAAAGTGGATAATACTTCTGTGTGAACGCAGACTTCAATTCCTCCTTGGTCGTCATAACCTACCCCAGATGGTTGATCCAATAAAGTGCCTTATCCTGAAGGTTGAAGGGGAATGCGATCATCTTGACTACACCCATTAGAATGTTAGGGTAGTGAGTGGTATGACAAATGCGAGAGAACTGCTGAAGATGGACCTAGGGTTTTAATTTGTGTTCCCTTGGAACAAGGACACAAGAGCTAGAAACTGAAGTTTCAATTCAAAATGTCTGTGGACTACAAAGATCTATATCCACTCTGTCCTCTGACTGACGACCAAAATTGTCTATTTGGTTGAGAGTGGGCTTGGGACCCTCTCTCCTTGGCTCATTAATGAGCCCTCTTTGATGTCCATTTTCTTCTTCTTCATCACCTCCCCTTGCTCCTCCTCCTCTATGCTCTCTCTTTCTCATCAGACCATTCATTATTTCTTGAAAACGACCTCGGCAAGTGCTTGATCTTTCAACTGCTTTTGTATGGAATAAATAGATGCGAGCAAGCGTGTATTGACGATATTCTTATCTGGATATCCATGATTTGGTTGGTTCGGTCCCTTTCCCTTCCCTTGACGAGCCGTCTTTGAATCATAGACAAAGGAAGTGATCTATACAGGGTCTTGTGTTGGCTCTACATAGAAAGATACATCATGTTCAGATTGAAAATCTATAACACCAGGTGAAAAGGATGACCTGGAATTTGGGTCAATTCCAGATGTGTGTGAACGGAGAATTTGATATTGAGTGAAATAGATCTCCATACACAAGGGGTGAATGACGAGACAATAGTGATCCTGATTTATTGAAATAGAGGAAGAAGGAGAGGAGTCTGGAGATCTGTTTGCAAGATCCAAATCAGGTTCTCGAAAATCGCCTTGAATTATTGAAGATGTTGAGCTCATGGAATTGATGTAGGTGTCGGCAGGGTCCCAAGAAAACCATCCAGGAGTCGACAACTTGGAAAGTGGCGGAGTAGATGTGATTTAATTTGGTTAAATCACAATTTCGTTAAATTCAATTTTCAATTCAATTCTAGTTTTAATGTCTAAATGTTGGAAACAGAAGGGGTCATGGAAATGAAACAATACAAGCTCCTTGAGCTCCTTTCTTAGCTACAAATATTTTGGACTATGATTAGAAATGGTCAACGAATTTGGATTCAGCTCACTGACAATTTTTCCAGCTCATGGAGAGTGTGATGCTTTTCGTTGAGCTCACTGAGATTACAGCTCAAGCTCAACTTTTGTAGGTGATAGATTTTTGAAAAAATGGTATAAACCCTTAAAGTGGATAGGTATCCCCATTTCAAGTTACTATACATAGATAGTATGATCTCCCTGACATTGTCTCCAAGTATCTAAATTTGTATTTCATGAGTCATAGTTGGATTAAGACTCATACCTATTTTTGTCAATATTGTAAAAATAGTAGTTATTATTGCATAAGGGCAATTTTGTGAATAAGTTTCACAAATATATCTCATTAATTAATGTGAATAGTGATTCACAATAATTAATATTTATATTGATATGATTCATATAAATATATATGTAAATATGATTTACATAATATTTCCATGGCACTAAGTCTTGTGAATTTGATTCGCATTAAGTTTGTAGATGTAAATTGGATTTACATTTAATTTTGGGCTCATAAATATGATTCACAAGCTTTGAGGATTAATTCCATAATTTCTCGGGTTTTGATAATGGTATTATCAAAATAGTTAATTAATATATTAAAAGGCAACAACTTAAATAATTTTAGGTAAGTAAATTTGTTCCTTATTATTGTCAATTAGTTAATATTAATTGGAGATAAAAGGGAGATAATCATTATTGAATTAGTACATGCTCTTATCCATTGGTTTAAAATCCAATGGACTACACCACACATGTTTGACATGTGGTGTAAGTATAAAAGGAGGGCAAGGCCCTCTCTTTTGCGACATAATTTTGGAGAGAGATAGTCCTCAGAAATTTTGTGCCTCTTGAGACATAGAAGAATGTTGAGAGTCTTCATCTCTCATATGCCTCTTCTCATTGCTCTGGTCGACGTTCGTGTTCGTGGGAAGAAATACTATTCATCTTTGTGCCTATGAGAGAGACTTTTATAGATCGGACTTGATTCGGGAGGGTTCTTCTTTTAAAAACTCACGCTTCAAGAGGTAACCCTGATCTATCTCTTTTATTCATTGTGAATATCAAAAATTATTTTGTAAATTATTTCCCTAGAGTTTCTAATTTTGAAATGCACAAATTGTTGTGCTGCATTTTTAGTTTGTACAATGAACTAAGATTATTTTGGCAAAATGTTTGCTAAATATTTTACATTTTTACGATGTGTAGTAAAAAATTTTCGTTTTCTCCCTTCAGACATTGTTGGGAATCAACGTAGGATAGATTTTTAGTGTACATATTCACTTGCAAATTTTATCTCTCTTTTATTACGTATGCTAAATAATTACTTATATGTATCTAACGATTTACTTTATTGAATTTCTTGCGAGGGACTATATTGAAAGGGTGACTTCCTAGGAAATCAGTACACTTGAGCTGCGAGGAGATTGGCTCTTGTTCTTATGTGCCACTTGGAGAGAGCAAGAAAGAGAGAGAGAGAGAGAGAGAGAAGAACTGATTTTTTAGCCTAGATTTTTTCTTTTATTTTTGTTTGAGAGAGATAGAATTTTTATTGTTTGCATTATTAATTGTAATAATACAGGTACTTGTACATTTTAACTAGACACACTCTGATGTCCATTGACCAGGTGATTGTTCACCTGAGGTCCTTGTTGGTTGGTTGCGATTTTCTTCACTTTCTACCATTTTATCCTCCCTTTTTTTCCCATTTGTTTTTATTTATTTTTCATGATTTGGGTTTTCTATTTTCTTTTTATTTGTCTTTTGTGGTCGAGCCCTTAGATTTTTAGGAACTGCTTGTTTGAGTAAACTACATCCAAATACTTAATATATGCATGCTACTATATATCTACGCTTGGACATAACCCAAATTAATCTTGTTATTCACTATAATAGCAACTCCTACTTATGACAATTTCAATGGCTTTCATTGCACGCAGTGAAAATTTAAAAATTATGTTTTGTATCTCGCATGGAGAGAGACGAGAAGCGGTGTAAGTCTTCTTACTTTGTATGCATGATTAGATACTATGCTGAGTTTTCTATCTTAGTATCAACTTGCACGACTTCTCAGTCTCCTATCCTAGTTTTGTATCACTTAGGAAATTAAAGGAAATACAAAATAATCGATATGCAAACTATTTGAAAAATACTAAAAAAGTGAAAATAAAAAAAATAAAACAAGGGGTCTAATAAAATTTTAACTTAATAAAAAATCATAACAAACCATCATTTCTTGGGGTTCATAAAGCCCACATTATTTTCAAGTACTATTTAGACTGTGAGGCACAACCCTTAAGGATTAGAGCCCAAAACCCAGCCTGATTATTGCCTTGTTATTGACTAGATTCAGAGGTATTGGTGCTTCTATCATACACAGGTGAGTAGGGTCCTATCGATGATGGTGTGCTCATATTGTGTAGAACATCAAACCTAGTATGAAGTATTGAGCTTAGGCCACATCCTCATAGGTGTGTATGTCTCATCGCCCTACGTCCGAGTACCTCACTTGTAGCAGAAGTAGTGATTTTGCCTATTGGCTTCCTCCTCTATTCTTTGGCTGAGTAGACCCAATATCAAGGATTCTATTGAAAACGTGCAAGATACAAGTTGCAAATGAAGTAGAAAGTAGGAGAACTTTTATGTCAGTATTTACTCTCCTATATGGATACACTCTAAGGACTTGTTCAATGATTGCCTGAAAATAACAATAAAATTGAAAAAATAAAAATAGTTGAACTCTCACGGCTATACTTATGTTGTGTTGGTGAATCCATACTTGTATTTTGTTTGTTTGAATTTAGAATTAGGTCAAAGATCCAATCATGCGCACTTGCACCCTCTTTCATTTCATCTGTTCTTATTTCTTCTTGCCCTGCTCAACTTTTATCCTTTACTATTTTCCTCTTCACTTCATTTGTAGCTAAATCGAGCCAATAAAATCCATCATGTTTCATCACTTCTTTGGTATGGAAGTGTTAAGGTAGATGATCCATTACAATAACAAAAGTAACCTAGAGTATTCAAAATACTCATCCATCATTCACACTTAAAGACTTTGATAAATCCAAAGTTCAAACCCTTGTTTGACTGTCTTTTTCTAAATGTATCAATATATTTCTCATTTAATATTTAGGCACCAATAATAAACATATACTTCCAAAATCATATATCAATATCTCAAATTCGTGTCTTATTTTATAAATGAGAGTACCATGCATAGAATTCATTTTCACCCAAAAATTTCTCATGAGTAAGCTATGCCTCCTGGTTCATCAACTATGAACAAGTATGATGTTCGAGTGGTCATAAATCTCATACGACTTTATATGCATACCAACATACCAGTATACAGACCTTGGCTAGGTCACAATCTATTGGTCTATCAAATATGCATACTTAGGCATATAGATGCATATCTGTCTCAGATCAAAGGATGTGTGCTTGATCGTGATAGTTACGAATCGGGTCTTAGTTTCTCTTGACGTCAACAAGTCAACTCTTTGACTTGATTATTCCAACACTTTCGAATCTCCATTCTTATGCAGAGGACCTACACCAAGAAGTCAGTTGGAAATCAATCTTTATGGAAAGATTGTTGTTTCATTCATAGACTGGAGATCTTCATTGAATAGCACATGTTTTAAGCTAGTTGTGTCCTCCCATCTACATGGTATTCAATATGTCCATGGTACATAACCCTAATTTTAGAATGGTACCTCAAAAATAAAGTGCATTCATTCAATTATTCATTTCATTTCAGATAGACATGATAAAACTATAACTTTTATTGCATTAATGGGTCGCCAAGGGCTTACAATTCTAAGAGTCTCCCACTAGATGTTAGAGCCATTCTTGTATAAATATTAGCCCATAGTAGTTGTTTTAATCGTCGACTATTTTTCAAATAGAGAGGTAATATGATTAGTTACTCTGTCATCGACAACTATGCTTAGATCTATTACAAACTTGCATACCCCTAGTGAAAATTAACAATATGCAATGTAGTTGCCGCATCTTATGCAACCAAGGCTTTACTTTTTCCAAATGGCCATAGTGTCCCGCTTCTTGCCACACTTACTCGCATAGCACTACCATCTAATAAAAATATGAACCCTTAAGATGAATTCCTATCATCTATATCTAAAAATTTGAATCAATGTATCTTTAAGACTTAAAGATCATTATCTCCATAAAGTAAGATGTAGTCTTGAGTTATTCTTAGGTACTTGAAGATGCTCTTCACTGCAGTCAAGTGTTTGTCTCCATAGCATGATTGGTAATGATTTACCACTCCCACTGCATGGCAGTTACTTGGTCTAGCACACATCATGGCATACATCAAGTTTCCTACAATTGATGCATAAGGGCATCTGGACATGGCTTTTTTTCCTCAATAGTTTGAGGAGCCATCCCTTCAAATAGGTGAATGCCATCTCTTAAGGGAAGGGAGCCTTTCTTGGAATTATCCATATTGAATCTTCCAAGATCTTCTTGATGTATCCTTATTGTGATTGTCCCAATATCCTCTTTTGTCTGTTTCTGCAAGCTTTCAAACCTAAGATGTAAGAGGCTTATCCAAGATCTTTCATCTCAAAGGTATAGGATAGCCAAATCTTAACACTAGTCATCATCCCTGTTTCTTTCCCAATGATAAGGATGTCATTTACATAAAGCACAATGAACATGATGATGTTCCCACTAAGCTTCTTGTACACAAATGGTTCATCTGAATTCTGTACGAACTCATAACTCTTTATGGTTTCATCGAATCAGATTTCCTAGGAGAACAATGTTTGATCCTATAGATGGATTCCTTTATCTTGCATATTTTTCCTTTCCTTCCTTGGATATGAAGCTATGGGGTTGCTCCATATAGATATCTTCTTCAAGGTATCCATCGAGAAAGGCAATCTTGACATCTATCTAGCAATGTCATAGTCTAGGTGTGCAGCTATAGACAGCAAATCCCTGATGGATTTGAGAATGGCCAAAGGAGAGAATGTCCCATCGTAATTGATTCCTTATCTTTGTGTGTAACACTTTGCTACGAGTCGTGCTTTGAAGGTCTCTACCTTCCTATCGGGTCCCCTTTTTCTTTTGAGGATTCATTTGCACCCAATGGGTTGGATCCCTTAAGGTGGATCTTCGAGGGTATATACACCATTCTTGTGCATGGAGTCTATCTCAGACTTCATTGCTTGCATCCAGCTATCCATGTCGCGATTATCCAAAGCTTTATCAAATGGAGTTAGATCATCATCAGACTCTTCTGATACATGGAATCCATACATTTTAGGTTGTCTTACAACCCTAGAACTCTTTCTAGGAGGTACGGTCATGTTGTTTTAAATTCTCTCTTAATTTTCTAGATAGGAACTTCAACAATCTCTCTAGATTCGATTATTTCCTTAACTTCATTATTTTCATGACTTATAAGGAATTCATCTTCCAAAAACTTGACATCTCTAGAAAAAAAAATCTTTTTGAGTCTCAAAATCATAAAGTTGGTATCCAAGACCATCCATACGTATCCAATGAAGTAGCAATCTATAGTACAAGATTCTAACTTGCTTACATTCATGTTTTTAGCATGGTCCAAAGAAACCCAAATCCTCAAGTGTCGTACGCTTGGATTTGTACTATAACAAAGTTCTTGAGGAGTTTTAGGTATGGATTTAGATGGAATCTAGTCTAGGACATAAGCTACAGTCTCTAATGCATGTCCCCAGAATCTAAGAGGTAAGTTTTCTTTACTCGTCATTGATCTTACCATGTCCAACATGGTTCTGTTGCATCTCTCTGCAACTCCATTGAGTTGAGGAGTACCTAAAGGAGTGAGATTGGAAATAATTCCTCTATCCTTAAGCAATTCTTTGATTTCATCTAAGAGGTATTCACCACCTCGATTGGATTGAATCCATTTTATCTTCTTTCTTATTTGATTCTCAACCAAAGCCATGAATTCTTTGAACTTTTCAAATATTTCATGTTTGGGAGGTATTAAGAAGACAAAACCAAACCGTGAATGATCATCAATAAAGGCCACATAATATTGATGTACATTTTGAGTCACAGTACGAATGGTACCACATATATCTATATCTATTAGGTCCAATATACCTTCACATCATTCTCCTTTCATAGAGAAGGTCACCCTGTACATTTTCCAACAAATACAATGTTTGCAAGTTGGTAAATCATAGACTTCTAGGTAATCTAGAGGTCCACCTTTACCAGTCTGTTGATCCTATCAATAGACACATGTCCAAATCTTTGATGTGATATCATAGATAAAAGATCTCTATCCTACCTTGATCGTTTAGTTTGACATTCATAACACAATCATGCATGTTCAATTCATAGAGTCCACCTTGTGTTAGAGAACCAACTGTTATAAAATTACCCTAACGAATTATAATAAGTTTGTTACAGATAGGAAAAGTGTATCCATGTCTAACCAGCTTAGATACATACAATAAGTTCCTTCTAACATTCGATACATAGAGACAATCTCTAATATCAAGGACTCTCCCACTAATAATGATAGTCTACATGTCCAGATGGCGATCATTGCAATAGTTGCATCGGATCCCATATGGATGACTTTCTCCCCTTCATCAAGATTTCTTGTGTCTTGAAACATATGAAATGATTGCATACATGTACAGAAGCACTGTAATCAACAATTCAAATTCCTTCTCATCCTACGAGTAAGTAAGTTTCAATGATGAATGTAGATTTTTTATTTGTCAGACTTGTACACTGGTCTTCTCTAAGGGCTTTACGTATTCAGAATGGTTTCTCTTCTAGAACCATGGCTTGTAGCAGTGATAATATGAATCCATCTCTATGGGTGTCAGATGTGTTGAAGCTTTAGAAGATTGATCAGCAGTTTGACCTATCTTCTTCTCTTGGATCATACCCTTCATAGATCCATGCTTCCTCTCACACTTCCCTTTAACCTGTGCAACCATTGCATCGCTAGTGGGAAATTTTTTATTCATAATATCATGTCTGGATCTTAATGTAGAAAGAGTGTAGTTCACATCTCCATACATCTCCTTCAGATTCTGGAGGATGTCATGAGTGGATTCTGTGTCTATAACTTGCTTCTGAAGTACAGTAGACAATGATCCAAGAATGTAGCAACGAGAAATTGAGTGATCCTCGTCCCACTTCTTATTGAGCTCACATGCATCCCCTATTTGTGGGTTCCCATACTTCATAGACGAGAGCACATCTGTCATATTTCTGTCTCAAGTACGAGTTCCAAATTATGGATCCAATTCGAATAATTTGGTCTGGTCAACTGATTGACCTCAAGCAGATGGTTAAGTGGGTTGAAAGATTTCATAAGAAATAAAAGGAAAAATATAATACATTTTAAAATATTTATTAAGGAAATTAATTGTTTTAATATTTTTAAATCAAGAGTTCTCATATTTTTGCACTTTGAAATGCTTTTCCATATAAGCTTTTAAAGCTGGAGGCATGCTAACCAAAGGCCTCGCCAAGATCTGAGTCTCCTTTCCATTTTAATTGCACCATTATAATATGAGAAAATGCAACTATGATGAAAGAAGCGAGAACTCTTTCCACCTTACAAGTTCAACTTGTATTCCCAGTTCGGTCTTCAACACCTACACCCCCACTTATATGAAGTTAGCATGTTGTTAATTAACCCAACCGTCAATGAGTGAATATTAATTTATGTTATGCACAATCCAATGCCACCTCAATAATAAGGGAACAATAGTGGGGTGACTAAGTATACAACCCATCTCTTACAAGAAACGAATAATCCGATCCATGTGTATTTGTATTCAGGGATCATGACAACGGGTGAGCGTCTCCAAAATTACCACCCATGGCGACAGAATTCTCTACAATGACAAACTACCAGGGATGTCATCATATGACTTAGTTCATATCATGTTTAAATTAAGTATTAATCATTTTGAATAATATTCTCATGATTAATCTAAGGGACATAGTCAAGAGATGATTAATGTTTTATTCTTAATTCAAATAAAACGTTGATATTTATCAGTCCTAACTAGGATTTGATCTTTTGTGCACTTGATGTTACCATATAGTATTAAAACTTCACTTATTACAATTTAATGTTCCAGTTATAGTTGTTAAAGTAAGCCATTACTCCTCATGTTGCCTATTATCGAAACGGGTCCGGCCACAGGGAGCACATCCATTGCAAATGCAACGCAGGGTGCCAAATAAGTAACCCATAAGGATTTCCACGACCTAGACACATCTCAGAATCAATTCAAGACAACATAATTGATACATGATGTACTAAGGAGGTTTTGCCGATCTTTCGAATGAGTACGATATTATATAGTAACTCTCAGATAATTTAGGAATTTAAAACTCTTTTTAAGTTCCCCAAAAGGTCTAGTGCAATAATCTATATCCTTTTATATAAAAAACTCCTTTTTAATTTCAAAAGTTCTAGTGTGACAATCTAGACAATTCTTATAATTAAAACAATTTCAATTACGAAAGATGTCTAGTGCAACAATCTAGAAAATTTGTGAAACTAGTCAAATTTATTTCACAATTTCTAATTGCATTGTAAAAATTCAAGTACACAATTAATAAGAAAAGACATGAAATAAAAAGACATTCTATTTTATTACATATTTCCAGAATAAACAAATAATGATTTTAGATTAGAATTTGCAAGCTGCGACCATTGCACTGAAGATTATGGAGAAAACCATAAGCATATCACAGAAGTGTGCAGATCGCATCATATGCGGTCAAGAGTGACTAGTCACACTAGTTGCTCAAAGCAACAATATTTAAAATTTTCAAAATCATGAATCCACAAGATCCAAGAACATTTCTCATATCATTTCATCTAAATCACAAAGTAGATATCAGAATACCTCTTGAAGCTTTGTTGTGATCGTGTCTCTAAATAAATAGACCTCCTATCTCAAGTCCGACCTTACCGAGGAGATGCTTGCGAGCGTGTTGATGAAATGTGTGTTCCTCGCAATCAGAGATGATAATCCAAGCGGCGAATCTATGATCTCATCTCACAAGATCCAATGTCTTCTTCACGAGCTAGGTGCACCGAAGAAGAGGGAGATCCACGTGTGGTCAAAGCGATGACACAATGGCGTGGCATCAACGACAATCTTCTATAGGGTTTAGAGTAGTTGTCCACAATCAAGAGAGAGAGAGAGGGCATGAGGGTATAAGAGACTGGGAGAGAGCTTGTAATTCTATTGTTTGAAATGAAGAGATAGGGTTGCTCTTCTTTTATAATATTTTAGGAGTCCATGGATCTCAATCCATGGAGAACACAAATTCAATGGCTGAGATTGATTTGTTTTTCTTTCAGTCACCATGATTTTGTTGTAAAACATGACAATTATTTTATTTTAATATATTTTGAATAATAATAAATATAAAATAATTTCAATTAAATCAATCAATCATGGATAAATAGGAAGGAACCAAGCCTCCTTCCATAAAATGCAAATATTTACAAATATCGCTCTTTTATATATTATTATTCACATTTATAATATATAAGATTAATATGGATAGTGCTATCCACATTATTCATATCCTTGATAATTAATCGTATATAATTGTCATGGATCTCTTTGCCCAAATAACATGAATATCATTCACATTATTCACATCTCTGACAATTAATCACAATTAATTATTGTAGATAACTCTCTTTATATTTACAAATAATATGAGTCAAATTCATATTATTCATGATAAATAAATATAATTTAATTATCCCTTTCTCAATTCATAGACACATTATCAACAATGAAATTATACTTGAACTCATTTAAGAATAATGTGCCTTCTTCGCGGAAACTTTGAGATAAGGACGTGGCAATTATAAGTTCCACGTAAACTGATTTGATATTGAGATCATATCTCAAATATAGACCTCAAAGTCATCCCATGGATACTTGATTAAATTAAGGCCATAGATCTAATATTCTCATTACATCTGATATCTAGACATGTTTCATCACTCCCTTAGAATGGATGTGTCATGGTTATACAATTGTTTATGATCACATCACCCTCAGGTATTCCTAACACCTGTATATCATGCATCTTGGAAGACCTAGAATAAACCTAGAGATTTAGATCTTGTTTAGACTATCTTCTTTAGGGTTTTATCATTAAGTTTATCATTTAATCATTGGAAGTTGGTATCGATCATATAATTTCCAAAAGCATATATCATACCAAGGTATCGATCAAATACTTTCCAAAAGTATATATCATACCTACAAATTGAATCAAGATTCCAAAGCGAGAAGATCGTGCACGGAATTTGAACCCAATATCTCGTGAGTGAACTCATGTATTACAGTTTAGTAAATGAATCTGTATGATCCCTTTGAGAGATCGTATTACTCATATGCCCATGTATGTACACCAGCTTGCTTGTGTATAGACTTTGATTAGTCCATCAACCTATTGCCCTACCAAATGTACATACTTATTCATAGCAACACATCCTGTCATCGGTTAGAGGATGCATGCCTATATCATGACATTCTATGACATAGGATTTGGTTATCTCAATCTCGTTAAGTCAACTCTTTGACCTAACTTATCTAACACCTTTGAGTGTCTATTCTTATACAGAGGACCTGCATCAAGAGGTTAGTTAGATATCAACCTTTAGAGAAAAGATTGACATCTCCTTCTCAGAATTCAGTTCCTCTCTTAATGATCATTTGACTGTGCTTGATGAGTCCTCAATATAACTCTTTAGATATTGTCCAAGAACACCCTCTATTATTCAACATTTGAATCAGCAATTGTATGATCAATAATATGGCCAACGTACAAAACCCTAGGGACTTATTATGTAAATTAGTTATTCTTCTTATCAGATCAAGTAATGAATTGCTATAACATTTATTGAATATTGGCTCATCGTGGGCTCGCATGTCCAAGAATCTCTTACTAGTCCAAAGAGCAATTATTGGGATAATCTTTTGTACCCACACTCATGTGCTAATCGTAAGCTATTTAGCAAAATAGATAGGTATGCTTACTAGGTACACTATTCACAAGAGACTATTCCAACTCCTTTTACGGTACTTGCATATCCCTTAGTAACAATGCTCACATCCAATGCGAATGTTGCATATTATCCAACCAATACTCAATTTGTTAAAACAATTACAGTGTCCTTGACACTAGAACTCAATAATTATTACAACCAGTATGTAATTTCTATTATCCTTATCAGATGCCCTTATTCTTGGAGATCACTATGTTCTAAGGTATCTGTAGTTAAGACCATTTTAGATTATTATCTATAAAGTCTTAATTTCTTGAAGATAAGACTTTGATAACACTATCTCAAAAATCTTTTCCCCTTTGAATATATTGTTATTACTGCAATCAAGTGTTTTAACTCCATGGTAGGATAAGTAACAATTTGCTCCTCCCAATGCATGGCAAACATCTGGATTTATACACATCTTGAATACATCAGGCTTCTCATAACTGATGCACATGGGCAAGCAGATTTAGCATTCAATTCGTCAACTCCTTGAGGTCCTAACCCTTCATAAAGGTCAGTGCTATATCGTAAGGGAAGGAACCCTTCCTTGAGTTTTTCCCAAATATTGGAATATGTCTAAGGTGTACCACTAATGTGACGGTTCCAATGCCCTTTCCTCTTTGCTTCTGAACAACTTCAGAAGTAAGAACTAACATGTATCCTTGAGATCTATCATCTCAAGTTATGGAACAACCAGATTATAAAACACTTATTATCATCCTTTTATCAATCCAAATTACTAGGACTTTATCTACATTTTAGCACGATTAACATAATGGATCTCCCACAATGCTTCACATGGTTCATCAAGATTCAATCTGAAATCATAACATTTATCATTTCATCAAATCCAGTGTTCCAACTATATGAAGCTTACTTGAGTCCATCGATGGAATTACACACTTTTTCTTCCTCAACTATGTAGCCCTGGGGCTACTTGATATGAATATCCTTGGTGAGGAACTCAAAGAGGAATCCAATCTTGACTTCCATCTTGTAGATGTCGTAGTCGAGTTGTGTAGTTATAGTGAGCAATGTTCTGATAGGTTTAATTATGGTCATTGAAGATCAAGACGCATCTCAAGCGATGTCTTTTCTTCGTGTGTATCTCATGGATACGAGCCATGCTTTGAAGGTCTCTACCTTCTCATGAGGTACCCTCTTTCTCTTGAACATCCATTTAGACCTAGCATGTTTTACCCTTATAGGTGGATTCTCAAGGGTCCATATACGACACTTATATATGAAGTCCACTTTAGACCATATTGCTAACTTCCATATTTCCATGCCATGCTCCTCAAAAGCTTCATCATATGAAGTCAGATCATTTTCAGAATTATCTGACACTTGGAATCCATCCTCAAACTAATATGAAGAGGTAATAGTTTTTCATATTTAATTGTCCTTTTAATTATCGATTTTAGGATACTCATTATCTTCTCAAGATTAAATGAGTTTCTTTACTTCATTTTCATCTTGATTCTCAAGAAAGCCATCCTCTAAGAATCATTTAGTTAGAGATGAAATCTAAGAATCTCAAAGTCATAAAGTAGGTATCAATACAATCCTTTATTTTCCTAATGAAGTAGCACTCCCTAGTGTTATATTCCAGCTTAGTGCATACATGACAAAATTATGGACCAAGCAACCCTAAATCCTCAAGTGTCCAACACAAGTCTAGGTTCCAAACCATATCTTATGAGGGTATACTAGTTTAGATATGCATAAAATCTTATTAAGGATATATATTATAGTATCTACTACATATATACTTGGAAACTAAGAGGTAATTATGTTATGATTCATCATTGATCAAATCATGTCACGCATGATCCAATTGCATCTCCCTACAACTCTATTGAGTAGAGGTGTATTAAGAGATGTGAGATAGAAATGGCGATTCTTTATCCATAAGATATTCCTTGCATTCATCTAACCAGTACTTCCTACCTTGGTTAGATCAAATTCATTTCATCTTCCTTTAGAGTTTATTTTTAAATAAAAAAAAGTGAAGTCTTTGAATATTTCAAAGGTCTCTAAGGTGAATAGAAGAAATCTCATATCAAAATAATCATCAATAGATATCACATATCATTAATGTTTAATATGATATAGATGATCCACATATATCAAATTGTATACGATCTTGAATACCTTAGCATCTAACACCATTCCCATAAAAGGGTGGATTGGAAATTTTTTCTTAAAATACCATATTCATAAGTATGTAAGATTTTCAATTTCAGACAGTCTAAAGTTTCATCTCTTACTAGTCTATTGATCTCATCTATAGACATATGTCCAAGGTCAGATGCCAGATCAGTGTAAAATGATCTTCATCCTCCTATTAATCTTTTAAAGGTCCTATTTTTAGTATTTGAAATTTTAATGAACCATTCATTAATATTATAATTTAGAAGAGTCCACTAGATGTTATATTACTCTCTGAAATATATCAATCAAAACTCTTTATTATAGTTATATTCCATAATGCATGTGTATTTCAAACATTTATAAATAAACAATGAATTTATTCTAGTATCTATGTCATGGAGACATTCTTTAAGACTAAGGGCTCTCCCACTCAAAATATGTAGTCAATCTATCAAATGGAGATTGTTGCGACAATTGCATCAATCATACATGACGATCAATATTAAACTTTAAGATCAGAATTTCCAGTCTTTTGAAACATATGCAACCAATTGCAAGAGCTGTTAGAAGAGTGATATACAATTACTTGACTTTGGTCTTATCTAATAAGTAAGTCAATTTCAATGATTATATGCAGATATATAATAATCTGATGCACTATCCGAGTCCTTCTCTAAGGATGTCAGATATTCTACATAGTCATACTATCAATATATTGGCTTGTTGAAGTATTGGCATTCATCCAACTCTTTGGAAGCCATATGCATGGAATTCATAGAAGTACAATAACCTCTTTGACTTTCCTTCTTACTTGGGTCCCATCGATGCCTCCATTGTGTTTCCTTCATATATAAACAACCATTGCTTATTAAAAGGATCTCTTATGTTGAACTCAAAAGATTTCAACATAATAGTATTTCAATATTTATGCATCCTTCATTCAATTCATACAATATGAATTTTATGATGCTCTATGAACGACTAGAGTAGAGATAGTACAATGATGACACTCATCAAAGTTACATCCATCTTAACTCTTAAAAAATTTGGTTTAGAAAGGTACCCAAATATTTTTCATTACAAAAATTCTTATCGAGCCACCATTTTGCATAATATAGTGAACCATGTAATTCATGATAAAATGTTGAGATCATATATGTCCGCCAAAACATCATCTAAAATTTTATAAGGATTTTCGATAATTACAATCATCATCGACATGATACTTCCAAAGCACATTCGATAAGAGATCAAGACTATAGAGACATACAAACCCAAGGTTCTTTTCCAATTTTCTATTTAATTATCATTCCTCATCATTATGAGGAAACTTGCACACTGAAACAACATAGATTATGTGTCCGACTACAAGTACAATATATTTATCATGAATCCAACTCATGATAATCCATTGGTTATTACTGAATATAATTTTGAGTGGATTTAATGTAGGTTATATAAAATAAGATAATTTGCATAAATACATATTTTACTTGATTTAGGGATTTTATATCAAAATTGTCTTGCCTTGTCAACTCGGAAAGTTCATTCCCTTATTCACTTTCAAAGTAAGTGACATACTTACCATTATATCTCAAGAAAGATCTAGGATCTCCTTTCTTACCTTTGTTACGTCCCAATAATATGAGAACTTGTAACTTTGATAAAAAGAAGTGGGATCTCATTCCGCCTTGCAAGTCCAACTTGCATTTCCCATTTCCGTCATTAACATCCAAGTGCACCACCCCTAAGATGATGTTGACCGATTGTTAAATGAACCAACCGTCACAAGAATAGCACTTGCTATACGCAATCCAATATCACCCCATATATGAGGAACCAATATTGGGGTCACTACGCATACGGCCTAACTCTTTTGAGAAGCAAAGAGCTCAATCCTTGTGCGCTTGTGTGCATGAGCTGCCACTTCAGACAGTCGTCTCCTACATACAATCCATGGCGATGTAACCTTTCACCTTGACGGGAGACCATTAATGTAACTTATGTGATCCTCCATATCATGCTCAAATTTTAATTAATTATATGTATCATATTCACATAAGTAATTCTTCTAAGAGAATAACATATCGATTCATAATAGAGTGTTCATTTTGACGGGATCTAAAATAATTAATCATATTAAATTTATTATCGATCCAATCAATCAACCAACAAACAATCTTGATTGTCAATTGACGGATGATATAATATCAAAATACGTATTATTCAAATTTTAATAATTATAAAATTACATCATGATCATTTCAAGACATTTCCTTTACTTACCCGATGTCATGTCCAGTGCACACAAGATGTGGGACAAACCACTCACAGAGCAATCTGCTACTCCAAGGATCCCCGACTAGACACCATATTCGAGTCAGGTAAGGATAGTGTGATTTGATCATTAATCTTTGAGATGATATTCAACATTTCAACCGAAGTCATACCATATATTATTTATCAAAATCATTTTGATTAATATTATAAGGAGACTTTCTAAACAAATTAATCCTATTCAAATAACAATGTTTTGCATGTAAAGGTTGCCCTACAACTAGTGTATGATAAACTAGGATTTTCGTGGAACATACATTAAATGGCCTATGATGATTGATAAATTATTTTCATAATTTATAGGCATCATAATTATCAAGTTAAACTCATAATATTCATGTTTTCCATTGAATTATAAACACATTAAGCAAAGAGATTTGGCGATCTAATCATCTTCCAACCTATCTCAACTAAATATGGAATATGTAGGACAAATGGAGTCGGAATTGTGTGAAATAAATTTGAGTGGTTGGTTGGTTTGATCATCTACTTAATTCAAGTATTTTATATTTCATGATGGGAAAACAATAAGAAAAAATATTTTTCTTACAGATCCGTGAATTCATGCAAAACAATTTTCATGGTGGGAACTCTTCGAATCATTTTCATACACATTTGGTAAAAATATTAATCTACTATTTTCGGGACATATTTATACATTCTAATTACATTTTAATAATAAAAAATTCCAAATAGTGCACAAATAGTAGGTTTTTATGTCAGCGAAAAAACTAATTCGAATCTTGCATCTAATGCAAAAAAAGATTTCTGCGCATTCGAAACATGAACCTTATCACCTAGGGTTTTATATAATATCCAAGACCTCATCCTGGGATCTGATAACACTTTAATGTTATGGAGAAAACCTTAAGTTCATCACGAAGGTCTGAAGATTGCATCATATGCGATCGGGAGTGACTACTCGCACATGTCGCTCAAAGCAATGGAATTTAAAATTTTTAAAATGATGAATCGACGTGATCCAAGAACATGTCTATGATTATTTCATCCAAACCACAAGTCAAGGTGACCCGATATATCTCAATTCCATCCCTTAATAGATTCCTCTGAAATTAAGTGTGTTAAGGTCTAGACCAAGCTCCAATCTTCAAACATTATTTCAGACTTCTTCAATTGTATTGATCATTCCGAAAAATGCAGATGATATATACAATGCAAGAAAATATTTTTGTGAAGCCATTTTTTGGTTTTGAACTTTTTATGGAATTTTTTGAAAAAGAACAAATATTTATACAATTTTTAAAATTGTATAAAATGAAGAGCTAGGGTTACCTCTTCTTTTATAATATATTGGGAGTCAGTCCATGGATCTCAATTCATGGGCACCACAAATTCAATGGTTGAAATTGATGTGTGTTTCTTTCAATGGCCAGTATTTTGTTGTAAAACACAACAACAATTAGCTTAATTTAATATATATTGAATAATAATCGATGTAAATTAGTTTCAATTAAATCAATCAATCTTGGAGAAATCGGAAGGTGGCAAGCCTCCGTCTATAAGGGGGCTGACGACCACAAATCCAATTATGACTAGGTGGACATCCACCCTCCCCACTTGGAAGGGAGCCTCCTCTTATTTCATGCCATCATGGATCCTATGAATTTCTATATAATTTACAACATTTGTTGTAAATTTATTGACACAAATATTTCATAATTATTTTGTGAACATTGCAATCAAGCCATTAGAAAAGGTGAATCATACTCATGCACCGAAAATATAACGTAAATAACATTTTCAATTAATTGTCCAATGTGAATCCAATTGACATTGACATTTAAATTGTAAATGTTATTTGCAAATTACTCTCTCTTATATATTATAAATCCCATTTATAATATGTATGATTATTGCAGATAGTGCTATCTACATTATTCATGTCCTTGATATTTAAATTATATTTAATTATCTTGGATCTCTATTCTCATGTGCTCAAATAACAATAATCACATTCATATTATTCACATCTCTAACAATTAAATCACAATTTGTTATCATAGTTAACTCTCCTTATATGTCCAAATAATATGAATCAAATCATATTTTTCATGATAATTAAATATCATTTAATTATCCATTTCTCAAAGCTTGGATACATTATCAACAATGAAATTATCCTTGAATTCTTTTTAAGAACAATGTGCTTTCTCCACAGCTACTTGGAGATAAGGACAGGAGATTGTGTTCCACATTTAATGACTTTGATAGTGAGATCTTATCTCAAATACATATCTTTAGGACCTCCCATAGATGCTTGATTAAATCAAGGTCGTAGATCTAATATTCTCATTGCATTTGAATGACATTTAGATCAATGTCCAAAATTTGGATTAAGATCAGATTACTTATCTATTGAGTGGAGTCACTAAAATCCAAACCTAATGCATCACTCCCTTGGAATGGAAGCATCATGGTTATACAATAGTTTATGATCACATCACCATTTGGTATTCCAAACACATGTACATCCTGCATACTAGAACACCTAGAATAAACCTGATAATTTAGATCTTATTTAGGCTATCTTCTTCAGGGTTTTATAATTAAGTTTCTCATTTCATCATTGGGAGTTGGTATCAATCATATACTTTCAACAAAAAAATATCGTACCTAGGTATTGATCATATTCTTTCCAAAAGTATATATCATACCTGCAAATTCAAACAAGCTTCCAAAGTGAGATGACCGTGCATGGATTTTGATCACAATATCTCATGAGTGAGCTCATGTCTTCCGGTTTAGTAAATTAACTTGTATGATTCCTTTGAGAGATCATATTACTTATATGCCCTTGTATGTACACTATCTTATCGGTGTATAGACTTTGATTAGGCCATCAACCTATTGATCTGCCAAATGTTCATACTTAAAAATATAGTAACACATCCGTCTCTAATTAAATGATGCATGCATATATTGTGACAATGTACGACGTTAGACTCAGTTATCTTGATCTCGTTAAGTCAACTCTTTGACCTAACTTATCAATCACCTCTGAATCTCTATTCCTATGCAGAGGACTTACATTAGAAGGTCGGGTAGATTTCAGCCTTTAGAGAACATATTGCCATCTTCTTCTCAGTCTAGAGGTCCTCTCTTAACAATCATTTGATAATGATTAATGAATCATCGATCTAACTCTTTAGATATCATCCAAGTACCATCCTCTATGGTTCAATATTTGAATCAACAACTTTATGATAAATAAGATGACCATGGTACATTACCCTAATGGTACTAAGGGACTTATTATGCAAATTAGTTGTTCTTCATTTAAGATCAGGTAATGAATTGCAATAATATTTATTGCATAATGCCTCGCCCTGGGCTTGCATGTCCAATACACACTTCAAATTAGATAGGATCACACAACTTGGACATAAAATTTGTTGCGACCACTGATATTCTATTTTTTATGCTTGGTCCCACACTTGATGTAAATATATCAGATATATTTACATCTATTTTGAGTCACTACATGAGAGGAAAAAATATTCAATATAACGATCTAGTCCTCTTCCAACTCCTTCTATAAAGAAATCCAATTTCTCAATGTTGTACTGTGAGAATTACATGAACCATTTTTGAACTAATTCGGGAGTTGATTTATGACTCATTAATCATTATTTTATATTTTTTAATGACTCAAAACATCATCTAAAAGTTCATAAATTTAATACTATGATCTTTGATCAAAATCAAATTCTGTGGTCGCTTTTAACATCAGAATCTTCTCTTGAATGTCACCAACGATAGGTGCATCTTTTGGATATAAATCCAAACCTTCTGGATATATTATATATATATATATATCTCAAAATTATATTTAATTATAAAGGATAATAATATCAACTTCGTAAGTCACCAAATAATTCAAATTGTTAAAATTGTAGCAAGACAATGTACCGATAATCGGATGATCTAGTTGATTGTTCATCAGACATGGATGCAATCCAAATCCTTTAAAGTAAGGCTTTGATCCAATTAAATAAAGTAAATAAAAACTTATTTATTGTGTATCATGAAAATGAGGAATATTTAGTAACATTTTACTAAAACTATCTAAATTCATCATACGTACTAAAAAATGTAGCACGATAATTTGTGCATTCAGAAATTAAAAATTCTAAGGAAAAAATTTACAAAATAATTTGTGATATTCATAAGGAATAAAAGAGATTAATAAGGGTTATATCTTGATGCGTGAGTTTGTAAATGAAGATTCCTCTCGAATCATATCCGATCTACATAAGTCCCTCTCATGGGCATGGAGATGAATTGCGTTGCTTCACACGAACCCGAATGTCTACCAGAGAAACAAGAAGAGGAATATGAGAGATGGAGACTCCCAAGACTCTTCTACATATCTCGAGGCACGGAATTTCTAAGGACTAATGCCCTCCAAAATAGTATTGCAAATGAGAGGGCCTTGCCCTCCTTTTATACTTACACCACATGTCCAACAAGTGAGTTATAGTCCCTTGGTTTTTAAATAAGGGTTCGAGCAAGTCCTAATTAAATAAGAATTATCTTCTTTTTATCTCCAATAAAAATAACTAATTAATAATAAATAGGCAACAACTTCTCTTAAATAAAATTAGTTAAGGTTATTGCCTTTCTATATATTCATCAATTAACTTGATAATCCCAATATCAAAAATTTAGAAACTAAAGAATTATTCCTCAATCTTATGAATCATATCCATGAACCCAAAATTAAATGTAAATCTAAGTACAAAATTAGTGTGCATCAAATTCACACCATTTCATGTCTTGGAAATAGTATGCAAATCATATTTACATAAATATTTATATGAATCATATCTATAGAAATTTTAATTATTGTGAATTACTATTCATATAAATTAAGATGAGATATATTTGTGAATCTTATGCACAATATTGCCCTTATGCAATAGTAACTATTATTATTATTACAATATTAACATCAATAGCTATGAGTCCTAATTCAGTCGGAACTTATGAGATACAAATGGAGATACTTGGAGATAATGCCGGGGAGATCACACTATCCATGTATAGTAACTCAAAATGTTGATAACTATCGAAATTCAGAGTATATATTATTTTTGCAAAAATCAGACATCTATGAATGTTGATCTTGAGTCGTAACACTTTACACTCTCAGTGAGCTCAATGAAATGCACCACACTCTCCATGAGATGACAAAGTGTCGATGAGATGAATCAAGCTTCCCTGACCATTTATATTCATAGTCCAAGCTATTTAGATCAAAGAAATGAGCTCAAGGAGCTTGTGTATTTCCATTTCCATGACCATTTCTATTTCCAACAATTGGACATTAAAATGGGAATTGGAATTGGATTCAGATGAATTGTTATTAAATTTAATTAAATCACAAATCATTTAGCTAAATGGAGCAACCAAATCCATCATGTTTCGTCACTTCTTTGGTATGGAAGTTTCATGTTATATGATCCATTATGACAACAAAAGTTACCCTGAGTATTCTAAATACTCATCCGTCCTTCACACTAGAAGACTTTAATAAATCCGGAGTTCAAACATTGGTTTGAATGTCTTCTTTAGAATGTATCAATAGATTTCTCATTTGATAATTTGGCGACAATATTAATCATATATTTTCCAAAATAATATATTAATAAATAGAATTTGTGTCTTATTTCATATACAAGACGACCATGCACGGAATTCATTTTGACTCCAAATATCTCATGAGTGGCCTCTATCATGGTTCATCAACTATGGACATGTATGATTCTTTCGAGAGATTATACATCTCATACGACTTCATATGCACACCAACACGTCGGTTTATGGACCTTGGCTGGGTCACCAAGCTATTGGCCTATCAAATGTGCTTACTCAGGCATTTAGATGCATAATTGTCTCATGTCAAAGGATGTGTGCTTGAAAGTAACAGTTACGATTCATGTCTTAGTTTATCTTAACCTCATCAAGTCAACTCTTTGACTTCATTTTCCTAACATTTCTGAATCTCCAATCTTATGCAGATGACTTGCATCAAGAAGTCGATTAAAAATTAATCTTTAGAGAAAAATTGACAACTCTTTCTCAGACTGGAGATGTTTATTGAATATCACATGTTTGAAGTAAGTTGTGTCCTCCATGCTACATGGTGTTAAATATGGCCATGGTCAATAACCCTAATTATACAAAGGGTCCTTAATAATAAAGTGCATTCATTCAATTATTCATTTCATTTCATATGGACACGCTAAAATAATATCTTTTATTGAATTAATGGGTTGCATGAAGCTTACAAGTCCTACAATGGTGCCATTTTGTTGAATAATCATTCAGAGGGTCCTAACATCCAGTTTGAGAGGGTGTGGGGTGCCCGACAAGTCAGGTCCGACAATCATTGTGTCGAGCTCTATCTTGGCTCTCGGATCATAAATAACCAAATCAAACAAATAATCAACCCACAATCTTAGATAAATCTAAGAAAATGTGTGCGTAAATAATTTTATTTTAACTCTAAAAATATGTTTATAATGAATAAGCGTATCCATAGAGAGCAAATATGTAGATAGGAGTATTTGTTATCTACAAAATAAGCAACAAATGTTTTTATGCTTCTTTTTGCTTTTTTTTGTGGATTTTTAGTTGCATCTAATTTTTATAGATTTCTAATATTTTTTTTGTTTTTAATTATATACCTTTTATTTTCTTTTTAATTTCAATTTCTTTTTCTTTTTATAAATATATAATAAGTATATATTTATCTATGAAATATGTATAATATAAATATTGTATATGTTATAAATATATAATATATATAAGTAATATCATGAAATACAATTTAGTACAATCCTTTTTATTTTTAAAGGTTTTAATTATAGTTATAGGTATTTATAATAATACTAATAATAATAATATAAGTAATAATATGCAAATATCCTATAAGGGTTTTATATTTATAAATATATTTAAAAATACTAACAAATTACGAAATGTAATGTTTTTCTTTTTATATTTTTTCTATTTTTGTGAAACTTTTAGTTATTTTTGCTAATTTTTTACATATTTGTAAAGTCTAGAATACTCCAAAACTGGGACTTTAAAAATAGGCTGAATTATTTTGAAAATTAAAAATAGAAAATAATCATAAAATTTCTTATAAACTATTTTAATATGTATTATATAATATAAGTAAAAATTTACAGAAGAAGATAATTTTTTTGGATATTATACACTTTTTGCAAAAATTTTTATTGTTATGAGAGGTTTTTAACTTTATGGTTTCCCTTTTGTATTTTTTGTGATTTTTGGTCTATAGTTATATTATAGAGTAAAATATAACATATATACTTTTTGTCTTTAAAAATAAGTTTATCTATTTTTCTATTTTTATGTCTAAATTGGTATCAAAATTACCCCTAAATGATTTTTCATAAATAAGAAATGCAATAAAATGACAAATAAAATTCATTGCTTGAATGAGCCTTATTTAATGATTCTATAATATTTTCACAATTTTTCAAGAACATGAGCTATTTAATCAAAAATACAATGCACCAAATTATTTATATATATGGATATAATTGCAATAAAAATATATTTCAAGGGCTGCGGTGCAATTTAAAACAAAGTTTTGAACTTATTTACAAATTTTATAAATTAAAGAGAAATAAATGAACCCAAAGGGGGTCCCTTGAAATTTTACCAACTCGCGTGGGGGACTATGTGAAGTGACCTAACATTGGACCTATATGTAATATACAATAAAGGCATGGGTCCACTTGTAATTTTTACACAAAAATTAAAGTGTATTTAGCTATTTACATGACTAATACAAAATCTGTAAAAGGCAGAGGGGCTACTTACTAATTTTACCCTTAAGTGCACGTATCGAATGACAGAGGACGCTCCACGTGGCGCGATGGGCGGCTTTGGGACATGACGATTTACCATTGGATTGGAAGACCCAGATTAGATCTGGGTCATGGTTCTTGATCAAACGGTCACGGAGGTTCTTGGAAGAACACTCCAAGAACATGGCTTAGGCAACCTTCGATTCTTATTTTTTCCTTGCTCCGATTGCAAAGTGCTTCTCCATCGGGTCCTCTATGCTCTTGGGATGATGTTGCATCTGCATGTACAATCAGAAGAGTCTGGGTCCCATCGGACAGACCTTGGAGCATTGGACACTTAGAACATCCATTATGGGCTTGGATGTCCTCTAAAAGTGGTTTCCTCGATAACGGTACGACAAACCCAAAATTACCCTCTCAAACTACATTGAGTTAATGTCTAAGTTATTCATTGTAGGCAAGCAATTAGGATTGATCAAAAATACCACTAGATTAATTATTCATGTAAAGCGAGCTGTCAAGTTTTTATTTTTAAGCAAGTCCAAGGTCGAAATAAGGGAGGCCACTAAGGCCACTATCTCTTGAGGTTGATTGATAGACAATCTAGAAGCTACGTTTTCATAGAAGCATTTTTTAATTTTTTATGCAAACAAATATAAAGTGCAGTTTAGACAAGTTTAGGGACTAAATGCAATTTTTGATCAAGTCAAGTCTAAAAATCTAAAACTTGGGCAGAATGTGAAACATAATGAAATTAATGCCCTGTAGATTTTTGAAGTATTTCAATAACATGTGAGTTTATTATAAATTACTGATGCATGTAGGGTGATTCATCACAAATGAGTTTTAATAAATAAAAGATAATTTTTGAGAATAATTTTATCCTAGATAAGTATATGTGAGAGGTATCCATGAAAATTAATAGATCCTAAAAATAATTGGTCTACAACCTATTAAAAATCAATTACCCAAACCTCCAATTATTTTTCTATGACTGGTGTGCGTGCAGAAGCAATGAATTTTGGAAACAAAGTAGAATGCAATTAAATCTACTTATTGTGAGTTTTTGGGAATTTTTTGATAAATAATTCATTTAATATGAATGAAAGATCACACATTTGGGAAAATATGCAATTTTTTCACTTAAGTAATTAATTTAAATTAACCATAGCCCATGAAAATCCAATCAAACATCTACAATGATAAGCATAAAGTGGTCAATAATGCGCAATTTTAAATAACATGATGATAGAATAATGTTCAAATTAAGGCCCAAAGACATGGGCCTACATGCAATATAAAAGTAAAATGATAATTAAACAAATGTGCACTATGTACTAATATGCAATTCCCTAGGAATAGGAGGCTCTTCACACAAATTGCTTAGTGGCGGGCATGTGCATAACTTGCGTCGGTAGCGAGGACCTCTACGCGATTGTAGAGATGGATGGGGTTTGAGCGCAAAAAACACACGGTTCATGTGCTCCACACGTGAGGGGGTTGCTGGAGGGTGCTCGGCAAAATACTTGGAAGATGCATGGGGCTTGACTAAAATTTACCTGCATAGAACATGTGCCTCATGTGTGGCAGGTGTCTTGAGGGGGGTTGGCGAGGGATACGATTGGCACTGAAGATTGCAGGCCAAGGCACATTAAAGGCGATGGATCAAGGTGGCGATGTGGACTTGGAGGCCAACAGCCCGAGGCGGGCGGTGGATAATCCGGTAATCGATGGAGAGGGAAGCAACACAAGTGGAAAGCGGAAGTGCGGTGACTTGAAGGCAAAGGCTAAGATGCTTGTGGTAGGAAGTTGAGGTGGTCCGGGCTGAGCAGATGGCGGGCGGCAGAGGCTTGAGACCCCAGGTAAGATGGCAGAGTGTGTTATTGGCTTTGAAAAGAGAATGTAGAAGAGGGAAGAAGGAGATGACGAGGAGAAGAAGTAGAAGTACAGAAGGTGAAGAAAGAAGGAAAATTAGGTAGATATTTGCAAGAAGATAAATAGATTGAAGAACAGAAAGAGAGCAGAAATCTACCTGTGATGGATGAACAAAGGGTCGTCTGCATAAGTGGATGAAGTGAGAATCCGATGGTCGGATCGTCGCTCTACGTTGCGGTGTCGATGGAGCTTGGTTGATCATGGATAGCATGAACAACAACAGAGTATTCATGCCCCTTTAGATCACCCCTATCCCAACAAAGGGTCGTCGTTGTCACCTGATAGTTTGCAAGAACTCTCTCTCTCTCTCTCTCTCTCTCGTCAACTCCAAAATGGCTTATGCACACCAAAGGGGGTAGTGACAAGTTCTTAAGGGTTGTTGGGAGGAGGTCAGGCGAGGTCGTAGGGAGAGAGGGTATTTGTTCTCACGGGGGTGGTTGTAGGGAGTGAGAGAGGCGTGTGAGGTTGGGAGAGAGGGAAGAGAGGGGCGGTCGTAGGTCAACTGCAGTAAGGTGTGTCGCACGCTGTCGTAAGAGGCAGTGCAGTTGTTGCAACCTCACATGAGGCGGAGGTTGCGGGCAACGTGTGGAGGGAAGGGGGAAAGACCACGTGGCATGTGGGTACCTGGCCACGTGACGGAAAAAATAAAATAAAATAAATTAAATATAAAATAATAATAAATAATATAAAATAGATAAAATAATAATATATAAATAATAAATAAATAAATAATATAATACATAAAACTTAAAACTAAATAATTAATACTAAAATTAAATTACAAGGAAATATAATAATATTAATGGTTAAATAAATAAACTTTAATTAAAAGAAAATAAAAAAGGGGTGCACATGGAGTCTCCAAGAGCGGCCATGTGTCGATACCAGAAAAATAAAAAATTAATCCAAAGAAAAATAAATAAAATAAAAAAAATTAAATATGTCAAACCAAAAAGTGATCAACACGAAAGTTCTTCCTCTAAACAAGATCTACAACTTTTGTGATGAAAATCAAAAGAAATAATCTATATAAAAAGAATTTTTAGTGGTGCACTATAGATATAAAGTACCACATTTTTAGTCTTTTACATTTTTTGTCTTTTTAAAGATGATAAAAATATAATAAAATATAAAATAAATATTTACATAATAATCTATTTTTTGGATTTTTACTAAATAAGGAAATAAAGAAATAAAATAAGGGGAACATATGTAGAGACAAAATATATATACTTAGGTCAATTTATTTTATTTGAACGTTTGATTAAACTTTTATTTGGATTTTTGCATATTTTATTAAAACAATAATCAAAGAAAATAAATGTAAAAGAAATAAACCAAAACAGATTATTTTGTACATAAAATAATAAGGTCAAAATAGGTCACTATGTGTAATATACAATAGGGGTCCAAAACTTAGGTTTCACATATGATCTCCGATTCATTTAAATTTGATCTTGTTTTGAAGAGAATTGAACATATATTAATTCAAAAGTGAGTAGAGTCGATAGGGGACTTTATGAGAGAGATATTCATAATTTTTTTGTTATTTTTCATTTATTGGTGTTGGTAATATATATATGTACTATAGAGTTGATTTTATTTTATTCTGTGTTAGTGAAAAATAAATAAAAATAGGGAAAGATGTGGTAATATATAGGTGATATTTACAAGGTAATTTGTCTTCTTATTTAATCCAAATATGCATGGTAGAATGCATATATTATCTCTAAGTACATGAATGGTAAAAATGCAGAATAAATTGAGAAATGTAGTCAGTAACAGATGAAACCCAGTTTTGTGGTTTTAGTTCGTAGATATGAACCCCCAAGCTTGCACCAAGTATCAATAAAAACCAGATTAATCCTTGTTTTTATCAGAGTCATGGAATAAATTAAAAATGCCCCAAAAATAGCAAAATAAAAATCATATTGTTTTTAAGCCCGTAAAAGATCCCACAAAAATATTTCTCCTTCTGTTTGACCTTGTTTCTGATTTTAGTCATCATGAAACTTGTAGATCTCATCGAGAACTACAACTTTCCTGTTTTGAGTTTTTCCAAATTCGGCCTCCTTTTCCTTCTTATTTCACATTCTTCTTCTAAATAATCTAATTGGGCCAGGTGGCGCCTCCTGGTTGCACCACGCGGCTCGTATTTTCGCATGCCATACGCCTCCTTCCGCAACCGTCTGATCGCCCATCGCCTCTTCAATCTCGGCCGTTGCTTCCCGCTTTGATCTCAACCCTTCGATCAAGGCTCGGATCACATCAAGGTCGTCCGACCGCGCTTAGTTCAAAGCTTGCCACACGTCGCATTCACCACCACCCAATCAGGCTTAAGTACTTCAAATCCTAGTCGTACACATCCTCATTTGATATCTTCCATCCGTGCCTAAGCCTCCTCATGACACGTGACGCCCCTTGCACCCTTCGATCGTGTCACCCTCGATTTAATCCAAGCCATCCACAAGCGCCTCATTCCTGATAGTCGGATCGCTAGATCCAAAGGTCAGGACTTCGTCGTCTACCTCCGAAGTCGCCTCTAACCCATGTTTTCCACCTCGTACGCCATCTACCCCCTTTCCATTTTTCCCACCACATCAACCATCTCCACCAACTACCAACCAGCCCACGATGTAGCACAATCGTCTATCATTCTCGCATGCCACTCAGATCGCCACTAACCCCTCTCTCTCGCTTCATATTCTCTATGAAAGCTACGCCTCAGCTATCAGAACCACCGAGCTCTAACTTTAAATGCGTCGTCATCGCACCACTCTACCATTGTCAACCTTTACTAGTGTCTAGGCCCAGCCCTCCTCCACCTCCCCGTGAAACGGGGAGGTGCAATTTAATGAGAGATGATGACCTATTGCCTCCGGTGAGAGCCACGGCTGTTGCGGTTGCATCGCGGTGGCTCTACCCTGCTCGAGCTCCGAGGAACGAACGACCTTGACGTACGAAGACCTCGAGCTTCTCCAAGAAGCTCAAGCCTAGGCCAGTCGTCTGCCATTGCTCAGGTAAGAACCTCCGATCTCCATTTGTGTTTTTCTTCTATTTTCTCTTAAATAAATTGCCTCTTATACACCTTTTCGACTTCCATTGATCATCTCCCAAGCTTTCCTGCAAATCCATCTTTCACGTGCACCCACCAGAGATCACCTTCTTCCCCTACTCCACACCTGACCACTCCGACCCATGTTGCTCTGCCCATCACGGTAGAGGAACACCTAAGCCTCCATTCTCTCCGCTCGCATACGCTTCATCCCATTTACAATCACCTAAAATTGCACGCTTCGGCTATGGTTAACATATACAGATCCTTTAACTTCAATGATCGGAAGTCTCACTGGAGGTATTTTCGTGAGCTTTATCTCTGGAAACAAACATCGACCATGTCCTCCAGGAACTCCAGCTACTCTACCAAGCTTCCACGAAGCCATCGATGCCTTCAGGAGTGGCATGGGATCGTCTCTGCGCTTGATAAGAGGTGGTTGCGCTCGGAGCCACTCGTCGGAGGCCTGACTGTGCCGCCAGTCATAGAGGTGGAGGAAGATACAATTGCCATTGGATGCACCTCCACGGTACTCTTCCAACAGCTCTCACTCTGCCACGTCACTTCCTCAACACGCTACAGCAGCCGTCAGATCTTGAAGATCGGAGGTTCAAAATTAGGCCACATCAACTCATCAGCAAGCTTCCACCACCTTACGATCATCGTGATCTAATGGACCTCAAGACGCCACATGTCGGGTCTCGAGCCTCAACATCGGATCTACAGGCTCAGGACCCCCGAGCCATCTCTGAGCGACATCCAAAGCTGAGTCGGGTACCGGAGCTATGCGGAGCGTCATCCGAGCCTGCAAGCAACCAGAACCTCGCCATCACATGCATGTCACGTGACAGGATGGATATTTTGCAAGAATTCCCCCGGAACTTCTCCAAATTGGAGATGGGTCCCTCCATCACGTACCTCCCATATGCGTCTGGGATATTTTATACGCCATCCACTGCGAGTTTTAATAATTGCAAATATACCCCTGCATGTGTGGGTAATTTATAGGGAAGGCCTTGCGCTGAATTTTATTTGCAATTTAGTCCCTCCTAGGGACTTATTTGCTAGTTATCTTCATGTTTTTCTTATATTTATGCCCATGCTTTCTTTCGTGAATATCATGAGCATCGTATCTCCGTTTGAGTTTATTTTGGTCTCGTTTGGAAGCTTGTTTCATTGTCTTCTAAATAGCATGCTTAGATTTCTATTTTAATGCAGTGAATTTTGATGAATTATTTTGATAGCAAAGTGTCTCTTATGTTCAACTTCTCATGCCTTGTCTAATTACATTAATGAAACTTGCTTAATTATTCGAATCTGAATTCGACTACTATCTAATTTCTCAACTATTTTGTATAATCTGGGTATATTCACATCACATTTCTTTGCATCTTGTTTCATGTTTAAAAAAAATCAAACAAAAATTGCATAGTTATATGTCTCTTTATGCATTGCGTCCTCATTGCATCTTGACCTACGTTTTATTAATTCATCGCTTAATTCAAGTAATAAAAGTCTAGATAAATCGCTTAAGAGGCTCGTGTCCCTGAGTTCGGCCTTGGGCTTGCCCAAGCAAAATATAAATCTACTGCTTCCTTGGTGTTAATAGATTCATTACTCAAAGCAGATTTTGATTAACTCGATTTTATCTTACTGCAACGAAAGTGGTTAATTCCACATTATTAAGAGGGTAAAATACAGGTTCTTCAAATGGCATCGTTGCCGTGGACACAGGTCATCTTTTGTTTTGTTTAGATTTTTGTTTATTTAATTAGTATTTAATTTTTAATTCGTAGGTCATTTGTTTGTCGTGCATTATAATAAGTTTTAATTCGTAGGTCATTTGTTTATCATGCATTATAATAATTTTTAATTCGTAGGTCATGTGTTAGTCATGCATTATAATTGATAATTTCTTTTATGGACATCTAACTCTTGTCTTTGTGGCAGGGCCCTTAGTGTTCAAGGAGGTGAGGAGCCGAAGTTTCTCAATGAAAGGAGCGGAGAAGTAATTTTAAAGAAAAATTGAAGAGAAAAAGTGTCTTGCATTTTTATTTTTAATGTAATAATCGTCTTTGCATCGGTCTTCGTTCGAAGACTCGTGCGTATAAATGAACGAATCTCTCAGTGGTTATGTGGGGATCGCTCCACTAGAGTGTTGAACTAGGACCAGGCACGTGTCTCTTTGATCTATGTTCACACTTTTTTGTACGTGTTTGATCGTAGTTAGGACACACATAATTCAAGATGCACGTAGACATCGCTTCACCTAGCCAAATTAAGAGATGTTATTCAACTCTAATAGAAGCATGTTAGGTGCGGTTTTTCCTCGAGTTGCATACATATTGATTTCATTTTTAATTTAGTCCGAGTTTTCACGAATTTTGCTAAGGCACTGAATGTTTTCTCTTTTAGCATAGGTCATGAATTTATCGACTACATGGCTTTTCTCACCCTCCCTTCTTGGCTTGATCACCTAGGTTAATGGAAAATGGGAATGACTGGTAGACGATGATTGCTTGATATATAAGCTAACCTTTAATCAAAGATAATCTTAAGCAAATAATTGGGATTGTTAATTGCAAGTTGAACTAAAATGGAGTAAAATATTGTTTTGGGAGAGCAACACCCTTGTTTATGCAGGACAATTTTATTCGACATTTTTTCTTTGATCCGTACATAAACTAGAATGTTTTAATCACAAAAAAATGACATGATAATAAACCATTAGTTGTTGGTTTCACGTGCGAGTTGGTGAAATAAAAGGGTATTGCATGCTTATTTGAGCCTTTGTTGCTTCTACACCCTCCCCTGGACCGAAATACTCCATTCCATCTCCGAAAATCCATCCGCTCATGTGTACACTATCCTACTTCTTCGTTACCTCAGGTCTCCCCCAATATCAATTATAAATCTTTATACTTAGGCTACTCTCAACCTATGTATAGGGGGGACCTGAGTCCCCGTTATTTTTCTTACTCGTCTTTCCTTGCCTTAGTAACTAGGTTATTTCTAACCTAAGTATAGGTGGCGTCCGCAGCAGTTCCTGTATATTTTTCTATACTTAAATAGAGCTATGGATGTATATCATCTAGTGCTACGAGGTCATAGCAAAGTTTAAGTATAGGTGGTATACCGTATATACAATATTTATACTTTAGCTATATTTTGAGAAATTTTGAGAAATTTAAATTTTTTTAGCTAAAGTATAATCTTTTGAACTATGTGGATAAACTTATTATAAAGGATTTTCTATATTATATCACACTATATTTATAAATGATTTGAAAACTGAGTTTCTCTTATTTTGAAAAATCTTTTGAAAATGTTTGAAAAATCTAAATGTGACATGGTGTTAAAAGTATTTTCTTGATTTAAAGAAAGATGAAACTAGCTTATGTTCTAACTTTATCCAAAAAATCCATAAGAACGAAAAAAAATCAAAATCCCTTAAAGAGTCAAATAGACTACTAAACCCAAATAAGTAGTCGTGTTCAGATAGGGTTTCTCTTAGCATAGTAGGTGGTTTAGAGGACATCGCGTAAGGCTCCGTCCTCAAGCAACGGGTTCCGACATAAACTTACACCTACACTGGTTGAATGCAGATGCATCTACTCATTTGAGTTTAGGCAATCATTAGGTCATTTAAGGTCTTTGAAAAAAAATATGTACGAAAGTGTCGGATTAAATCCCCTTCATTTTCACTTCCACACAGGATTAGAAATGTTCAAGAACACTCGGTTTATGAGGTCTCGAGATTTGGGGTTAACAGACTTAGTCATTAGAGTCTTTGACTTAATTATTCACATTTCCCTAGTTTGAAAGATGTGTGTGCTATATTGCATGCTTAGTCTCAACCTTAAGAAAATGATCAACACCTTACATATGCGACTACAGTTATGATGAGATGAGTTGAATTTCACTTGAGGAACTGGGATGAGGTATTTGAGTTTGGCCCTGATTTGATGATGGTCGAGGATGGGATAAAATCAATGAACGCTTCATGAAATTTGAGTGTCAGCACCTTTAGCCAGTATGAGAACATGGTTCTTGTACTATCTCTTGACATTCACCTATGTGCAAGGGTGTGATGAAAAAAAATGTTAATTAGTGTGTGCCAACTCTTAGTAAAAGAAGTGGAGCTTGCCAAAAAAATAATACAAAGAAATAATTTTATTGAAAGAAAAGCTCTCATTCCACAACGTCAATAATCAAAGAGCTTCCACAAAAGGTGAGCGCTCCCAACCATTTCAAAGTGTCCACTTGGACCACCGCTATTCGGACCAGGAGTCGAGCTTGCACCAAAAAAAGGATCTGCATCGTAAATGCTACAAGTCTGGGTATAGAAGGTACGATAGGTACTCAAAAAAGGCACACCCCGGTGTATTCTCAGGAAAACAAGTGCATACGGCTCCAACTTCTCTTGACGGACGCACTGATCAACACCAAAAAATGCGTTGAATTAATAAGGCACTTGAGAGGATCATTGTTCCAATGAGAGGGAGAGAAGAAATGACACAACCCGAAACCCTCCATCAACTGGCCTGCCACCAAACACTTCTAAGTCTGATAACCAAGGAGAAGGTGGATCAGACGCAATATTTGATTTATTCCCTAGTGTTGAGGATTGGGACCTTAGGAGAATTTCTTGGACTGGGACCTTGGGCGACGTTGCGACTCTACTCTCGTGAACACAATCAACACCTAAATTCATATCCTTAGTTTATATGTATTGAAGAGAGAGTCTGGAAAATTAGAGGATTTGGATGCCTCTTGATTAAGGGTGGGTTGAGCTCTGAGATTTTGGATCTCTAAAATTGAGAGTTCTTGAACGGATTAGATCATGTATGCACATGCACAAGGGGGTTAATCAAGATCATTCATTTTTTGAGATGCTCGGGGACGAGTATAGTTTAAGTATAGGGGGTTGATGAAACCCAGTTTCATGGTTTTATTCGCAGATATTAACCCCCTAGTTTAGACCAAGTGTTAATAAAAACCAGATTAGTCCTTGTATTTCTTAGAGTCATGGAATAAATTTAAAATGCCAAAAAAATAGCAAAATAAAAATCATAGTGTTTTTATGCCCATAAAAATACTCACAAAAATATTTGTCGCCCTCATCAAGGTCTACAACTTCCATGTTTTGTGTTTTTCTAAATTCGATCTCCTTCTCATTTCATATTCTTCTTCTAAATAATCTGATTGGGCCACATGGCGCCTTTTGGATGCACCACGTGGTCTGTCTCTTTGCACTCCACGTGCCTCCTTCCGCAACTGTTTGATCGCCCACCACCTCTTCAATCTCGTTTGTTGCTTCCCGCTTTGATCTCAACCCTTCGATCTAGTCTCAGATCACTTAAAGGCTATATACCCATTCTTCGTTCTCAGCTCGTCACATGTCGCATTCATCACAACCCGATCATGCTTAAGAAATTCATATCCTAGCCAGTCACCTCCTCAATTGATATCTTCCATCAAATTATAACGGCAAACGCATCAAGACTGCTCACCCCCGCCTATGCCTCCTCACGACACGTGGTGCCCCTTGCGCCTTTCGATCGTGTTGCCCTCGATTTAATCCAAGCCATCCACAAGTGCCTCTTTCCTGACAATTGGATCGCTAGATCCAACGGGCAAGACTTTGTCTTCTACCTCCGAAGCCGCCTCTCACCCACAATCTCCACCTCGTATGACATCTACCCCATTTCCATTTTTCCCACCACTTCAGCAATCTTCACCAACTGCCAACCAACCCATGATGTAGCATGATCATCTATCAATCTTGCGGGCCACTTAGATCTCCACTAACCCCTCTCTCTCACTCTATATTCGCCACGAAAGCTACGCCTCTGCCATCAAAACTGCTGAACTCCAACTTTAAATACGTCGTCGTCGTGCCACTCTACTGTTGTCCACCTTTACGAGGGGCTAGGTCCAGCCCTCCTCCACCTCCCCATGAAAGGGGGAGGTGTGATTGATTGAGCGATGATGACCTATTGCCTCTGGTGAGACTTGCGGCTTTTGCACCTGCATTGCGGTTGCTTTACCCCGCTCGAGGTAAGAAGACTGACCAACCTCAACATGCGAAGAACCCAAGCTTCTGCAAGAAGCTCTAGCTCAAGCCATTCGTCTGCCATTGCTCAGGTAAGCACCTCCGATATCCCTTTATGTTTTTCTTCTTTTTTCTCCTAATTATTTAGCCTCCTACACACTTGTTCGACTTCCATTGATCATCCCCCAAGCTTTCCCGCAAATCCATCTTTCATGCGCACCCACCAGAGATCACCTTTTTCCCCTTCTCCACACCTGACTACTCCGACCCAAGTTGCTCCACCCTTCACGGTGGAGGAACACCTGAGCCTCCATTCTCTCCGCTCGCATAGGCTTCATCCCATTCACAATAACCTAAAATCACACGCTTCGGCTATAGCTAACATATACAAGGCCTTGAACTTTAATAATCGGAAGTATCATCGGAGCTATCTTCGTGAGCTTCATCTCCGGTGAACAAACGTTGGCCATGTCCTCCAGGAACTCCAGGTACTCTACCGAGCTTCCACAAAGCCATCGATGCCTTCAGGAGTTGCAAGGGATCGTCTCCGTGCTTGATAGGAGGTGGTTGCGCTCGGAGCCACTCTCTGGATGCCTGATTGTGCGCCAGTTGTAGAGGTGGAGGAAGATACAGTTGCCGTTAGATGTACCTCCCTGGGTCCCATGCCACTTCCTTAACACACTACAACAACCGTCAGATGTTGAAGATCGGAGGACTGAAGTTAGGCCATGTCGACTCATCAGCAAGCTTCTGCCACCTTACGATCATCGTGATCTGACGGGCCTCAAGCCTCTACGTGTCCGGTCTCGAGTGTCAGCACCCGATATACAGTCTCAGGACGCCTGAGCCATCTCCGAGCCACATCTGAAGATGAGTCATGTTCCGAAGATACGCCGAGCCTCATCCGAGCCTGCAAGCCATCTGAACCATGCTATTACGTGCCTGTCATGTGACTGGTCGGGTATTTTTCAGGAATGCCCCTGGAACTTCTCCAAATTTTAGATGGGTCCCTCCATCACGTGCCTCCCACATGCACTTGGGGTATTTTGCACATGACCCCCTGCGGGTTTTAATAATTGCAAATATACCCCAACACATGTGGGTAATCTACAGGGAAGGCCTTGTACTTAATTTTATTTGCAATTTAGTCCCTCCCAGGGACCTCTTTGCTCGTTGTCTTCATGTTATTCTTGCATTTATGCCCCTACATTCTTTCGTGAATATCTTGAGCATCGTATCTCTGTTTGAGTAGATTTTGGTCTCGTTTCGAAGCCTCTTTCATTGTCTTTTTAATGGCATGCTTAGATTTCTGTTTTGACACTGTGTATTTTGAAGAATTATTTTCATAACAAACTGTCTCTTTTGTTCAGCTTTTCATGCCTTGTCTTATTACATTAATGAAACTTGCTTAATAATTCGAATCTTATCAACTACTGTCTAATTGCTCAACTATTTTCTATAATCAGGGCATATTCACATTGCATTTCTTTGCATCTTGTTGCATATTTAAAAAAATCAAACAAAAATTGCAAAGTTACATGTTGCTTTATGCATTGCGTCCTCATTTCATCTTGACCTATGTTTTATTAATTCGTCGCTAAATTCAAGTAATAAAGTCTATATAAATCGCTTAAGAGGATCGTGTCCCTTTGTTTGACCTTGGGGTTGCCGAAGCAAAATACAATTCAACCGCTTCCTTGGTGTAAATTGATGCATTGATCAAAGCGATTTTTTATTAACTCGATTTTATCCGACTGCAGTCAAAGTGGTTAATTCCGCATTATTAAGAGGGAAAAATCTGGGTTCTTAAAATGATGCCATTGTCGGTGACACGTCTGTTCTTTTGTTTTGTTTGGATTTTTATTTATTTAATTAAGAGTTAAATTTTAAATCGTAGGTCATGTGTTTCTCATGCATTATAATTGATAATTTCTTTGATGGATATCTAACTCTTATTTTTATGGCAGGGCCCTAGCTATTCAAGGAGGCAAGGAGCTGAAGATTCTCACTGCAAGGAGCCGCATAACCAATTTTGGAGAAAAATCGAAGAAGAAAAAGTTTCTTGCATTTTTATTTTAAATGTAATAATCCTCTTTACAGCGGTCTTCGTTCGAAGACATGCGCGTGTAAATAAACAAAGCTCTCCGTGGTTATGTGGGGATCTCCCCACTTGAGTGTCGACCCAGGACCAAGCACGCGGCTCTATGAGCTATTTTCAAATTTGTATTTTATGTGTGTGATCGTAGGTAGGACACTCATAATTCAAGACGCACGTAGACACCGCTTCACTTAGCCAAATTAAAAGGTGTTCTTCCTCGCTAATAGAAGCATGTTAGGTGTGGTTTTTCCTCAACTTCCATACATATGGATTTGATTTTTAATTCAATATGAATTTTCACGAATTTTGCTAAGGCATTGCATGCTTTCTCTCTTAGCATAGGTCATGAACTTATTGACTGCATGGCTTTTCTCAACCTCCCTTCCTGGCTTGATCACCAAGGTTAATAGAAAATGGGAATGAGCGGTAGATGATGATTGATAGATTTATGAGCTCACCTTTAATCAGTGATAACCTTAAGCAAATAATTTGGACTGTTGATTACAAGTTGACCTAAATTGAAGTAAAATCTTGTTTTGGGAGAGCAACATCCGTGTTTATGTAGGACGGTTTTATTCGACATTTTTACTTTGATCCGTGCGTAAATAGAATGTCTTAATCACAAATAAAAATGACAAGATAATAAACCAACATTTGTTTGTTTCATGTGTGAGTTGGTGATTTAAAAGGGTATTGCATGCTTGTTTGAGCTATGGTTGCTTCGACACCCTCCCCTGGACCGAAATACTCCATTCAACTTCGAAGATTCATCCGCTCATGTGTACATCCATCCTACTTCTTCGCTCACCTCAGGTCTCTCCAATATCAATTATCAATCTTTATACTTAGGCTACTCCCAGCCTAAGTATCGGGGGGACCAGAGTCCCCGTGATTTTTCTTACTGATATTTCCTTTCCTTAATACTTAGGTTATTTCAAACCTAAATATAGGGGGTGTCCGCAGCAGTTCTCATATATTTTTCTATACTTAAATAGAGCTATGGCTTTATATCATCTAGTGTTATGAGGACATCGCAATGTTTAAGTATAGGGGTTTACCGTATATAAAGTATTTATACATTAGCTATATTTTGAAAAATTTTGAAAAATTTTGAAAAGTTTAAAAGTTTTTGGCTAAAGTATAATCTTTTGAACTAAGTGGATAAAATTATTTTCATGGCTTTTCTATATTATGTCACACTATATTTTTGAAAATGATTTGAAAAATGAGTTTCTCTTATTTTGAACATTTTTTTGAAAATGTTTGAAAAATCTATATGTGTGATGTGGTATTAAAAGTATTTTCTTGATTTAAAGAAAGATGAGTCTAGCCTGTGTTCTTACTTTATCCAAAAAAATCCATAAAAATGAAAAACAAAATCAAAATCCCTTTAAGAGTCAAATTGACTACTAAACCAAAATAAGTAGCCACGTTCAGTGAGGGTTTCCCTAAGCAGAGTAGGTGGTTTAGAGAACATCGCGTAAGGCTCCTTCCTCAAGCAATGGGTTCCGACTTGTACTTACAACTATACTGGCTGAATGTAGATGCATCTACTCATTTGAGGTTAGGCAATCATTAGGTCTTTTAAAATCTTTGAAAAAAAAATGGTTGAAAGAGTCGGACTAAATCCCCTACATTTTCACTTCCACACAGGATCAGAAATGTTCAAGAATACTCGATTTATGAGGTCTCAAGATTTTCGGTTAACCAACATTAGTCATTAGGGTCTTTGACTTAATTATTCACATTTCCCTACTTTGAAAGATATGTGTGCTATATTGCATGCTTAGTCTCTACCTTAAGAATATAATTAGCACCTCACAGAGACGACTGCAGTTATGATGACATTGGTTGAAATTTCACTTGAGGAACTGGGATAAGGGATTTGTGTTTGGACCTGATTTGATGATGCTCGAGGATGGGATAAAATCAATGAAGGATGCACGAAACCTGAGTGTCAGCACCTTTAGCCAGTATGAGAACATGGTTCTTGTACTATCTCTTGACATTTACCTAAGTGCTAGGGTGTGATGAAAAAAAAATGTTGATCGGTGTGCGCCAACTCTTGGTAAAAGCAGTGGAGCTTGCCAAAAAATAATACAAAGAAATATCATTGTTGAAATATAGACTCTCATTCCACATAGTCAATCATCAAAGAGCTTCCACCAAAGGCGAGCACTCCCAACCATTTCAAAGTTTCCACTTGGACCACCGCTATTAGGACCAGGAGTCGGGCTTGCACCAAAAAAGTGCTCTGCATCGTAAATGCTACAAGTATGGGTGTAGAGGGTATGATAGGTACTCAAAAAAGGCACATCCCAGTGTATTCCCAGGAAAACAAGTGCAGACGGATCCAACTTTTCTTGACGGACGCACTGATCAACACCAAAAAAAAATACGAAGTTAATAAGGCAGTTGAGAGGATCCTTGTTCCAATGAGAGGGAGAGAAGAAATGACACAACCCAAAACCCTCCATCAACAAGCTTGTCACCAAACACTTCTAAGTCTGACAACTAAAGAGACGGTGGATTGGACGCAATATTTGATTTATTCCCTAGTGTTGAGTATTGGGTCCTTAGGAGAATTTCTTGGATCGGGACCTTGGGTGAAGTTGCGACTCTACTCTCGTTAACGCAGTCAGTGACTAAATTCATATCCTTAGTATATATGTATCAAAGAGAGAGTCTGGAAAATTAGAGGAATCGGATGCCTCTTGATTAAGTTTGGGTTGTGCTATGAGATTTTGGATCTCTAAAATTGAGAGTTCTAGAATGTATCAGATCGTGTATGCACATGCACAAGAGGGTTAATCCAGCTCATTCATTTTTTGCGATGCTCGGGGACGAGCATAGTTTAAATGTAGGGGGTTGATGAAACCCTGTTTCATTATTTTAATTTGCAGATATTAACCCCCTAGCTTAGACCAAGTGTCAATAAAAACCACATTAGTCTTTGTATTTATCAGAGTCATGGAATAAATTTAAAATGCCCAAAAAAGGAAAAATAAAAATTGTTGTGTTTTTAAGCCCTTAAAAGCGCTCACAAAAATATTTTCCTTCTGTTTAACCTCGTTTTCGATTTTGGTCAACACGAGACTTGAAGATCTCATCAAGATCTACAACTTTTGTGTTTTGAGTTTTTCCAAATACGGTCTCCTTCTCCTTCTTATTTAACATTCTTCTACTAAATAATCTGATTGGGACACATGGCGCCTTCTGGTTGCACCACACGGCTGTCTCTTCGCACAACCATGTGCCTCCTTTCGCAACCATCTGATCGCCCATTGCCTCTTCAATCTCATCCGTTGCTTCTCACTTTGATCTCAACTCTTGGATCAAGGCTCAGATCACATCAAGGAAGTCCACCCGCGCTTCGTTCTCAGCTCGACACGCGTTGCATTCATCACCACCCGATCAGGCTTAAGAATTTAAAATACTAGCCATTCACCTCCTCATTTCATATCTTCCATCCGATTATAAGGGCAAAGACATCTAGACCGCTCATCCCCTCCTACTCCTCCTCACGACATGTGGCGCCTCTTGCACCCTTCGATCGTGCTGCCCTCGATTTAATCCAAGCCATCCACAAGCGCTACTTTCCTGACCGTTGGATCTCTAGATCGAACTGTCAGGACTTCGTCGTCTACCTCCAAAGCCACCCCTCACCCACATTCTCCACCTCGCATGCCATCTACCCCCTTTCCATTTTTCCTACCACTTCAGCCATCTCCACCAACTCTCAACCAACCCACGATGTAGCACGATCATCTATCATTCTCAGGGGCCACTTAGATCGCCCCTAACCCCTCTCTCCCGCTCCATATTCGCCACGAAAGCTATGCCTCCGCCATCAGAACTGCCGAGCTCCAACTTTAAATAGATCGTCGTCGCGCTACTCTACCGTTGTCCACCTTTATGAGGGTCTAGGCCAATCCCTCTACCTACCCATGATAGGGGGAGGTGCGATTAATTGAGCGACGATGACCTGTTGCCTCCAGTGAGGCCTTCCGCTTTTGCGGCTGCGTCGAGGTGGCTTTGCCCCTCTCGAGTTCTGAGGACCGGCTGACCTCGACGTGCGAAGACCCCGAGCATCTCCAAGAAGCTCACGCCTAGGCCATTCATCTGCCATTGCTCATGTAAGGACCTCCGATCTCCCTTTGTGTTTTTCTTCAATTTTCTCTTAATTAATTAGCCTCCTACACACATGTTCGACTTCCATTGATCATCTCCCAAGCTTTCCCCAAAATCCAACTTTCACGCGCACCCACCAGAGATCACCTTCGTCCGCTTCTCCACACCTAACCACTCTGACCCATGTTGCTCCACCCTTCACGGCAGAAGAACACCTGAGCCTCCATTCTCTCCGCTCGCATAGGCTTCATCCCATTCACAATCACCTAAAATCACACACTTCAGCTATAGCTAACATATACAAGGCCTCGAACTTCAATGATCAGAAGTCTCACAGGAGCTATCTTCATGAGCTTAATCTCCGACGAACAAATGTTGGTCATTTCCTCCAGGAACTGCAGCTACTCTACCGAGCTTCCACGAAGCCATCGATGCTGTCAGGAGTTGCAAGGAATCGTCTCTACGCTTGATAGGAGGTGGCTGCGCTCGGGGCCACTCGTCGGAGGCCTGATTGTGCCGCTAGTGGCAGAGGTGGAGGAAGATACAATTGTCATTGGATCCACCTCCCAGGTGTTGATCCAATGGATCTCACTCGGTCACGTCACTTCCTCAACATGATACAGCAGCCGTCAGATGTTGATGATTAGAGGATCGAAGTTAGGCCACGTCGACTCATCAGCAAGCGTCCTCCACCTTACGATCGTCGTGATCTGACGGACCTCAAGCCTCCACGTGTCGGGTCTCGAGCCTTAGCACCAGATCTACAGGTTCGGGACCCTCAAGCCACATCCGAAGCTGAGTCAGGTACCGAAGCTACGCCGAGCCTCATCCGATCTGCAAGCCACTCGAACCTCGCCATCATGTGTATGTCATGTGACTGGCTGGGTATTTTATAGGAATACACTCAGAACTTCTCTAAATTACAGATGGGTCCCTCCATCACGTGCCTCCCACAGGTAACTGGGGTATTTTGCACCCGACCCCCTGCGAGTTTTGATAATTGCAAATATACCCCTGTGCATGTGGGTAATTTATAGGGATGGACTTTCACTTAATTTTATTTGCAATTTAGTCCCTCCCATGGACCTATTTGCTAGTTATCTTCATGTTTTTCTTGCATTTATGCCCCTGCTTTCTTTTGTGAATATCTTGAGCATCGTATCTTTGTTTGAGTTGACTTCGGTCTCCTTTCGAAGCTTGTTTCATTATCTTCTTAATGGTAAGCTTATATTTCTATTTTTACACAGTGAATTTTGATGAAATATTTTTATAGAAAAGTGTCTCTTACGTTCAGCTTTTCATGCCTTATATAATTACATTATTAAAACTTGATTAATAATTCGAATCTGAATTCGCTATTGTCTAACTGCTCAACTATTATGTATAATCAAGGCATATTCACATTACATTTCTTTGCATCTTGTTGCATTTTTAAAAAATCAAACAAAAATTGCATAGTTACATGTCTCTTTACGCATTGCATCCTCATTGCATCTTGACCTATGGTTTATTAATTCATCGCTTAATTCAAGTAATACAAGTCTACATAAATCGCTTAAGAGGCTCGTGTCCTGAGTTCGACCTTGGGATTGTACGAGCAAAATATAAATCGACCGCTTCCTTGGTGTTAATTGATGCATTATTCAAAGCGGTTTTTGATTAACTCGATTTCGTCTGACTGCAACGAAAGTGGTTAATTCTGCATTATTAAGAGGGTAAAATCCGGGTTCTTTAGTAATGAAGCTCTATTTAAAACTTTTAGAGTAATGAATCATAGATTCATCAACCTTTTATACTTGCATTGCTCGTCTCTGATAAACTAAAATGAAAAGAAAAAGTGAAATGGTTTTGGGTTCCATACGAAGGTCATGAACAAAAGGTGAAAATGGAGCTTGACTCAACCTTTGGATTAATAATGTGACACAACCATATCGGGAATAAGATTTAAGACCTGAAGTTCCACAAGTCTTTATTCAGATCGCCTCAATAGTTAGGTCAGAACAAGTCCTCATACGCAAATTTTGTTGACTATGAATATTACTTATATTGTATACATGAAATATATCTTTCCACATTAGAAGTGACAAAGAACAATCTTCTCTTAGACAGTTGACCCTAATTCCCCAATCTACCTTCTCTTTCCCTGAGAAGTGGGGTATTTCAATCTTAATCAGGTATGTGTTGTGTCCACAATAGAAGGGGAAGAAGACAGAATAATGAGGAGAGAAGTGGAGTATAGCCAATGCAGCCACAACTCCTTGTGAAGCTAGCTAGTGTAGCCAAGTCTCTAGGAAAATCTGTAGTCACTCTGAAGCTATACCATTGTGGTCAAGAGACATCACTTTTCTTTCTTTCTTTAAATACATCTTCTTCTATTTGGTAGAAAGAATTGTTGCATCGCATTATTCTTATTATGCCCCAACAGATATAGAATCTTTCTTTCTGCACATGTTTTGTGGTCTTAGAAAAAATTATGCCAGCAGAACATCCCTCATATGAAGATTTATTTCAACCCACGACTCCGGTAGATAGACGTCCATGCCACTAAACTAGGTTAGGGTGCCCTAGCCACTCGATGTGAATGCATATATTTCCATTCGCGTACGTCTCTTTCTATAGGATTCCACCCCTCACCATCTCATCAATGAAGAGCTACATGTAAGGTGTTTGTTCATGTTTGGTCACTTTCTAAAAGAATCATGCACACGTATGAAGTATTCTACATAGACCAATAAAGATGACATGTAAACATAGTCTCGTTGAATCAAAGAATTAAGTTGTTCGACCTGAAAAGTCTCAACTCCATTTCCAATAAGGTCCCTCTAAAATTAAGTAGATTAATGTCAAATCAAATGCATCCTCAGTTTCTATTCATAAGTCAGTTAAGAACCCACTAACGTTTCACTTTGCATATGCATAATATGAAAATGAAATTCGGATGTAATGAAATGTAAATGAATGAAGTGAAATATTATTTTTTTGAATGTAAAAATTATATGTAAGAGTAAATAAGAAGCCCTTTTTACAAAGTTTTTTTCCGGTATACCTCCTATTTTACAAAAAAAAGTATAGAAGTATTATTTCCAATAATTTTTACAAGGATTATACATATTTTGCAGAGAGTATATACCCATTAATAAATTTTATATCCTACATAATATATACAGAAATAAGTGAAAGTACAAGCCATGAATAAGGTATATATGTAATATATACACCCCCTATACTTAACGTGTGTTATGTCAAAGCACGAAAAGCAAGGAAAAGACATAGCTCGTGCTAAGCTTAGGGGAGTAAAAAGAAAAGAAGTATAGAAGTAGACCCGTCCCTTATACTTAGGCTCTTGACAACTTAAATATAGAAGACAACAAAAATGGGTGGTCGAGGTCAAGAGGAGAAATGGATTAATATATAGACATGGCACGTATCGCCCACCCCCTATACTTAGGCTATTGTCAACCTAAGTATAGGACAAGGGCGGTGTGAGAACTGATGGGGCCTGGGAATGTACAAAGATATAATGATTTGAATCTTTTGTATGCTGCTAACGTTTAGAGATCAATATTGAAAGGTTTCATGCATGACTCTATGTGTGTCTTCTGAATCTGTCACACGCATGAAAACATTCTCCTTAACATAAACTAACTGTTCATTTGGTTCAACAAAGTGTTTTAGAACTTGTCCATTCACTAAAGATGTATGGGATCTATCTGTAAGATTTGAGATCTCTACACATCTACTGTAAAGCACAACACGAGTTATATATGGACCTGTCCACATAGACTTTAGTTTTATTTGGAAAATCTATAGCCTTGTATTGAAAAATCATACTTGTCGAAGAATGAAGGTCTTTTTATAATAAATCTATCATGCCAATGATTAACCTTATCCTTGTACACCAAACTATTGTCGTATGCATGGTTTTTGATTTTAGCAAGTTCATTCAGATCCATCTCTCTTTGCTTCTGCCCTGGATGTATGTTCTGATTGACCTTCTTAATTGCCCATTCTTATTTATACACCAACTTAGTGGGCAAATGACACAACTTCCCAAATACCATCTAGAATGGGGAGGTTGCTAATGGGGTCTTGTAAGCCGTCCTGTAGGCTCAAAGTACTTGGTCCAAGATTTGGGACCAGTCCTTCTTGTCTGAGTGGATGAGCTTCTATAATATGGTCTTAACCTCCCTATTCGACACCTTTGCCATGCCATTGGTTTGTGGGTATAGGTATTAGCGACACGATGCTTGATGTCGTAATCCTTTACAAGTTTTTTCACCACTCTGTTCACAGAATGGCTACACCCATCAGATATTAAGAATTTGGGGATCCCGAACCTGGAAAAAATATGTTTTCTATTAAACTTACAAACATTCTTACTCTCTGCAGCTCAGGTCAGAAAATTGTCCACCCACCTTGATGAATAATCTATCACAAGAGGGATATATTCAAATCCATGGCTGACCAGGAATGGGCGCATGAAGTCGATGTCCCAATCATCAAAGACATCACAAAATCGTCATCTCATCACTGGACCTGACGGTTCCTCCCTAGGCACGATTTCAAAAAAGTGAGAGCATCGCAAAATAGAGTTGGACAGTATAAACCACACTGCAATACCTTCCATGTGTTCCTCTTCTTAGAGTGGTGTCCTCCTGCCTCTAGACTATGGCAGTAAGTAAGGACACTCTGGTATTCCTCTTGAGGAATACACTTTTTTAGACATAATATGGTCCCTCAAAGAGAAGGATCGAATCCTCCCAATGGTAGTGGCTTGAATCCAACTTAAGTCGGTCAATGTTGCTCTTGGGCCAATCTTTGGGAACTTTCATGCAAACAAGATAGTTCACAATATTGAAGTACCATGGGAGTGAGTTGATAACAAAAACCAACTCGACAAGGAAGGGGTCTCGAATTAGTGTATCATTAGAAGCCTCTTGAATCTCAATATGGGAGAGGTGATCAACCACCACCTTCTTCTTTCCAGGTTTATCCCTAATATCCAAGTCAAAATCAATGACAAATAAAATCCACCGAAGTAAATGCGTCTTCACGTCCTTCTTTTCCATGAGGTATCATAGTTTTGTATGGTCTGTGAACACAACAACTTTGGATCCAATGAAATGAGACTTTAATTTATACAAAGCGAACACTACCGTAGGAATCTCATTTTCTATACTTGTATACTTAGACTGAGCAGGATCGAGCATTTTGTTGGCATAGTGTATAGCGAACGGGACGATGTTCCTCCTCTGTCCTAACATAGCCCTAGTAATAAAATATGAGGCGTCTATCATTATCTCAAAGGAAGAGACTAATCTGGGGTTTATTGGATCGGGGCGTCCATGATCATCCCTTGCAATTGCTTCAAGGCATCAAGACACTAATGATCGACAATAAACTCCATGTCCTTGCCTAAAAGCTCAGTTAGAGGATGGGTGATCTTTGAAAAATCTTTTATAAATCTCCCATAAAATCTGACATGCTTGAGGAATGATGGCAACTATTTAACGTTGGTCGGTGGTTGGATTCATCTGATCACATCTACCTTGGTAGCGTCAACCTCCATTCCTCTCTTCGATATGACATGCCCCAACACATTGCCCTCAGTCACCATGAAGTGACTCTTCTCCCATGAAAGCATCGGCTTAACCTCACAACATCTTTTGAGGACTATAACCAAATTTCTAAGATAGGAATTGAATGAATCACCGTGGATTGGGAAGTTATCCGTGAAGACTTCCAAGAATTCACAGACCATCTCTGTGAATACAACAATCATGCAACTTTGAAATGATCCGAGAACATTTCATAACCCAGAGGGCATGCGCTTGAGCAAAAGGGCATGTGAATGTGGTTTTCTCCTGGGCCTTAGCAGCAATAACTACTTGGTTGTAGCTCGAGAACCTATCTAAGAAATAGAAGAATTCTTTTCCAGCCAATCTTGCCAAGATATGATAAATAAATGGTAAGGGAAAATGATCCTTCTTTGTCGCAATATTCAAGCATCTGTAAACCACACAGACTTATTACGATGCGGGTACTCGAGTCACGATCTCTTCTTCGTCCTCATTGTTGGTCATCTGAATTGTCGACTTCTTTAGGACAACATGAATAGGTGCCACCCACTTGGAATCGGAGATGGGATAAATAAAACATGTGTCGCACCGTTTCTCAATTTGTGTCTTCACGACCTCTCATAAATTTTGATTCAGCCAGCACTGGAATTCACGAGAGGGTTTGTCATCATTCTCAAGGTAGATATGATGCGAACATAGAGTGGGATTATCCCATGGTGATCAAAAATGTTCCAGCCTATCACCTTGCAGTTTTTCTCCAAGATCTTTAGCAATCGAGATTCCTGCTCCTCAGTCAATCATGAACTATTGATGATCGGAATGTTCTTCTCTTGTCCCATAAGGAAGGCAAACTTGAGTATTGTGGGTAATTGTTTGAGTTCAGGTAGAGTGTGATCATCAAGAAAATCTAGCTCAATCTACTCTGGCTCTGTGCTGATAGTGGTTGGATCTGTCTCTGAAGTAACTACCACCAACTGATACGCCTATGGAGTCGCATCGTCAAAAGTATCCAAGACATTGTTAAAAGTCATGTCCTACTCGTCACCCTCATCTTCTAATTTTCATAAAAAAAGAAAGGACTAACGGGCCTAGTTAAAGCTCTGTGTCATTGAAGATGTAGGGGGATGCACTCTCTGTATGATATGTGCCTTGTTGTTCATTCCGAAGGATCTCGTAAAATGTATCATGTATAAGATTCTCTCCAAAGGAGAGAGACTCATCTATGCTAGTTAGGTTCTGTCTCCATGGCCTAATAGTGTTTACATGAACACAGTATACTTCTGACGAGGAGTACTCGGTGTAGGATTCGGAATATGGCCTCTGCCACCTTGTCTGCTTCATTCCTAGTTCCTCGTCTCTGCCTAGAGTTTGGAATTGAATCTTCCCGACCTTATAGTCAAATAAGGCTCCCGCTGTTCTCAATAAGGGGGTTCCAATAATGATATGTGAATCTCTCCAATTCATAAGGGTCTCCATATGAAGGACTGTGAAGTCCATCATGTAATCGCGACCCTTGACATTGATAATAATGTTCCTTAGTTCTCCCTTTGACCTCTTAGTGGATTTGTCAGCAAACTGAAGTAAAGCTATGAATTTCCTAAGGGGTCCTAGATATAGCCTCTCATAGAGGTATTTTGGCATCAAGTAAGTTAAGAATCCAATATCTAGGAGAGTGCATGCAAATGCAGTGTCATAGACATGAATCACCACATAATGGGCACCCATGTCCCTTCATTTCATTGGAAACACATTCTTATTGTTGCAAGTAGTGGATACTGATAGAACATGGGTCTCAACATGGCTTCTTGTGTCCTTATAACCATTGTAGGTATGCATCTCACCTTAAGGTTCTTCTAAAATGCAGGTGTCATATCCATATACTTATAAAAGGGGATTGTGACCTTGATGCACTTGTTGCAAAATTCTTCCATCTTAGGATTATCTTTTTGTATTTTTTGGATTTCTTCTTTCCACCCTTAACAACACATGGGAAGGGGATTATTGAAGATAAATCAGAATCTAAAATTGAAATATGCTCATTCAATTGGGAAAATGAGATATGTATAGGACTAGGACTCTTGCTCTTCTTGGAAAGAAATTCATGAAAAGAAAAAGGTGGTGAATCCTATACTGCTCCGGGTGCATCCTCATCAGATGGAGGTGAAAGATCTTCACCAGGCTTGCTTGATTCACTGTTGGTGCTTCTCTCCGTCTTTTTGTTTTTTTTATTTTCTTATTTTTATGTTTTTTAGTGATTTGCATACCTTTTATTATGTTGAAGGTCATGGTACTAGTGGTGCTGATGTTGCTCCTCTACCTCCAAGTCTCCTCAAGAAGAGTCCTGGTGACGTCTTCCTCCCATTTCCATGCTTGATCAAGCATGGTCATGGTCCTTCTGCACCTGAGGGACATATGGTTCACATTATCATACGAAAGGATCTCATGTTCAGATCAGGAGTAATCTGAATAGTATACTTGATATCAAGGTTGCTACTAACTTTGATTCAGGCTATCGGGATTGGCTTCAATATGTGCTAGAATTGGAATCCTTGGTGCCATATGCAGATCCAGGTGGTGTGAGACACGGTTGAGATATGTCCTTATGTCATGATAATCATTTTGCATCTGTTGAACCCTATATGTCAAAGCCTGAATGGCTAAGGTGAGGGAACCCAAGTCGCTCATGGGTGGGGTATGCTGCTATTGTTGGCTGGAGGATGGGTGGTTCTGCTTCCTATACTGGCCATGTCGGTACCACTATTGTGGGTAGGACTGTGAGGTGTAAGGCAGTGGAGGACCTTGTTGGCCCAAGTGGAAGTGCGATGCTAGTGTTGCGGAGGCTTGTAACCATATCCTATCTGGGACTGAACAAAACACACTGTGGGGACGGAGTTGGTGTCCTGGTTAGCTAGGGAGGGACAGTGTGGCTGGCCACTCCCTATCCCAGACTGTCTACCGATGGGGTCATGGCTGTACCACAACCAGTTAATCTCAAACACCTACGGAGGTGCCTCGTAGACTGACTCCACCTATGGGGGTGTGTGCTGCTCATGTTGAGTGTATTGCTGCTCCTCAACCCACCTACTCTGAGGCCCATGTACCTGCTCTTATTTAAGGTGAACTCGATGTATAGGTAAAGGTGGTGCAGAAGGGGTAGATATCTATATCTTGGCTATCTTCTCAGATTATTCCTCCTCTTGCTTCGGCAATCATGAAAGCACCTCAAGGTCAGTAACCCTCTTTTGGATCTACTCTACCATGGTAAGCTTGTCAACTAATATCCCCATACCGTGGATGTGGTCATCTTTCAAATTTGTTACAGTCCTCCTAGGTGTCTCATGAGATAGGCTTGAGGGAGACACCTGATAGGCCATGGAGGCTTGAGATTTGCTTGTTTCTGCCATATGCTCTATGATATTCCATACAACATCTTTATTCTTATTTAGAAACTACCCCCACAAGTTGTACTCACTAACTCCTAAATCTCTAGGGTCATGCCAGAGAACAAGGTATAGACTAAGATAGCTTTGGTAATGCCATGGCAGGGCATTTCTATGTCAAATCATTGAATATACCCCATGCTTCATGGAATGGCTCATGGCTACCCTGGGAGAAACAAGTGATCTTTGTCCTCATCTGGTTATCCCTACTGAGTGGGTAGAACTTCTTCAAGATCAAGTCTTTGAATTGCTACCAGGTAGTACATCTAACCCTGAGATTCTAAAACCAATTGGCATCTTCATCTCCCACGGCAAACGAGGTAGCCTTCTACCTAATATAATCTTGTACAACCCTTGGATGAATAAGGTTGTTGCACACCAACTCAAAGTCTCTCAAGAAGACATATGGGTCTTCGTGTGCATTCCCATTAAACTTCGGTAACAACCCAAGGAAATGGGGCTTCAACTAAAATGCATCAGGTGGAATTTCTAGCACTAGCTAACTGTGCATTTCATTCTCTGCTAGATTATAAGCATCCAACATAGGTATATCCATACCACACCTCAATCACATGTCCCATTCTAGCCATATGGTCTGCATTATACTACTCAGCTCTAGCTAAACGGGTAAGGACTTGTTGCATGGGGTCATCTCTATGATCCTCATCCTCGAAGTTTTTCTTAGCAGGCATCTTGAACAACTTTTTGTCTGCTTCACCTTCAGAATGAAGAGGATTTGAATTAATAAAGTAGGAAGAATTAGATCTAGAAGCATCAAGGTAAGGGTCTTCCTCGATGTGGTGTGAGAATATAGAAATGGCCTGGGTCTGACCACCCTCTAAAAAATAGAGTGACTTATTGACCATAATCCCATGGGAAGAGTTTCCAAGGAGCAACGAGGGCTTGGAGTTAGAGTGGACCCTAGCCCGTGAGGACGGTCGATTTGGGGTGGTCAGTGAGATGCTCACAAAGTCCAAGCAAACATCAACCCAATCCTCCATTCTTGATGTTAAGAGGTTCAGAGAAAGAGAGCATGAAAATGAATTCAAGAGAGATAGTGAAGGCACAAGTGTGCGATCTTTGATGGCTGATCTTTGATAAACACACACACAATGCAAACACAATACAAGCCCCAATTTCACCAACTTCACACAATGAAGGCCTCAAATGTCTGACCAATTATCTTTTCAATTTTATGTTGGTGATAAAACAATCATATGCATTCGTTACACACAATGTATCTCCTTACACCAAGTGGTGCTCCTGTGCGCTCCCAATAAATGAGGCGATCTTCCTGGGCTACCAGGTTCAATATCACATCACAAAGGAGATGCACTAGTTTACACAACCAAAATGCATTCTAAGGTCGAAGGCAAGCCCTTGCAGCTCCCAAATCCACGAGAGTCGGAAATTGAGACTTAGGCGGCAACTCCAGATTTGGGCTCAACCTTAGTGGTTGCATCCTTACCCACTCTGTCTAGAGGGAAGTACTCGCATGCAAGGATGTGTATACACACCTGATTACATTTGTTGTTTTTATTCCTTTTATTTAAACCAACCTTGTTTAGCGGTCCTAATTTTTAAAATGGTTATCACTGAAAATATTTAATGATCCAAATAATCACCTCTACCATCCAATCTCTATTCCTTTTTACATTTGGTGAGAAAATCAAGGGGAGGAATCGAGAAAATCTAATGCATGTGAAAAACAGCGATTGTATGCCTAGTTAAGGAGACTTACAATGCTTCCTCACAATCTTCATGTATTATGCAAATTCGATAATTGAAAATAATTCCAAATGAAATGCAAGCCGATGAAAACTGTTCCTAACAAAAAGTTCTATTAGTTGGGAAGAATAGGATTTGAGTTTACTAAATTGAATGATTTAAGGTGCATCTTGTTATTTGAAGTATGATCTAAATAGAGTACAAGTATAAGCAATATAATAATCTAATAAAAACTCTCTAAGATCCATGAGTGTATGGGTACCCTACAAATAATAATAATAAAATAATAATCCATACTTTTTTGGAGATTTCAAATAATATTTGAATTTGTTATGAATTAGCGATGCATGTAAGGTTATTTTTTGCAAACTAGTTTTAATAAATTGAAAAGCAAAATAATTTTCAGAAATAATTTTATCCTAGATAACTCTATGTGAGAGGTATCAAGGAAAATTAATAGATCCAAAAAATAATTGGTCTACGATCAACTAAAATTTTATTACTCAAATCACCACTTAATTTATTGTGACTTCGATATGTGTATAAATGTGAAGAATTTTGGGCACAAAATAGAACACAATTAAATCTACCTACTGCACAAATATGGGAATTTTCAATGCAATAATTAAATTAAAGTGAATAAAATATCACATAATGGGCAAAATATGCAAAATTTCCACTTAAATAATTAAATTAAATTAACCTTAACCAACAAAAATCCAATCAAACATCCATAATGTTATGCATAAAGTATCTTCATTGTGTAATTTTTTGAAAATGATGATAAATAATGTACAAATTAAGGCCAAAGGGTCCTACATGGAATACAAAAATAAAATAATAATTAAACAAACATGAACTATGGACTAACAAAATTACCAAGACTACAAGGCTCTTCACGTAAATTTCTCAATTGCAAGCATGTGCATCACATGCATCTCGAAGAAAAGACCTCTATGTGATTGTGGAGATGGACGGGGATTGAGCACAAAAAACCCATGGTTCACGTTCCTGACACGTGAGGGGGATGTTGGAGGGGCTTTGTCATAATTATTGAAAGATGCAAGGGGCTTGACTGTAATTGACCCACCCAACACATGAACCTCACGTGTGGAGGTAGGCTTAAGGGGGCTGGTGAGGGCTGAAGTGGGCATTGGAGATTGCGGGCTGAGTCGCATCCTAGGTTGTGAGACGAAGGTGGCGATGTTGACATAGAAGCCCACAACAAGAGGCAAGTGGCGGAGAATTCGTTGGCCGATGGCAAGGGAGGCAACTGAAGTGGAATGTAGAAGAGTGACGATTGGAAGGTGAAGGTTGAGCCGCTAGGGGCACAAAGTTGAGGCAGTGTGGGCCAATAGGATGGCAGATGAAAGAGACTCAAGCCCTGAGGCAAGGTGTCTTAGTCTGTTGTTAGCACTGAGCATAGAATGTAGAAGAGGGAAGAAGAAGACGATAAAGAGAAGTAGTGGGACAAAAGGTGAAGGAATTAGGAAAATTAGGAAGAGTTTTGCAAGAAGAGAAATAGATGTAGAAGACAAAGAGAGTAGAAATCTACCAGTGATGGATGAACGAAGGGTCACATGGGGAAGCGGCCAAGGTGAGAAACCCATGGTCGGATCGATGCTCTATGTCATGAAGTAGATGGAGCTGGACTGATCATGTATAGCACAAACAAAAGTAGAGGTTTCTTGACCCTTTGGATCACACCTGTCGCAGTGGAGGGTCGTCGTGTGACCGATGACACACTCAGTTGTCACCTACAGGTTTCTGGGAGCTCTATCTCTGTCTCATCAGCTCCAAATTGGTGGATGCACACCAAAGGGGTGAAGCGACAAGTTTTTAAAGGCTTTTGGGAGGAGTCCAGGCAGGGTCATGGGGAGAGTGGGTATCGATTCTCATGGGGATGGTTGCAAAGAATGAGAAAGATGGGTGAGGTTGGGAAAGAGTGAAAAGAGGGGTGGTCGCAGGTCAACCACAAGAAGATGTGACACACGACGCCACAAGCAGTGACGTGGCGATTGCAATTGTGCAGGACGCAGAGGTTGCGGGATGTGTAGACAGGGAAGGGGTAAAGTTCACTTGGCGCGCGGGGGCGTGGCCGTGTGGTGGGAAAAATTAAATTTACTTTAATTAGATATAAAATAATAATAATAACACATAATATCAATATAAATAAAATAAATAATAATAAAAATAATAATAAAAAATAAAATATATATAAAAATATATAAAAATAATAAAAAAACAAAAAACAAAAAACAAAAAACAGATATAAAAATAAATAACGAATTTATTAATAAAATTAAAATAAAAGAAAATAAAAGGGGGTGATACATGGCAGCTTTAGGAGCGACCACATGTTGCTCCTAGAAAATCGAAAATTAATTTCAAAGAAAAAAATAAATAAGGAAAGATGTCAAATCAAAAAGTGATCAACACAAAAGTTCGTCTCTACAAGATCTACAACTTTTTTGAAGGATTGACAACCAAAAGAAATCACCAATACAAAAATTATTTTTTGACGATACTCTCGACATGTAAAATATAGTGTTTTTTGTCTTTTGCATTTTTTTGCCATTTTAAATAAGATAAAAGTCAAATAATATAAAAAAGAACTCTTTACACAATAATCTATCTCTTTTATTTTTAAAAAATAAGGAAAAAGAGAAATAAAATAAGGGAACATATGTACAGACTAAATATACGTGCCTATGCTGATTTATATTCTTTGAATTTTTCCTCAATTTTTTTTTTAAAATTTACGTATTTTATTAAAAAAACTATCAAAGAAATAAAATGTAAAAGAAATAAAAAAATGATATTTTTATATAAGAAAATACGATCAAAATAGGTCAATATGTACAATAAACAATAGGGGTCTAAAATCCAAGATTCACATATGAACTCCGATTCTTTTATAGTTTTTCTTATGTTGAAGAAAATTGAGCATACAACAGTTCAAAAGTTAGTAGAGTCCATTGGAGACTGTATGAGAGAGATATTCACATTTTAAGGCTTTTAGTCTCGAACTAGGATTTGGGTTTTATTGGGCAATTTTACAACTTAGTATTTTTTTGGTATTTTTCATTTATTAGTGTTGGTAATATAAACACTATATAGTTGATTTTATTTTTTTTTCTGAGTTAGTGAAAAATAGATAATGCAGACATGCTAAAATATATGCATGCTAAAATGCATATATTTCTAAGTGAACGAATTTTAATTCTTATTTAATGCATACATGCATGCTAAAATGCAGACATTATCTCTAAGTGAGTGAATTTTAAAATGCAGAATAAATAGAGATGCATCTAATTACTCTGAAACGAAGCTCTATTTTCAACTTTTAGAGTGGTGAATCACATATTCATCATGGTTCTGCACAAAAAGGAAGGGGACAACAAGAGGGTCATGGCCTCTATAGAAGCTCTGATAGCGCAAGGGGGTAGCGAGGCGAGGGAGCTTCGACAAAGGCGGAGGAGGGATCTCCAATCTTGCTCAATCCATGCAGGAACAAGAGGAAATGGAGAACGTGCTGAGGATGGAATTAAGGGTGAATGGGGGTAGGCACAGTGTCGGAGCACGACTGATTTGGTGCCAAAGCTTAAGGCTCCGGCTGATTTGGTTACAAAAACTACTCTAAACTCTATTCTAATTGATCAAATTTTATAATAAATTAAACTAAGGGAATAAATTGCAAAGAAACTAGCCATACCTTGCAGCTTAACAAGCTCAGAAGCTTGCAGTATAAGAGGCATCATCGGAGCTAGTCCGACATCACCTAGATCACCACCTACACTACTTTATCCAAGTAGAGAAGGTCCATAGTAGTGTATGTTGTCACCAGGAGCTCAACAGAGGTTTCTAATGGGGTTACAGTAGAGTAAGGGAGGTTAAAATGGAGAAGTAAGTGGGCATCCTTATTTATTGGAGTGGAAAGATGTAAAAGGATGGAGAGGATGGAGGGACGATGGACGATGGTAGGTAGAGATGTTGGTATGGGTTAAGAAGAAGGACGAAGGTGTGGGTTGCATGATGGTAGTGGTCTCGAGGGAAATGGAGAAGAGGGGAATGCATATGAAATTAGAGAAGTCAGAGGTCTCGTGACCTCGGACACGAAGGCGACTGGGGAGAGGACAGTTGACCTGAGGATCAATAATCCAATGGTTCTGATTGGTCTACATGGACAAACTAGAAAAATGAGATTCAAAAATCCCTTATACATTTGATTTTAAATAGTAAATGATTTATTTAATTTTTGTCCAAAACATGAAAAATGTTTATTATTTTATGTAGCATTTTATTAATATTTTTTGTTTTTACAAGTTGATTTATAACTTGCTATATTTACATGTGTATACATTGGTAAATACACATTTATTTTGTATATTTTATATTTAATTTGTATTACATATTTTATTAATTTTTACATATAATTTATGTATTTATGACTTATTTAAATGCACCTTTACATTTTTTTTATATTTTTTTGACTTTATTTACATACTTAAATAATTATGTGTATATATATTAAAGGTGTATATAGGTATGTTTTACCTATATATTTTATAGTTTTATCTATTTTTATATATTTTTAGTGGTTTTATTCTAATTTTTGCGTGTACATGTATCTTGAATATTATCCATAAATATAAAAATATAAAAGAGTGAAAAATATAAATACTAAATATATTGAATATTATATACAAATGTATTGCACAATGAGGCCCCAAAACACAACTTTTGTATCTTAAATCCAAAATAAATGAAACTACCTTCATTAAATAGATAATTTAATTTTATGAATAACAAAGGTGAGTTTGGTTAATTTTAATTAAATAGATAATTTAATGTTATGAATAATAAAGGTGAGTTTGTTGAATTTTGGATCTGTATCGAGAGGATACATGTCTGGGAAGTTTTCGTTGTGTCATTTATTCTATGTGTCTTGGTACAATGTGCATTATTTTTGAATAAAATAAACTTTTTATTTTTCTTTGTATTTTTATGTAGGCTGTTCATGTTCAAAGTTTAATGATTCGAGGTGTAAAAATAAGAAAATAAAATATGTCCCAAGATGTAATTATGGGGCTATAAAGTTAGAGCTTTTTGGTTGTGTTTTGTATAAAATTGTCTACCCCCATCTCCCCCTACTGTATTCCTTATAAACCAAGTCATCATGAATATTGGGTCTCAGGATCTAGGGTTGAGTACAATATATTGTACATTATTTCATATGATATTTTATGTGAATTGTTGACTGTTATTTTTTACAAATTAAAGATGTATACATAGATTTAGATAGGGATCTAAGGCAAAAAATGAAAGAATAAAGTTGAGGAAATGAACATTCATCACAGCCTCCACATGCAACACTGATTAAACTCTACATCTCAGGGTTGAGACCGCAATTGATTGACTGGACCAGGAAGTACAACTCTAAATCATGACATGGACACTTCTGTAATAAGTCCATGAATCTATCCCATGTATCACAAAATGGATCATTCATATGTTATGAGAAATTCGTGATACAGGAATGCATCTATTTGTTCTATTCAAAGGGTAGAACTTCTTCAAGAAGAGATCTTCACCCAGTAGTCAGCCTTATCACTCAAAGTAAAAGGAAGAGCTTTGAGTCTTATATAACATTGGATAACCCTAGAATACCCAAGGTTAATATAGACCAACTCAAAGCTCTAAGGAATGCATATGGCTCCTCGAGTGCATTCCCATTGAAATGCCGCAACATGCTGAGATACCGCGGATTTTATTTGTATTCAACCTCAGGTTGTATTGGACTCAACCAATTTTCCATTTGATACTTTCCATGATTATACGTCGCATCCATAGAGCATCTACTCCAAGATTCAACTGACCAATCTACTGCCTAAGAAGAGTATTTTTCTATTCAGATGCGGCCAGTCTAGCCAGGATCATCTGAAGTTGATCATCACGCTCCTCATTCTATTCATTTTATCTTTTGTATTGCGTCTTGAATGTGTCATCTATACCTTCATCAAAAAGAGGATTCGAGTTGACAAATATAATGAAATCAAATTAATGTCACCAAGGCAATGTTATTCCTCAGTGTGAAGAGAAGAAAGAAAGGGATCAATCATCATGTTGCAGCTCCCTAGGAATGAATCATGATATTCCGTATCAAAACAATGGTTATTTTAGATCCAGGAAGGTCCAGTAGAAAAAGGTGGTTGGACTTTGGAAGATGTGATATTTGACCGTTCAGAGAAAGATTCACGAAGTCCAAACAAATTTTTGGCCAACTATCCATCTTCAATTTCAAAAAAATCCAAGATAAGAGCGTCAAGAAGAAACTCGTAATATGGTGCACGTAAATGTGTGGAATCTACTCATACAATACAGTGCAATCAAACCCCTTTGAATGTTTTCACCAACTCAACTCGTGAGGGCCCTTAGAGTTTGGCCACTTTTATCTTGTCAATTTCAATTGGTTATAAACAATTTTAACCAAGCACATATGGAGTCTCCTTTTACACCCGGTTGAGGTCTTATAAGCCCTTAAACAATGTAGTGATCTTCCTGTGCTTCTAGGTTCAATATCATAACCCAAAAGGAACTGATAAGCGCAAACAACCAACATGTATTTCTAAGGTCTAAGGCAACCACTTGTAGCTCTCAAAATCTGTGAGAGTCAGAACTAGAGAATTAGGGTGGAAGTCTAGGATTTCAGGCTCCAACCTTTGGGATTCGTCCTCACCCACTCTGTTTTGGGGCACATACTTGTGTCCAATGAGGGTTTTACTGCCCATACTACAAGTTTGATTTTATTCAACATGCATAATTCAGACCTAATTTTAAGAGTTGGTTATCACTTGATTAAGGTGACACAAAATATACGCCTAACATACAATCCCCTTTTCCTTTATCCATAAGTTGGCAAAAATCAACAAAAGAGATGGAAAATAGTGTGCATGAGAAAATCAATGATGCGAGCAGTTGATCAGAAATACTTACAATGATTCCCAGCACTCTTCATGTGGATGCCAAACTGAATTTATAAAATTTAATCTACATGATGCAAGTCAAAGAAAAATCTCACCTAGCAAGAGTTCTATTAGTGATGAAGAATTTCAATTAATTTTGATTAGATAAAATGTATCTTACGTACGTATTAATGAATCTCTTAAGATTTATAAAGAGAATCTTATGAGATAAATTGTGTGTCCTTTGTTACGATGAAAGATAAGACAAAAATGACCTAAGAGGTGTCTATTTGAATCGCGGTGCCTTGACCTAAATCACCACTTATGTTGAGAATCACTCTCTAAACAACCACCCAACAAAAGAATAAATAAAGGCCTTTTTTACATTCGTGAGGACTTAATCGAGAACCATTATAAACAATGGAAATTATTACAGTAATTATTTGCAAAAAATATTACCTCTAATAATTAGTTTATTTAATTATGCTAAATATATCTTCTAGGTTGAATTGTAAAGTGGTCTCAACAGCTCAAGCTCCAAGCTCTTCACCTCTGTGATCCTCAAAGCTTCATCGGCTTCACGAACCCTAACACAAAACAAGAGAGTGTTTATACATTTTCAAAATTAATTAGCTTGATTAAATAACTAATTAACACTTAAGAAAATAAACAAACTCAACAAAATAAACAACACAAAAAGCTTAACATAAAAGCTCTGAAAATCATTAATATAAATAACTAAATCTAGATCAAAATAAACAATGTGTCACTTCTCTAGCAATGATGCCATATGATGAACAACTAATCGACAATTGTAATCACCACTAATTGTAATATGTCCAATTAGAGATCACTCAGAACCAAGAGAAATCGCTATGAAGATTGTCGATTTAAATCTATAACCTGGGTAAGTGCAGGGTCAAACACATGGAAACAAACAATTATTTAACTTAATTAAGAAGTCAAATGTTTATTTATGAGATTTATGTGTTTTCTAGTTCAATCATACATAACAAAATGCGATGCATGCCATTTTTTTGAAATAATTTTTTGCATTTATTTTATATGAGAAAATTGTTATACAATGTAACACAAATTTAATGCACAATTACAAGCGATGGTGATATTGATTAATTAATTAATCTAATAACTTGGTGGTAAATTAAAAATTGATGAATAATCTCGCAAATCAATAATATATTCAACCTATAAATAATTTAACTTATAAGGCAAATAGATGGTTGAATTTAACACTTGTGCTCTTTAAGTAATTTAAATAAGAATGGTAAATCAAATCAGTAGAACAAACACAAATAATTAAATTGCACAAGAAGAGATTTTAAATGACGTAAATTTCATTTAATTTGCAGATACAGTTTACAAGTTATTAAAGGAGAAAGGTTGGGGCATGAATGTAATAAAACACATTTTATTTTATTACAAACATGTCCAAATGGACTGAAGTGCAAATAAACAAAACTACTCAGACAAATAAGCAATTTAACCCTAACAGGGACTTATCTACAATTCTGAAAACATCGTAGGGTTCTCCTGCAATTTACCCAAGAATACATGCTTTGCACATGTGTTGCAGTGTCAGCTTCTGGCTCGAGATGCACGACATTGCCTCGTGTTTCAAGTTTGTTTCTGTTGCAACGAACCTCTTGTCTGAACGGTTTCATAGAGAGCGTGACGTGGCCCTCTGTGCACCATTGGATGATGCCTAAATTAGGTGATCCAACACTAGTAGATCCTCTTCCTCTCAAGAACTCCTCCGAAAGTGGCAGGCTCGGGCAGAGCTTTAATGAAGGTTTGCTACCTCCACCATGTTCTAATGGTGGTGTGAATGTTCGGGGAAGATCTTGAGGCTTCACGAATATGTTGTTGAAGATATGCAGGCCTGATGGTGTGCGTAGCTTGCTAGTTGTGAAGAAATTTCAAAGAAAATGGTCATCATCAGAGTGGCGGTGCTACTTCAGATCAATCAAAAAATGTGGCACCTACAATGACCAACAAACAGAAAACCAGCGTACGAATCTTTTAGGATGCAAGTGAGGTGAAATGGGATCTTCCTGGTAGTGGATGATCGAGCCCAATATTGGTTCCAGACCTTTGCGAGGTCTGGATGGATATCGAGGTGAATCACATAATGGCAAAGCATTGGAGTTTCATAAAAAGATATGCATGAGGGTGGAGTATTCAGTGAAGATGTAAAAACCCCAAACAAAGTCCCATACCGTGGAAAACAAAACTTTCCGGGTGAATAAATAGTGAGGAGATTACTACTTGATAACTCGGCTTAAGCATTTTGGGGGGTGGTTAATCGGGTCCGTATGGGTCCGATCCCAAGAGGTTGTCAGGGCCAGTAATGCTTCGTTAACGGACCGGGGACCTAAGCCCGGGACGTTACAAATGGTATCAGAGCCGAACGCCCTCTGACAGTGGAAAGGGCTACCCGAGAGGTGGAGCCGCCCCTACAAGAGGTTGAAGGAAATGGCTACCCAGAGCGTGCAGCCGCCACTGTCACTGGGAAGAAGTAATGTGCCATGTCGCAACGAGGACGTTGAGAATATAAGTGGGAGAGGTTGTAAAAACCCCAAACAAAGTCCCATACCGTGGAAAACAAAACTTTCCGGGTGGATAAATAGTGAGGAGATTACTACTTGATAACTCGGCTTAAGCATTTTGGGGGGTGGTTAATCGGGTCCGTATGGGTCGATCCCAAGAGGTTGTCAGGGCCAGTAATGCTTCGTTAACGGACCGGGGACCTAAGCCTGAGACGTTACAGAAGATCATGGCATTCTCATATATAAATTTAATTGCTTGGTGTGCAATGAGAAAAATGAAGAAATCAAAAGCAAATTAAGATTAGGATTTTACCTGGAAATGGAATGAATATTATAAGCGATTTGGTTATGAATCTTTTCTGGAGTAGGAAGATTTGGACTTCGTTTGTCGTCGCGTAACCAATGGAGGTGCTAGTGGAATCTCGTGCAGTGCTTGAGAAGTTGTACAACACAACATCAATGACTCTGTGTCACTCTATCGAATGCATCCATCGTTTCCCACTGAAGATATTTCTCTCTGTCAAAATGAAGGCTTAGAAATAGGAGATTTCACATGAAATTGGTAGGATGATAATTGACAGAGGCTGAGTGATGGTTTTGATGAGAATATCGGGCAATTCCAGTTGGGTGATGAGGCAGTTTTAACTACATCTTAGGTTGGTGGCAATTGATTGAAGATGGAAGTTTAGGTTAGGGCGAAGAAGAGGGTCATCGAGCCAATCAAATGACCATTGAGATTGGGTGATTAGGCATGTGAATAGATTCGTATATTTGGGAGAAGTTGACGATGACGAAGAGGTGTGTCTCGTCAGACAAGGGTAGTTTGAGGAAGAATACGAATCGGGGTCCATTGGATTGAGATTCAATGACCCTGATTTGGGTGTGAACAAAAGGTAGATATGAACTTTATCGAAGTGATCAAGCGACCAGGGATCGAGCAGGAAGGAAGGGCTAAAATCAGTCGATCACAACCATTCCAACAACTAGAAAAAGAGGCGCAAAAGAATAAGGAGTCGGCCACGCGGTGTGTTTAGATGGTGCCACATGGCCAATAGAATAAATCAGAGGATGGAAAAACTATAAAAATAATATAAAATTGTTAGTATTAAAGTGAAGGAAAAGTGTCCAAATGAAAGTTTTAGATCTTGACAAGATCTACAACTTTCATGTAAAACTCAGAGAGAAAATGTCATATATATATATATAAAGAAAATATTTTTGAAAGTAAATCCAAGTAATAAAATTAATTGTTTTGTATTCTTTTTTATTTTTTAAATTTCTATTTTATATTTTAGGTTAAATAATTATGTATAATATTAAACTAATTTTTTTATTTATTTTTATCAAATAAGAAACACATAAAAATATAGGAACAATAATAGGGTTATTAACACAATAATTAGGGTCATTTATTTAAAACACAATGTAAATTAAGTAGTGTTAATTGTTAATTAATGTTAGTGATATTCTTAGGTTAGGGAAATTATGCAAATAAATAACATAGATGAATATGGGATTCATTACCTCCTATACTTAAGCTAAGCTTGTCTTCTAGATAATAAATAAAGAATGAATCAGAGAGGTAGTGAATTTAGTGAATTCCCTTACATGTACAATTGAGAAGACAAGGCTTGATCTATTTATAACTCTTAGTTTTAGAGATCCTAAAATTCTAAACGAATTCATGTCTTAATCAAAAGGAATTCAACTATTATTATCTGACTCTCAATGTATACATATATAGTAAGAAGTATGCCTTGATGTGTTGACTACATTCATCAGAGTAGAGTTTAGATGTCTCCTGAATTTCTAGTCCAAGAGACTCTCCTAGGACCCAATTCTTAACACTAGGGATTAAATCTAGTCAAGCATCATTCCACTATCTCTTTAGTTTGTTAGACTTAAATGTAACTAGTAGGCTAGATAATGGAGGCAATAGGATGGTGTGATTTCTTCTCTCTCTTATTGGAACAAGAATTCTCTCAAATGCCTTATTAACTCAACATAATATATTTTTGTTTCTTAATCAGTATGTACATGATGAATTTGTATTTCATCATCTTTATTCATTTATTTTAGCTTAAATCCCTTATAAAATACATGTAAAAATCAATAAATACATATTCTTACTAGCCAGCATCCCTATATAATTATTGTATATTTATCAAAATTTTAATATGAAATAAATAAAGAATTAAACAAAGAAAAATAAAGAAAATAAAGGACCACATATATATAATAGATACAGGCTGAATCAGACCACGAGAGAAGGTCAAGACTTGACCTGATCGACAAGGAAGAAAGTAGGGGGAGATAAGTCCTATTTACCAGAAGATACACTTGTCATTTGTAATTATTCATCACATTTACTTTATTGTTTATAATAAACAATTATTCCATTATTTTATTCATTACTAAACTATTTGTAAATATAAATTATTTCTTTTTGAAAATTGTGCAGAAAAATCTTTTGTAAATAATAAAAATAATTGCATTTAAAATATGTATATTGTACAAACAACATCACTTTCCAAAAGTCACAAAAGTACAAAAATTCAAAGATCACAATTTTCCTCTACTGGACACCAAATTTATCACACTTACTTCCATTTACTCAAAAATAAATTATCTTTAAAATGGAGGTGATTTCATAAAATTCCGAGTTAAGGTGTGAAATTTGGCCAATTAGGATATTATTGTATATTAGACCTATATATATACTATATATATTATTTAATCATTTATTTATTTTTACATAATTGTGAATCTTATATTTTTAATTACTTGTAAATATTGTATTTCACTTAAATAAAATACAAAAAAATAACAACAGCAAAAATCAATAAAGATAAAATCATATATATATATATTGTATATGTATCACCATGTATATATTGTACTTATAACTATTTAATTACACTAATAAATTAATTCATAAAAATAAAACAAAAAAATCATTGAAACCCTTGCAAAATACTATACATAAATTAAATATTAAATTATGTACATGTGTATACAATTAATTAATTAAATATCATGTTTTGTATATATAGGTATACATACTTGTAAATTACACCGTGTATTTATTTTAACCCTTGTAACTGTATTATTTATTTAATTAAAAATTACCAAAATTAACTTTAATTTATTCCTAACATTATTTATTTGTGTTATGTAATTAAATAAATTCAATTTCGATTTTTTTATTAAACTATTTATCTTTTATTTATTGTTTTATCGTGTAGCATATTTTGGATGCATTCCGGGTGCAATATGATCGGTCGACCCATGTTTGTTGACACGAGTCAACTGATTGGTCTGCAAATGTCGCCCGCTAGCTCCTCCGTCCATTGTTACATCACCTAATTTTCTGTGTGACTCCAGTCACTAACCACCTCTGACTCCTTCTCCAAACTTATCGCCCATTCATCCCTCTCGCTCACCCGCCCCTCATCTCCACTAAACTCACCTTTGATCTCACCCATTTCAAAATTTAGAACTAGTTGAAACCACGCCTATAAATTCAGAACCTCCACCTCTAGTGATCTTCCAATCCATCTTTTAGAGCCAAAATCACCTCCGATCGAGTGGGAGAGATCCTCTTTTGTGTTGGAGAAGTTGATTTCCAATTGCGAATGAGATTTGAAGGCTAGATCACATGATTCACAACATAGCTGGAGTTCTCCGCAACTGTTTTGAATAGAGGCCAATCATCGTCGCCGTCCACCCTAGGGTACGTAGAGTTACTTAGATTTTTTTAGTATTTTTTTGTTATATTTTACGTTTATTTCAGTAGTATTAAATCACCACCTTTAGCCTATGATCACCAAATCGAAGGAGCTCTAATCATCCAAATCATCTTCTGACTACACTAACAACTTCACTAGACTTCTCTTCACTTTCTCCACCCATCCACCTACCTCGTTTCACCCAAGAACGAGCCACCGGGTCTGCATCTCCTCCGCTTCGCCGAAGACTCACATAGCGACCCATCTCCATCTTTTTCTATTTTTTTATGAGTCGAAGTACTTTGCCCTCAGCGCAGCGTGTTTCTGTGCATAAAACGAAGCAAAGGGCCTTATATGGACGTCTGATTGAATAGAGGAACACGTCCTAGGTTGCTCTAGGTAATCATGCTTCTCCAAGACCTTCTTCTTGGTCTTAGACCCTTCTAAGAGATTCTACCACTACTGATCGACATTAGCAACCTTTCTCCCATCTGAGCAGCTCTTGGGAACGTTTGGATTGTGTGTATTCTTTGATTGAATTATGCCAGAAGCCACCTTCTTCCCAGTTCATCCAGGGCATCTCAGGAGCACACGATGAAAAACTGCACACCAGATTAGATCCTGACCTTTCAAAAAGCCCCAAATCCCAGCCGGTTGATCTTATTTCCAAATTGGATCTTATCCATTCACGCACGATTAAACCACATTCATCCCATCGGAGCCCCAGTGCATCAGAGCGTCCGAAACTGCCACGTTAGTTAAAGGGTATATTTGCGCACAAACCACTATATTTATTTTTTTCAAAGAAGTGGTAGAAGGACATGTATTAGCTTTAAATAAAACAAATGCATTTTGAATCCTCGCATTTATTTCACTTGCCTTTTGGTCCTTGTTGAACTGTAGTGTGTGCTCATCACATGATTTCTATGGGTAAATTGCAATAAAAGGTTTAACCTCTTTGCTATTGAATGGCCCTCAGATATAATTTATTTATATAAAGTCCAGTCCAACAGGGCACATGTGCTTGTGCACGTACTTTTTTAAAAAGTTTGCATATTAAGCCCCACACTTTTAACCTAATTATCATTTAGGTCATAATCTTTCAATAATTACATATTAGTCCCTATAAAGCTGCATTTATTTTGCATCTTTAAAATCAAATAAAAAATCAAAACATGTCTACAAATTTCAAAAATATTCCTATAAGGTCCTATTGCATTAATCTTTCATCCATTATTTCATATCAGAATTTATTTATTATTATTATTTATTAGAAATCAAAAACTTCATAAAAACTCCTTGTTTGCATTAAAAATTTAATAACAATTATAAAAATCTTTCCAAAAAATAAAAAAAATTCTTCTCTATTTCTTTTGATTCAATTTGATTTCTGACTAATTTTCGCATTTTTATTCCTCATTAAAAACCATAGAAAGCATAAAACTCTTAAAAAATTATAATTTCATAAAAATTCTGTTAAAACTTAACAAAAGTCATAAAATGGCTTTTCTGAAGAACAGATAATAATATTTGCTTTTGGATATATTTTAACTATTTTTGACATTATTTATTATTTTAAAATTCAAAAAAGATTCACTTAATTTTCTATTTATTTATTTCACAATTTTTTATTTATAAAGGCCATAAAAATGTGAAAAAATCTAGTAAAAAAAGAAAAACAAAATCAAAAGTTTAAAAACCCAAAAATGTTTTTATATAATTTTTTTGTTATTTTTGACATAATTGAAAATTAAAAAAAGTTTAGTGTGAGTGTACTTTAAATTCTCTTTAATTCTCTTATTGTTATTAAAAAAAAAGATAAAAGAAACAATACAAAATAAAAATCTTAAAACCAAATAAAAAAGTTATAAAATTTAAATTCAATAAAAAAAATCAAATGCCAAAAAGAAATATAATAATCAAGCATAGTGTGCCTAGAGATTCCTCCATTCTTTCATTGATTTTTTCATTGCATAGAAACCCTTAGCATTTTTGTAGCCTCACAGAGCTCGATCCTATTAGTTATATAGGTAAATTAAATAGAAAAAACTCTTGCTAAATTTTCTTCTTTATTTTTCCTAGATATTAAATAAAATTTTCATTTGACACAACTTTGGGTTGCAACAACCTTTGTCATTAATTCATTGAAATAAAAACTGGAATTTTAGCGCTCAACAGTACATCAAAAGAAAGTGAGTCGTATGTACTAGTTTTCTTAGGAGTACACCAGGGTGTGTCTTCTTTAAGTACATAATATGCTTACACCTAGACTTGTATCGCATACGATGCATATCCCTTTTTGAGATACTAGCTTGACTCATAAAATCCTAATACTTTGGTCCAAGTGAACTCTTAAAAGGTTTGGAGTGCTCACCTTTGATGGAAGATCATATAATTGTAAATATGGTAATAATTGAGATTTTCATTTCATTTTTCATTCTCTTTTTCTTTGCTTTTCTATTTGGTTAGTTCCACTACTTTCACCAATAATTGACACACACAGATAAAAAATTTTGATTTAAATTCATCACATCCAGGAACTTAGGTTTACATCAAGAAATTAGTATATGAACCATGTTCTCATATTGGCTAAGATTGTTGACACTCTAGTTTAATGAAGCTTTCATTAATTTTGTCCCATCCTCGAGTGTTATAAAATCAGGTCCAAACATAAATCTCAAATCCCAGTTCCACAAGTGACACCTCATGTCATCTCATCTCACCATGAATGCAATCGTGCAAGGTAATGTTGTTCATATTCTTTTAAGGAAGGGATTAAGCATGAAATACAACACATAAATGTTTCTAACTACAGAAGTATGAATTATTAAGTCTAGGACACTAATGATTAGTTTAGGCTAAGTTGAAATTTATGGACCTTATAAACTAAGTGTTGAAGATCTCAATAGGCCTTGAGTGCAAGGTGTAAGTGTCAGGGAAGAACACCAAATTAAAAAGTTAGCAAGCTAACTAATTACAAAATTTTTGAAGAAGTTTTTTTATTAAATAAACATGTACCCTTTAGGAACAAAGGTAGAACACAACAGACAAGAACAATACAAACACTTACATGAACAATACAAGGATACACAACACAACATTATAAACTTTAGTTTCTCAATATCAAAAATCAGGCTTGAATCTTCGCGGTTTGAAATCACAAGCTGCCTAATGCTTCACTTGCTTCATTTTCATAGAGTAGACCTCAGAATCGGAATAGAAAAATCCTCACCAACTTCGGAAATGGATCGCCTAGAATGATGGCATTCTTCCTCAAAGGTAATATCTATATCAACATGGGGAGACCTAAAATTTTCCAAAATAGAGGAAGATGTACCAAACCCTTGGTTCTTAAAATAGACTTTTGGGTCTTTCTTAAAAGAAATAAACTAGACATAAGAGGATGACCAAACTTACAAGTAAGACGACAATCAGGAAACCAAATATCCTTAAGGAAAGGTGTAGGTTCTTCCATATCTAGTTCTTCTAACAAAATATTATCTTCCTCAATCAACAACACTCTTTTCAAGGAACTCCTTATCGGCATGATCTTCCAAAATATAGAACTCAAATCAAGACTTCCATCCATTGTTGACTCTATAAGGGACTCAAAAAATGCAACCCTTTACATCCTAAAGACTCCAATGGTTCAAAAAGTAATCGTTACACACAAAGCATCCCTTAAGGAAATACAAGTTTTTCTTGAAAAATTGGAGTAAGGTTTGATTTATTCATTTTTTATTTTAAATTTTCTTAAGTTTTTTATTCAATTTTTACTTAAAATCTGTGTAATATGTATATTGTGAAAATAGATTGTACAATTTTCAAAATAGTTTGTGAAACATTTTGCAAACGATGTAAAATAAATTTTTTCAAATATTTTAAACTAATTTTTACAAATATTTTCAAATCCTCATACCCATAGTCATAATAAATAAATAACTAAATAAATAAATAATGTGAAAGTATGAGTTATGAATAAAGTTATGTATGCAATATATACACCCCCTATACTTAGCTTGTGCTATGTCCTCAAGGCACAAAGTGGGATGAAAGACATAACTTGTGCTGAGCATAAAGAGGAAAACAATACAATGACAAGAAAACTGATCAGACCCCCATACTCAGGATTTAAAAAGCCTAAGTGTAGGGTAGGAAGAAATTGAAGATGGGTATAAAAAGGATAGAAACAAATGTATAAGAGTAATAAGGAATTGGTCCATGCTATACTTAGGGAGAAAATTACCTATTTATATAGAATGAATAAAGGATAGAAGGGCCAAGGAGATGACAAAAGATAAATGAGAAGAATATATAGAAACATGATTGGGATCCCCCTAGAATTAGGCTTTATCTCGCCTAAGTTAGGAATAAGAAAGCAGCAAGAGAAGAATCCACATATGAAAGAGAATAGAGTAAGAGTTAATAAAAGAATAGATGAATATGCAAGATGTTCAATCTGTCTGATGTGAATCTTAAAGCTGCAGCTTCATGCTGTATCAGAAATATCTACAAATGACTCAATTGACATGAAGTCAATCACCTCAATTGGAGTTGGTCGTTCTTTGGATTCTACGAAGTGCTTCAACAACTATCCATTGAAAAAGAAGGAAGGTGCATTATCTATGAGATTTGTTATCTCTACTCTGCCATTATTATGCACTTCCTTAAGTATAAAAGGACCCATCCATTTGTATTTGAGTTTCATGTGGAAAATCTTTAACATCACATTGAATAACCAGAGCAAAGTTCTTACATCTAATATTCGAATCATGTAACTTCTTAACTTTGTCCTTACAGATTAAGTTGTTGTCATTTGGTTAGTTGTGGATTTCCAGTAGCTCATTGAGGTGTAGGTCTCTGCAAAGCTTTCCTATGTGACATCTCCAATTAACTTATTTATTGCCTACTTAGACGTGAATCAATTCAGCTGGCAAAGGACATGGCTTGACATTTCATTCTAAAAGGTGAAGTGCGAAGAGGAGTTTTGTAGGTCGTCCTATAGGCCCATAGAACTTGGTCCAATAGCTTGGACCAATTCTCCGTATAAGGATGAACTAAATTCTGTAAAATACTCTTCATGTCCCTATTTTAATCCTCGGCCAAGTCGTTTAACTGAGGGTGTTTAGGACAAGTCACTCTATGCTCAATCTTGTAGTCCTTAGCTAAAGATTTCATCTCTCTATTTACAACGTAGCTACCTCATTCAGATATCCAAACTATTGGGACCCTGAACCTTGAAATAATATGATCTTTTATGAACTTACAGAAAGTCCTACTGTCTATGGCTTGGATTGGTATAGCCCCCATCCATATAGGAAGGTAGTTAGCTGCTAACATGATGCATTCATAGCCATGACTATTGGGAAAGGGACACATGAAATCTATACCCCATGCATCAAACACATCATAGAAAATCATCGGTTGCCTGGGCATCTCATCTTTATAGCCAACTGTCCATCCGTTCTATGATAAACAAGACATGATCGCACAAAATCAGTAGCATATCTAAACAAGGCCTGCCAAAACACTCCACATTGAAGCACCTTGTGTGCGGTTCTTTTTCCCGAATGATGCCCTACAACTTCTATAATGAATGACAATGTGTGAGGACATTCTGATATTCCTCTTAAGGATTACAACTTTTCCAGACACCATCCAGTCCATCCAGGAAGAGGAGCGGATCCTCCCAATGGTATTTCCTCGAATCCGACTTCAGTTGGTCAATACTACTCCTAGTCAAACCATGGGGAACTTGTTTGGAGACAAGATAGTTCACCATGTTGGCGTACCATGGAAGAGAATGGACAATACAAATCGACTCTTCTGGAAAAACCTCTATGATAAGTTCTGAATTAGAGTAATCCTTCAGCTCTTATCAGGATAAATGATCATCCACTACATTCGTAACTTCAGGTTTATCCATAATCCCCAAATCAAATTCCTGGAGCTACAAAATCCACCAAAGAAGACTCGCCTTTGCATCCTTCTTTTCCATTAGATACCTAATGGTTGAATGGCAAGTATAGACTATGACCTTTGAACCCAAAATGTTAGGCCTAAATTTCTCAAGAGCCCAAACTACGGCGAACATTTCCTTTTTGGTCACTGTGTAGTTTTTCTGTGCAGGGTCTAAAACATTGCATGTGTAGTGGATAATAAATATGATTCGATCTCATTGCTTCCACAATACGACTCCAATAGAAAAATTTGAAGCATCAGTCATGATCTCAAAGGCAATAAACCAATCAGGAGCCAACATAATCAGCGAGTCACAAAATTTTCTCTTTAAGAGCTCACAGGACTCTAGAAACATATGTTCTACAATAAACTCGGTATATTTTCCTAAGATCTCAGTTAGCATTCAGTCAATCTTAGAAAAAATCTAGAAAACCCTCTACAAATCAGACATGCCTTAGAACTGACGAACTGATTGAGTTGGTGTATCAAGTTTCTTGATCGCATCCACCTTGGTTGGGTCAACCTTCATTCTCTTTTGGGAGATGACGTGCTCCAACATGGTTCCCTCCTTAACCATAAAATGAATCTTTTCTCAGGAGAGTACTAGATTAACCTACCTACACATTTGAAGAACTCAGTACAAGTGCATTAAACAAGATTTTAATGAACCGCCATGGATCGAGAAACTGTCCATGAAGGCCTCAAGGAAATCTCCTACTATTTCAGCAAATATGACAATTTGCACCTATGAAAAGTGATAGGGGTATTGCAAATTTCGAATGGCATGTGCCTGAAAGTTTGTGGGTATGAGAGGACAAGTAAAAGTCTTCTTTTCTTGATTTGTAGGGGTGATGGCTACCTGTTTGTAGCCTAAGTAACATCAAGAAAACTGAAGAACTCTTTCCCTACTAGTCTCTCCAAGATATGATTAAAAAAAAGGTAAGGGAAAGTGATATTTCTTGATCATGGCATTCATGTTGGACATGCGAGCCCACAACGAGCCATTATGCAATAAATGTTATTGCGAATATCATTCCCTGATGTGAAATGAAGAATAATTAATTTGCATAATAGGTCCCTTAGTAAAATTAGGGTTATATACTGTGGCTATCTTGATGATCATACAGCTGTTGATTCAATTATTGAATCATAGAGGCAGGTGCTTAGATGAATATCTAAAAAGTTAGATTGAGTACTCATCAAGCACCATCAAATGTTTATTAAGAGATGATCTCCAGCATGAGTAGGAGATGGCAATCCCTTCTAATTTAGGCTGATATCTAACAGACCTCTTGATGCAGGTCATCTACATAGGAATAGAGATTCGGAGGTGTTAGATTAGTTAGGTTAAAGAATTGATTTAACGAGATCGAGATAACCAAAGTCCTATGTCGTATGCAGTCATGATATAGGCACACATCCTCTGACCAGAGATAGATGTGTTACTACATGTCTAAGTATGGACATTTGGCAGACCAATAGGTTGATGACCTAACCAAGGTCTATACACCGATGCGCTGGTGTGCATATAAGGTCATATGAGTAATACGATATCTCAAAGGGATCATACAGGTTCATTACCGAATCGGAAGACATGAGATCACTCATGAGATGTTGGGAAGATCAAATTCCATGCACGCTCGTCTCGATTTGGAAGCTTGAATGAAATTGTAGGTTTTATATATACTTTTGGAAAGTATATGATCAACACCTGGGTATGATATATGCTTTTGGAAAGTATATGATCGATACCAATTCCCAATGATCGAATGAGAAACTTAATCATAAATCCCTGAAGTAGACAATGTAAAATTGATCTTATACTTCGAGATTATTCCGAGTCTTCCAGTTTGCGGGATGTATAGTTATTAGGAATACTTGAGGGTGATGTGATCATAAACGATTGTATAACCATGACGCTTCCATTCCTAGGGAGTAATGAAACGAGTCTGGATTTTAGTGACTCCACTCAGTAGAGAAGTAATCTGATCTTGGTCCTATTGTTGGACATTGATCTGAATGTGATTCAGATGCAATGAGAAGATTAGATTTGCGGTCTTGATTTAATCAAGCATCTTTGGGAGGCCCGAGATCTGGATTTGAGATGTGATCTCAATATCCAAGTCACTATACGTGGAACAATACAATCACCCTGTCCTTATCTCCAAGTATTCGTTGAGAAAGCGCATTTTCCTTGAAAGAGTTCATGATAATTTCATTGTTGATATAAGTATCCGATCATTGAGAAAATGGATAATTGAATGTGATTTAATTATCATGATTAATATGAATTCGATTCATATCATAAAGAAAGCTATCTTAGATAATTAAATATGATTTGATAATCAAAGATGTAAATAATGTGAATGTGATTCACATTGTTTAGGCACACGAGAATAGAGATCCAAGATGATTAAATGTGATTTATTATCATGGATCTGAATAATGTGGATATAACTATCCATATTAATCATATATATTGCAAATGTGATTTATAAAATATAAGAGAGAGCTATTTGTAATTTACATTTGTTAATTAAATGTTATTGTGAATTGGATTCACATTGGACATTAAATTGAAAATGTAATTCACATTTTATTTTGGGTTGTGAATGTGATTCATAATTTTCCAATGGCAAGATTGCAATATTCAAAAAATAATTATCAATTATTTTTGTTGAATAATATAGAACAAGTGTTGTTGTAAATCATGGAGATTTCCATGGAATAATGTAATCTCGTGATATTACATGAGATTGCCATAAAATCCCACATTATGGAAGGAGGCAATCTTCATTCCATAATATCCATGCTTGATTGATTTAATTTGTGATTAGATCATATTGATTTATCAATCTATATTTAATCTAAATTAAATTATTTTTTGTTGATTTTTACCAACATAATCTTAACCATTAAAAGAAACACAAATCAATGAGAGCCATTGGATTTGTGCTGTCCATGAATTGAGATCCAAGTATCCCAAAATTTTATAAAAGGAGAGGCAACCCCTTTGCTCTTCTATACACACAATGACAACACAAGTCTCTCTCTCTCTCTCTCTCTCTTTTTCTCTCTACACGTTAGCCCGCTCTCTTCTTCTCTCATGGCCATCCACCATTGATGCCCTAGAGAAGTTCTCTATCGCCGCAGCGTCGTCGTTATGGTGCCCGATCGTTTGCTTATGGATCTCCGTCTCCTTCAGTGCTCCTCGCTCATGAAGAAGATGTCGGATCTCGTGTATCCTGATCAGGTGATCTGCCGCGTGGATCATCAACATGGATTGCGAGAAGCACACGATTAATCCCAGCGCTCGCAAGCGTCTCCTCCATCGGATCGGACTTGAGATAGGAGGTCTCTTCGTTTAGAGACTCGATCGCAATCATGCTTCAAGAGGTAATCCTATTACTTATTTGTGGTTTAGACGAAATGATTCAAGAAGTGTTTTTGGATCATGTGGTTTTGTCTTATGAAAAATTTTTAATTTCCGCTGCATAGAACAACTAGTCTGATTAGTCGTTCTTCGTCATATTCGATACGATGCTCACACTTCCGTGATGCGCTTAAGGATCTCCCCATATCCTTAAAGCGGTATCAGAGCCATAGGTCCGAGGTTTTGGATACGATCCGTAAACCTAGGTCAACTTGGGTTCGTTAAGGTTACGAAAGTTTTTTGTCGCATTTGATTTTCGCACATCTGTTTAGTGAATAAATTCGGCCTTGTTAAAATGTTTAAACACGAATAAATCACTTGGATTTTTCTGCCCATTAAATAAGGAAACCATAGGATCTGAGTTTACGTAATTTGGATTCCGTTTGCTCGAGTTATGTTCGTTTTAAAGAACATGTATTCACTGTTGCGGGAACTGCGAATCTTAACATGGTTAATGAGTTAATTTTTGTTTTGATCCGCCTGTAAATACGTAAAATATCACTTAGGTTCTGTCCTAAATCAAATTAGCAATCTTTGGAAACTGATTTTTTCTAATTTGGATTTAAATTGATTGAGATATGTTAATTTTAGTAACTAGGGGTCACTGATGAAATTACATTCCCAATCAAGAACCATCTGATTGTCAATTAGTAAAATTAATTGTCAATTTCATTAAATAATTATGGAAAATATTTTAGAAATATTTAATGATGATAATTTCCTTAATTGACTTAGCCTCAACCGATAAATTGATTAGATTTGATCTAGATCATAATTGGAAAACAATCAACAAACAACTTGCTTGAATAGGATTGGGAATTTGTCTAGCAAATTTCCTTATAATAAAAAATGTTTTGATTATTACTATATTGTATAATTTCAGTTGAAGATCCAATGATCATCTCAAAGTACACATTGATCTATTTGGCATTATCCTTTCCTGAGGTGGATATGGTGTCTAGTCGGGAAGCATTGGGGTAGCGGGTTGCATCGGTTGCGGTCCATCCCACTTCCGTCGTTACTGGCCATGATAGCGGGTAGGGACTCTATAATGCCGGAGAAATCAATATGTATTTTTCTAATTATTGAAATTTGAATTAATACTTATTTTGAGATAATACAATATATGTATTCAAGTAAAAACAATCAAGTTTGTTGATTGAATTGGACTGATAATTGATTTAATAAGATTGAATTAATTATATCCAATTAAAACACTCTATTATGAATAGATGTGTATTTCCCTTGGAAGAATTAATTAAATGAATATGATTCATAATAATTAATTAAAATTTAAATAAGAGATGGAGGATCACATAAGTGACATCCATGGTCTCCCGTCAAGGCGAAGGGCTTTTGTCGCCAGGGATTGCATATAGGAGACATCAGTACGAAGTGACGGCTCCTATATGCAAGCGCATCTGGATCGGGATCTTTTCTTCTCAAAAGAATAAGGCCGTATGCGTAGTGACCCCAATATCGGATCCTCATATTATTGGGGCGATATTGGATTGCGCATAATGAGTACTAATCCTATTGGCAGTTGGTTCAATTAACGATGGGTCACCATAACCTTAGGGATGGTGGGCCCGGGTGTTAAAGACCGAATTGGGAATGCAAGTTGGACATGCAAGGCGGAATATATTCCCACTTCATTTTATTGGAGTTGCATATTCTCATAACTAAGATAAGGAAGGAGATCCCGGATCTTGATTGAGATATAATGGTAAGTATATCTCTTACATTGAAAGTGATTAAGGGAATGAACTTTCAGTGTTGACAAGGCAAGACAACTTTGATATAAAAATTCCTAAATCAAAGTATAATATGTGTATACATATTTATATATATTTATGCAAATTTATTATTTTAGATAAATTTTCATTAAACCCACTCAATACTATACTCAATAATAACCAGTAAAATATCATGGATTGGATCCATGATTAAGATATTGTACTTGCAGGTGGACACATATTGTATGTGGTTGCAATGTGCAAGTTTCTCATAATAATGAGGAGAGACATTTAAATATACAATAGGACTACAACCCTAGGTTTTTGTATGTCTTTATAATCTTGATCCCTCATTGAACGTACTTCGGAAGTGATATGTCAATGATGATCGTAATTGTCAAATAATCCTTATAAAATCTAAGAAAATGTTATGGCATACATATGTGCTCTTGACATTTAATCATGAATGACATGATTCTCTGCATCATGCAGAATGGTGGCACTATAAGAGATGATGTATTCAAATCGTTTGAGTACCCGCCTGAACCTGTCTTTAAGAGTTAAGATGTATGTATATATGATGACTGTCATCATTCTACTGTCTATACTATGATCATTCATGAAGCTTCAGAATATTCATATTGTATGAATTGAGTGAAGCATGTATAAATGTTGAAATGCTCTTATATTGAAATCTTTTGAATTCAGCATAAGAGATCCTTCATCTTAAGCAATGGTTGTTTATAGATAAAGGGAGTGCAATGGAAGCATGGGTTCGACCCAAGTAAGTAGGGAAGTCAAAGAGTTGACTGTACTTATGTAACTTCCATATGACATCCAAAGAGTTGGATGAATGCCAATACTACAATAAGTTGATGTGTTGATAGTATGACTATCAAATCTATCTAGAATCCTTAGAGAAGGAATCAGATAGTACACCAGAATAATTTGCAACTAATCATTGAAATTGGCTTACTTATTTGGTAAGATAAAGTCTAATAATTGTATCTCAATCTTCTGATGACACTTGCTAGTTGCATATTTATTAGAAGATTTGAAATTTAAACTTATAGGTTTAATAGCTATCCACATGGATATTGATGCAATCGTTGCAACAATCTCTATTGGATTGATATACTCCATAGTTTCAGTGGGAGAGCCCTTAGTCTTAGAGAATGTCTCTATGACATACATATTAGAATACACCCATTGTTTATTTATAAATGTTGTAAATAAACGTGAATTCTATAATACACCGATAATAAGGAGTTATGATGGAGATATTTCAAATAGTAATCTAAAATCTTGTGGACTCTACTAAATTAGAAAAAAATAATGAATGGTTCATTAACATTTCTAATACTGAAATTAAACCTTAAAATATTAATAGAAAAATGAAGATCATTTGATGATGATATGGCATCAAGCTTTGGACATTTGTCTGTTGATGTGATCAATAGATTAGTGAGAGATGAAACTTTAGATTGTCTAAAGGTTCAAATCTTACATACTTCTGAATATTGTATTCAAAGTAAAATATCCAATACACCCTTCTTTGGGAAAGGTGTAAGATGCCAAGGTATTCAGGATCTCATACATATTGATGTATGTGAATCATCTATATCATATCAAACATTATGGATATGTGATATCTATTGATGATTATGTATGATATGAGATTTCTTCTCTTCACCTAAGAAACCTTTGAAATGTTCAAAGATTTCACAGTTTTGATATAGAACCAAAGTTTGAAGCAAGATTAAATGAATTTGATCTAATCTAGGTAGTCAGTACCTATTAGTTGAATTCATATAATACCTTATGGAGATATGGATGTCTTTCCTATCTCAATCCTCCTGATACACCTAAACTCAATAGAGTTGTAGGGACATACAATTTTTATCATGTGTGACATGATTTAATCAATCATGAATCTTAGCATAATTAGCGCTTAGTTTCCAAAGTATATATGTAGTAGAGACTACAGTATATATCCTCAATAAGGTTCCATGCATATAAGCTAGGATCTAGCACTAGAGAGTGCTACTTCATTGGGAAAATAAAGGATGGTATTGGATACCTACTTTATGACCTTGAGATTCTGAAACGATTTCATGTATGAGAATGTGGTTCTTAGATGATGAGACTCTTGAGAATCAAGATGAAAATGAAGTGAAGGAACTCATTTATCTTGAGAAGATAATGAGGCTCCTAAAATTGGAAACTAAAAGGACAAATAAAGATGAAACACTAATACCTCTTCAAATAAGATTGAAGATGGATTCCATGTGTCAGTTGAATCTGACAATGATCTGACTTCATGTGATGAAGCTTCAGAAGATCATAACATGGAAAGATGGATGTTAGCAATAAAGTCTAAAGTAGACTTCATATACAAGTGTTGTATTTGGACCCTCGAGGATCCACCTACATGGGTAAGACCCATTAAGGTGTAAATGGATCTTCCAGAGAAAACCCGATGGAAAGGTAGAGACCTTAAAAGCACGGTTCATGGCCATGAACTGCACACTGAAGAGAAGACATCGCTTGTGATGAGACTTGCTCTCCAGTGACCTTGCTTTAACCCATCAGAATATTGCTAACCATAGCTACACTCAAATAAGCTTCTTATAGTTGGAATATTGGATTTGATTAAATAACAAATGTTATGGTTTCAGATAGAATCTTGATAAACCATGTGAAGTTTAATGGGAGTGCCATTGTGTTCATTGTGCTTAATGTAGATATCCTAATCATTTGGAATGATCTAAGGATGATAATAATAAGTGTTTTATAATCTGGTTGTTACATAGATTGAGATACTATCTCAAGGATACCTCTTAGATCATAGTTCTGAAGTTGTTCGGAAGCAAAGAAAAGAGGGTATTAGGACCGTGACATTAACGGTATACCTTGGACATTTCCATGGAAAATTCCAAGAAAGGATTCTTTCCCTCAAGATATGGTACTGACCTATCTAAAGGAATAGCACCTCAAAGAGTTGAGGATGTGAATACTGCTTGCCCTTGTGCATCGGTTTCAAGAATCCGGGTGTATGCTAGATGTGTACAAAAGCCAGATGTCTACCGTACAATGGGAGTAGTAAACGGTTACTGATCCTACTATGATGATTAAATACTTGATTGCAGTAATAACAATATCTTCAATGATGATGAAATTTAGGTATAGTGATCTAAAAGTCTTATCTTCAAAAGTTTAAGACCTTGTAGATAGTGATCTATAATGGTCTTAACTGTAGATACCTTAGGAAATAGAGATCTCTAGGAATAAAGGTATTTTGATAAGGATTATGGGCATACTGGTTATAATATTTATCGAGATGTAGTGTCAAGGACACTATAACAAAATTGAGTATTGGTTGCATAAGATGCAACATTCGCATTGGATGCGAGCACTGTTTCTAGGGGATATTCAAGTGTCGTAAAAGGAATTGGCGTAGTCTCTTGGGAACAGAGTGACTGATCAGCTTACCTAGCTATTTTCTAAGTAGCCTATGATTGTCACATGAGTGTGGGTTTAAATGATTAGTCCATTAGTGGTACTTTGGGCTAGTGGGAGATTGTTGGATATGCGAGCCCACGACGAGTCATTATGCAATAAATGTTATTGCGAATATCATTCCCTGATCTGAAATGAAGAATAAATAATTTGCATAATAGGTCCCTTAGTACAATTAGGGTTATGTACCATGTTCATCTTGATGATCATACAACTGTTGATCCAATTATTGAATCATAGATGCTGGTGCTTAGATGAATATCTAAAGAGTTAGTTGAGGACTCATCAAGCACCGTCAAATGATTGTTAAGAGATGACCTCCATCCTGAGTAGGAGATAGCAATCCTTTCTCATTTAGGCTGATAATTAACTGACCTCTTGATGCAGGTCCTCTGCAAGGGAATAGAAATTCGGAGGTGTTAGATAAGTTAGGTCAAAGAGATGATTTAACGAGATCGAGATAACCAAAGTCCTATGTCATATGCTATCATGATATTGGCACACATCCTCTGACCAGAGACAGATGTGTTACTATATGTATGAGTATGTACATTTGGCAGACCAAAAGGTTGATGACCTAACCAAGGTATATACACCAGCGCACTGGTATGCATATAAGGGCATCTTAGTAATACAATCTCTCAAAGGGATCATACAGGTTCATTACTGAACCGGAAGACATGAGCTCACTCATGAGATGTTGGGAAGATCAAATTCCGTGCACGGTTGTCTTGCTTTGGAAGCTTGACTGAATTTGAGGTTTGATATATACTTTTGAAAGTATATGATCAACACCTGGGTATGGTATCTGCTTTTGGAAAGTATATGATCGATACCATCTCCCAATTATCGATTGAGAAACTTAATGATAAATCCCTGAAGTAGACAGTGTAAAATTGATCTTATACTTCGGGTTTATTCTGAGTCTTTCAATATGCAGGATGTATAGGTATTAGGAATACATGAGGGTGATGTGATAATAAACGATTGTATAACCATGACGGTTCCATTCCTAGGGAGTCATGAAACGTGTCTGGATTTTGTGACTCCTCTCAATAGAGAAGTAATCTGATCTTGATCCTAATGTTGAACATTGATCTGAATGTGATTCAGATGCAATGAGAAGATTAGATTTGCGGTCTTGATTTAATCATGCATCTATGGGAGGCCCGAGATCTAGATTTGAGATGTGATCTCAATATCCAAGTCACTATATGTGGAACAATACAATCGCCCTGTCCTTATCTCCAAGTATTCGCGGAGAAAACGCATTATCTGTGAAAGAGTTCAGGATAATTTCATTGTTGATATAAGTATCCGAGCATTGAGAAAATGGATAATTAAATGTGATTTAATTATCATGATTAATATGAATTCGATTCATATTATAAAGAGAGATATATTAGATAATTAAATATGATTTGATTATCAAAGATGTAAATAATGTGAATGTGATTCAAATTGTTTGGGCACATGAGAATAGAGATCTAAGATGACTAAATGTGATTTAATTATCATGGATATGAATAATGTAGATAGCACTATTTATATTAATTATATATATTGTAAATGTGATTTATACTATATAAGAGAGAGCTATTTGTAATTTACATTTGTTAATTAAATGTTAATGTGAATTGGATTCACATTGGACATTAAATTGAAAATGCAATTCACATTTTATTTTGGGTTGTGAATGTGATTCGTAATTTTCCAATGATAAGATTTCAATATTCACAAAATAATTATGAATTATTTTTGTTGATTAATTTACAACAAGTGTTGTTGTAAATCTTGGAGATTTCCATGGAATAATGTAATCTCATGAGATTACATGAGATTGCCACCAAATCCCATATTTTGGAAGGAAGCAATTATCATTCCATAATCTCCATGCTTGATTGTTTTAATTTGTGTTTAGATCATATTGATTTATACATATATATTTAATTTAAATTAAATTAATTGTTGTTGGTTTTTACCAACAAAATCTTAGCCATTAAAAGAAACACAAATCAATGAGAGCCATTGGATTTGTGTTGTCCATGGATTGAGATCCATGGATCCCAAAATATTATAAAAGGAGAGGCAACCCCTTTGCTTTTTTTTACACACAATGACAACATAAGTCTCTCTCTCTCTCTCTCTTTACACGTCAGCCCTCTCTCTTCTTCTCTCATGGTCGTCAACCATGGATGCCCTAGAGAAGTTCTCTATCACTGCAGCGTCATCGTTATGCTTCCCGATCATTTGCTCATGGATCTCCGTGTCCTTTTGTGCGCCTCGCTCATGAAGAAGATGTTGGATCTCATGTATTGAGATCAGGAGATCCACTGCTTGGATGATCAATATGGATTGCGAGAAGCACACGATTCATCCCTGCGCTCACAAGCGTCTCCTCCGTCGGATCGAACTTGAGACAAGAGGTCTCTTCGTTTAGAGACTCGATGGCAACCACGCTTCAAGATGTAATCCTATTACTTGTTTGTGGTTTAGACGAAATGATTCGAGAGGTGTTCTTCGATCATGTGGTTTCGTCGCATGAAAATTTTTTAATTTCCACTGCATAGAACAACTAGTCTGACTAGTCGTTCTTCGTCGTATTCGATATGATGCTCACACTTCCGTGATGTGATTAAGGATCTCCCCATATCCTTCAATTCATACATCTATAGTGGTCATAGACGTGCCACAACGTGGGTACTCGTGTCGTAATCTCAAATCCTTCCATGTTGTTGACCATCTAAATTCCCGACTTCTTCAGGTTGTCATGAAGGGGGGGGCACCAACTTGGAGTCAGAGATTGGGTATACAAATCACACTCCACACCATTTCTCATTATCTTTTTTAAGTACTTTCCAAATATTTGGATTAAGTCTCCTCTATAAGTATTCAGAAGGCCTTGCATTATCTCTAATATAAATGTCATGTAAGTAAAGAGTGTGGTTATACCCACGAGATCTGACACTGTCCATCCTATAGCCTTGAAGTTATTTTCTAACACTTCTAGCAACCTAGACTCATGTTCTACAGCCAATTTGGAACTAATGATGACATGGAAACTATTCTTTGGTCCCACATAAGAGGAATACTTAAGTGTAGGAGGTAGCAGATCATGTTCTGGAAAAGAAGTATCATCTTGAATTGTCATTGAATCTGGTTCCGCACTGCATAGAGGCGGTGCTAGCTTTGTAATGTTGGCCACCAACTCCATTAAACAAGGAGTTGGATTGCCAAAAACATGTTGTAATTTGGTCAAATATTTGTTCAAGTCATTGTCTAAATACTTTAACTATTTCTTAGAAGTAGGAACTTACAGATCTACAATGATCTCTAGTCATCAAAGGAATAAATAGATGATTCTCTTTTTAAAGACTCTTGCAACACCTCGCAAACTGCATCATGTATAATATCCTCTCAATATGAGAAGGTCTCACTAAGTCCTGCCATGTTCTGTTTTTATACCCAAAATGTGATAACAACTCTGCAATCTACTTCAGATGATGAAGAGAATTATGTGCTTAATTAAGAGTCAGGTCACTACCATTTCGTCTATTTCATCCTAAGTTCCATTTCTCTGTATGGAGAACGAAACTTCATCATCCCAGTATGATAATCAAAATAACTCAAATAGTCCTAAGAAAGGGCCATCCAAGGATGATATGTGAATCTCTCAAATAATTAGGGATATCCATTTCAAGGACAGTGAAGTCCGCTGAATAATCTTGTCCCTTCATCGATATGATGACATTTTTGACCTCATCGTTAGCCTTCTTCATAGACTTATCCGTAAACTGGAGTAATGCTCTTGATTTTCACAGTGGCCCCATCTCAAGCTTCTCATATAAAGCAAAGGGTAATAGTTTGATTGAAGACCCGTAATCAAGGAGAGTATGTGTAAGCGTTATGTCATCAATATGACTAACCACATTATATGCACCTAGATCTCTCTACTTTCTAGGTAACTTTCGATTTTAAGGCAACAAGTTGTACAAACCGATAGAACATGTGTCTTGACATAACTATTTGGCTTCTTCCTGGTAAACCTTATTAGGTGTACAACGCACTTTCAAATATTTTTGTAAGGCAGCATGACTTTCCACATACTCATCAAATAGCACTTTAACCATGATGTTATCTTTACAAAAAAGTGACATTTTATGATCAACTTTTTGTATCTTTTTAATAACACTTTCATCTCGTTACAACATGGAGGAAAGGGATTGAACAAGCAAAAGAAGAATAAGAAGAATCTGGAAAAAAATATGTAAACATGCTTTTTATTACAAGAAATAGAATTGAATCTTGTACGTGCAAGATGGAATCTGAAATACAATCATCTACTAAAGGTTGGGGAATATTGGTTGAAGGCACGTTCTCATCAACCAAAGGTGCAAGGTCCTCTATAGACTCTGAATCTGATCTGCTCTGCAGTGGTGCTCTCGTACTCCTCCTCCTTCTTCCTATGGATGTCTCTGCCTCATGTTGAAGGTGTTGCTGGCGATGCCTGGCCTCATTATCTTCTGAATTCTCCTCAGGGTGAGCTTCAGAAATGACCCTCTCCATATCCCTTGCCCGATCAGGCGTGACCATGGTCCTTCTACTCTCGAGTGACATGTGAATACAATCAAAAGGAAGGATATCATGCTCAAATCTATGTGAATCTAAGTATCACAACTCATCATAAGTATGCTGGTGATGAGTCTTGTTCAAGTTGTTGGTATTACCCTTAACCTAGGTAGGAATGGATGTAGAAGGGGCGGACTGCTCATCATGTAGACAGGATAAGTAATTGAGGTCAACATGCAAATCATGTACCTCATTCTAGTAGGAATGTAACTCCTCAAGTATCTTCTATTGAAAGTCTATGGGACCTGACGACACTGACTGTTGGTGTGAACAAGGATGAAACGAACGTGAAGACTGACCTTGATGGCCATGGTATTGTTGATGCCGTGGTATACGCTGCAGTGGTGGGCCCTGATCACCTGACTAGTACGTCTGCTACCGGACGCACTAATGTTGTTGCCTCTGTGCCCGAGAGTGAAATTCTTTAGAGCACAGTTGTGCTAGAAGAGGTGTAGGAGTGAATGATGTGTTGTAGAAGGCCAGGGGATGTTGTTATGATGGTCGATCCCCTGAACTTCCCTACTTTGAAGGGTCATGAGTATACAACAAACCATTCACCTCCCACACCTGGTAGGAGTGGGTGAGAGTATGCTCCTCTCTCCGGGGCCAGGGTATCCCTAATATCTATTACTCCTTAATCTGATGAACACAGTATACATGAGCAACAGATGCAATCACATTAGGTATCTTCATCCGAGATACCCTCACTGTCAACTACGCCATTTGTTTTGGCAACATGGATAAGCCGTTGTCCTACTCATCTATCCTCCTATCTATCTTCTCCACAATGCTTAACTTGTCTACGATATTCCCACGTTGGGAATCAGATCTTTAGAGAGAACATCAACCTTCTTCCTCATGTAGATAGGAATGCACTAAGGGTTTCTATTTGAGCTCTGTTAGTGGTTTGTGCTTGGCTTGTCTCTGTTATTCTTTTGAACACTTTCCAAATGGTTTCTGCACCATGTGTAGTGTAACTTCCTCCACAAGCAGCACTGACTAAACCTTGCAACTCAGGGTGGAGAATGTAGTAGACTGACTGAACCAGAATGAAGGCCCTAAATTAAGACAAAGACATTTCTATAGTAAGTCCCTGAATCTCTCCCATGCATAACAAAATTGCTCATTTGGAAGTTGTGAGAAATTCATTATGTGTCAATGCATCTGATTTGTTATACTCAATGGGTATAACTTCTTCAAGAAGAGATCCTTAAATTGGTATAAGTAGTTATAACTTCCCCAGGTTCTTCACCCACTAGTCAGCCTTATCTCTCAATAAAAAAGGAAGGGTTTTGAGTCTAATACGGTCTTGGCTAACCCTAGATTCCTAAGGTTAATACATACCGACTAAAAGTCCCTAAGGAATGCATATGTCTCCTTGGGTGCATTCCTTTTAAAATATGGCAAAAGAATGAGAATCTACGGCTTTATTTCGTATTCAACTTCAAGTTCTACTAGACTCAACCAATTAGTCATTTGATAATGTCCAGTATTGTACACCGCATCCATAGTTGCATCTACTCCAAGATTTAACTAACCGATCTCCTATCTAAGTAGAGTATTGTTCTGCTCAGATGCGATAGTCTATCCAAGATCACCTGAAGTGGATTATCATGCTCCCAGTTCTCTTCATTCTGTCTCCAGGTGGCATCTTGAATGTGTCTTCTATACCTTCATCAAAAAGAGGATTCGAGTGAGATCTTGATGAAGACAATGAAATCAAATCGATCTCACCACCACAATGATCTTCCTCGGTGGGAAGAGAAGAAAGAAAGGGATCGATCGGGATGTAACCCCTCCTTAGGAATGAATCATGATACTTTTGATCATAATAAGGGTAATTTCAGATTCAGGTTGGTCCAGGAGAAGAAGGTGGTTGGACCTTGGAAGATGTGATATTTGGACGGTTCGAAGAAAGGTTTGTGAAGTCCGAACAAAGTTCCGACCAACTATCAATCTTCAATTTCCAGAAAATACGAGATAAAAACACGATAGATATAAGAAGAAACTAGCACTATGGTGCACGTAATGTTGGACATGCAAGGCCATGATGAGCCATTATGTAATAAATGTTATTACAATTCATTCCTATATCTGAAATTAAGAATATCAAATTTTCATTGAAGGCCCCTTAGTACAATTATGGTTATATGCCATGGACATCTTAATGATTATACAATTGTTGATTTAAATGTTAAATCATAGAGGATGGTGCGTGGATGATATCTAAAGATTTAGATTAAGGACTCATCAAGCACCCAAAAGTGATTATTTAGAGATGATCTCCATCCTACGAAGAAGATGGTGATTCTTCTTTGAAGGTTGATATCTAACCAACTTGCTGATGCATGTTCTCTACATAGGAATAGAGATCTTGAAGTGTTAGATAATTTAGGTAAAAAAATTGACCTAATGAGATTGAGATAACCAAGATCTATGTCGTATACTGTCACGATATAGGCACGCATCCTCTGACTGGAGACAAATGTATTACTATATGTTTGAGTATGGATATTTGGCAGACCGATAGATTGATGATCAGATCAAGGTCTATAAACCGGTGAGCAGGTGTCCATGCAAGGGCATATGAGTAATATGATCTCTGAAAGGGTTCATATAGGTTAATTACTGAACCAAAAAACATGAGCTTTCTCATGACATATTGGGATGAAATTATGTGCATGGTCGTCTCGCTTTGGAATCTTGACTGAATTTGTAGGTTAGATATATAATTTTGGAAAGTATATGAACAATAGTTAGGTATTATATATACATTTAGAAATTATATGATTGATACCAACTCCTAATGATCGAATGAGAAACTTAAACCCTGAAAAAGGCATTCTAAATAAGATATAAAACTTTGGATTTATTCTAGGTCTTCTAGTATGTAGGATGTACGAGTATTGGGAATATTCGAGGGTGATGTGATCATAAACAGTTCTATAACCACGATGCTTTCATTTCGACAGAGTGATGAAAAATATTTGGATTTTAGTGACTCCTCTACATGGAGAAGTAATGTAATCTTAGTTCAAATGTTAAACATTGATCTGAATGTGATTCAGATGCGATGAGAAGATTGAGATCTATTGCTTTTATTTAATCAAGCATCTATGAGAGGTCCTTGAGATCTGGATTTGAGATGTGATCTCAATATCTAAGTCACTATAAGTGGAACGTACAATAACCTATCATTGTCTCCATGAATCCGCTGAAAAAGCGCATTATTCTTGAAAGAGTTCAAGAATAATTCCATTGTTAAATTATATACCTAAGCATTGAGAAGATGATGATTAAATGTGATTTAATTATCATGAATAATTTGAAGGTTATTTATATTATTTAAATTCATGAGAAAAATGAACCAAGATTATTAAATGTAATTTAATTATAATGGATATGAATAATGTGGATAGTACTAACCATATTGATCATATTTATTATAAAATGTGATTTGTAATATATTAAAGACATCTATTTGTAAATTGTTTTTATAAATTGAAATGTTGATGTGAATTGGATTCACATTGGACAAATAATAAAAAAAATACAATTTACATTTTATTTTGGGTATAAGAATATGATTCATAAACTTCCAATGGCATGCTTGAAATTGTAACAAAATAATTTGTAATTATTTCTATGAAATAATTTGCAATAAAAGTTGTTTCAAATAATTAAAGTATTATGTGAGATACATGATCTCACATAACTGGAAAAGAGGCTCCCCTTCCATATGGGGAGGGTGGATGACCACCCTTGACTCCTAATTCAAGGTGGCTGCCCCCCTCATAATAGGAAGGAGCTTGCTACTTTCCTGATCCTTTAATGTGTATTTATTTTATTGAATTAATTTATATCGATGATTATTCAATTTATTCGAATAATTGTTGTTGTACTTTTTTACAACAAAATCATAGCCATTTAAAGAAACACAAATCAATCTCAACCAATGATTTTGTGTTGTACATGGATTGTGATCCATGGACTCCCAACATATTATAAAAGAAGAGGCAACCCTAACTCTTCTCTCTACAGATTATTATCGTATCTCTCCCTCTCATCCTTTCCATACATGCCCTCTCTCTCTCTCTCAAGAGTTGCCTTCCACCACTTGACCTAGAGTAAATCACCGTTATCAATACACCATCATGTTGTCGCTTCAACTACTAGTAGCTCTTCATTTTCGTTGGTTCTTCTAATATGCGAAGAAGACCTTGGATTTCATGTGATGAAATCAGGAGATACACTGCTTGGATCTACATGTTGTGAGAAGGACACACATCATTAACACGCTCACAAGCATCTCCTCCGTCGGGTCGGACTTAAGACATATGGTCTCTTACTTTAGAGGCTTTGATCGCAACAATGCTTCAAGAGGTATTCCCATATCTTCTATGTGTTTGAGATGAAAAAATATGAGCATTGTTCTCGAATCATGTGGTTTCATCGCTTTAAAAATTTTAGATTACGCTACCCTGAGCAACAAGTATGACATGTCGCTTCCGATTACATATGATGTGATCTTCATGCCTTTGTGATGCGCTTAAGGTTTTTTCCATGACCTTCATGTAAATGTGCATAATTATCTCACACAATACAATGCAATTACATCCCTTTGAATATTTTTACCAACTCAAAATGTGAGGGCCGTAAGAGTTCGACCTATTTTATCTTACCAATTTTTATTGGTGATCAATCAGTCTTATCAAAGCACAAAGGAAGTCTCCTATTACACCTAGTTGAAACCATATAATCCCTCAAACAATGGAGAGATCTTCCTGGGCTGCCAAGTTCAATATCACACCCAAAAGAAACTTATAAGTGCAAACAACCAAAATGTATTTCTATGGTCTAAGGAAACCGCTTACATCTCCCAAAATATATAAGAGTCAGGCCTGCAGACTCATGGTGGAGGTCCATGGTTTTGGGCTCTAACCTTAGGGATATGTCCTTAACCACTCTGTCTAGGGGTAAGTAATACAAATTATTTAATGTCAACTTGCATAAATCAGTCCCAATTTTAAAACATGGTTATCACTTGATTAGGGTGACCACAAGATATACACCTAATGTACAGTCCCATTTTACTTTATTTTCTAAGTTTGCAAAATTCAAGGAAGAAGATGTTAAACAGAGTGCATTTCAAAATCAATGATGCATGTGGTCAATCGGAAATACTTACAGTGATTCCCAGCACTCTCCATGTGGATGCCAGAATGAATTTGTAAAATTTAATATATATGATGCAAGTCGATTAAAAATCGCACCTAACAGGAGTTCTATTGGCGATGAAGAATGTCAATTAATTATGACTAGATAGAACGTAGCTTACATGTGTCTCAATGAATCTCTAGAGATTTATTAAGTGAGTCTTATGAAATAATTTGTGTGTCCTATGTACAATGAAAGATAAGGCTAAAATGACATAATATTTGTCTATTCGAATCATGGTTCCTTTATCAAAATTGCCACTTAAGTCGAGAATCACTCTCGACACAACCACACTATAAAAGAATAAATAAATCCTTTTTTTACATTCGTGAGGACTCAATTAAGAACCTCTTTAAATGGGCAAAATTACTACAACAATTACTTACAATAGATATCATAATAAATAATTAGTCTATTTAGTTAAGTTAAATCTATCTTCTACATAGACTTGGAAGGTGGTCTCAACAATTCAAGCTCCAAGCTTTTGGCCTTCGCGATCCTTAGAGCTTCATCGGTTTCTCTGGCTTACCAAAAAATAAGAGAGTGTTTAGACATTTTCAAACATAATTCGCTTGATTAAATAACTAATTAAAACATGAGAAAATAAGCAAACACAACAAAACAAACAACACAAAGAGACTAACCTAAAAGCTCTAAAGATAGCTAAACTAAATAATTAAGACTAGATCAAAGCAAACAACATATCACTTCTCCACAACGATGCCATCTGATGAACATCTAATCGTCAATTGTAATAATCACTTGTTGTAATATGACCAATTAGAGATTAATCAGAACCGAGAGAAATCTCTACGAAGAGTGTCTATGTTTAAATTTTTAACATGGGCAAGTCTAGGGTCGAACACATAAACACAAGCAATTATTTTATTCAAAGGAGACAAATATTTATTTAAGTGATTTATAGACTATATATGTCAAACATACACAACAAAATGTTAAGCATGCTATTTTTTTCAAATCATTTTATGCATTTATTTTATATGAGAAAATTATTATACAATGTAACATAAATTGAATGCACAATCACAAGGAATGATGATAGTGATTAATTAGTTAATTTAATAATTTGTGAGTTAAATTAACAATTGATGAATAATCAAGAAAATTAATAATGCATTAAACCTATAAATAATTTAACTTATAAGGCAAATAGAAGGATGAATTGACCAAGCGTGCTCTTTAAATAATTTAAATGTGAATGATAAATCAAGTCAGTGAAACAAATGCACTAAATTAAGGAGCTCAAGAAGAGATTTTAAATGACACCAGTTTCATTTAACTTGGAGATATAGTGAACAAGTTATTAAAGGAACTAGGCAGGGGAAGGAATGCAAGAAAAACACATTTTATTTTATTACAAACTCGTATAAATGTATTGAAGTGCAAACAAATAAAACTGGACACGTAAGCAATCTAACCCCAACAGTGACTTTATCTACAATTCCTAAAACCTCTGAGGGTTCTCCAGCTATTTACGTAAGAACATGTGCTTTGCATGTGTGCTTCAGGATAGGTGTCTAGCTCAGGCTATGTGGTGTTGCCTCATGTTCCGGGTCTGGTTTAGTTGCACCGAACCTCTTGAATGAACGGTTGCCTTATTAGCATGACGTGGCCCTCTATGTACTATTGGATAATGCCCAATATGGTTGATGCAGCGGTAGTTGCTCCACTTCCTCTCAAGAACTCCTCCACAGGCAGCACGGCTCGGGCGGAGCTCCGGTGAAGGTCTGTGGCCTATGCCATGTTCTAATGGTTGTTTCTAAGGTTCGGGGAAGATCTTGAGTCTCTACGTATATCTTGTTGAAGATATGAAGGCCCGATGGTGTGCGTAGCTTGCTGGAGGTCAAGAAATTTAAAGGAAAATGGTCGTCAAAAAGCAATGGTGCATCTTCCGACAAATCAAAACACGTGGTACCTGCAAGGGACATCAACACACAAAACCAACGTATGAATCTTTAGGGATCCAAGTGAGGTGAAATGGGATCTTCTTGGTAGAAGATGATCGAGCCTTATATGGGTTCCAGACACATGCGAGGTTTGGAAGGAGATTGGGGTTAATCACATAATGGATAAGCATTGGAGTTTCATAAAACTAGCTTGAGGGTGGAGTATTTGACGAAGATCATGGTATTCTAAGATATTAAATTGATTGTTTGGAGTGCAATGAGAAAAATGGATAAATTAGAAGAAAATTAAGATTAGTATTTTAGCTGGAAATGGAAAGAAGATGATGAGCCATTTGGGTATGAATCTTTGCTTGAGTAGGAAACTTCAGGTTTCGTTGGTCATCGCTTAACCACTAGAGGTGCTAGTGGAAGCTAAAGCAATGCTTGAGAATCTCTGTAGTACAACATCAATGTCTGTGGATGTTATCGATAAAGTCCTCCATTATTTCCCTCTGAAGATACTTCTCTCTATCACAAGGAAGTCAGACAATTCCAAGTTGGTAACAAGGCAGCTTCAACTGCTCGTAGGTTGGTGGCATTTGATCAGAGATGGAAGTCTAGGTTAGGGTGAAGAAGAGGGTCGACGGGCTAATCTAATGGTCACAAATATTGGGTTATTAGGCATGTGAAGAGGTTAGGATATTTTGGTTACGTTGATAGTGGCGAAGAGATGTGTCTCTTTAGACGAAGGTGGTTGGAGGCAGAAGCGGATTAGGGTCTGTTGGATTGAGATCTAATGACCCTAATTTGGGTGCGAATGTAAGGTAGAGATGCACTTGATCAAAGTGATCAAGCGGGAAGGAATGGATGAGATCGGTCCATTACAACCAATCCAACTAATGGAAAAAGATGCACTACTGAATAAGGAGCCAAGCACATGGTGTGCTGAGATGGCGCCATGTGGTCCAATAGAATAAATCAAAGGTTGAAAAAACAATAAAAAAGTAAATATAAAATGTCCGACTTTCATGTAGAACTCAAAGGGAGAAAATTTCATCTATACAAATAAAAAATTTTTGTAAGTAATTTCAAGTAATAAAATTGCTTATTTTATTTTTTTTCTTATTTTTTAAATTATTTTATATTTTGTGTAAGATTAATTATGTATAATATTAAAAATTATTTTATTTTCTAATAAATAAGAAACACATAAAATATAGGCACAATAATATGGTTATTAATACACAATAATTGGGGTTATTTTTTTACAACACAATATAAATTAATTAGTGTTAATTGTTAATGAATGTTAGCGGTATTATTTTGCTAGAGAGATAATCTCGATGAATCTGGGATTCATCACACCCTATACTAAAGCTAAGCTCATCTTCGAGCTAATAAATAAATAATGAATTAGAGAGTTAGTGAATTTAGTGCATTTCCTGGCATGTGAAAGTGAAAAGACAAGTCTTGATCAATTTATAGCACTTAGTTTTAGAGATCCTAAAACTCTAAGCTAAAACTTGTCATAATCAAAAGGAATTCAACTCCTCTAATTATCAAACTCTCAATATATACATATAGTAAGAAGTGTGACATGATGTGTTGACTGCATTGATAAGAGTGGAGTTAAGATGTCACCTTATGTTCTTGTCCAAGAGACTCTCCTAGGACCCAATCCTCAACACCAGGGATTAATCTATTCTTGATTGCATTCAACCATCTCTTTAGTTTGTCAGACTTAAAATGTAAATGGTAGGCCAGATAATGGAGGTAATAGGATGATGTCATTTCTTCTCTCCCTCTCATTAGAACAAGGATTCTCTCAAATGCTTATTAACTCAACACAATATACTTTTGTTTGTTAATCAATGTGTCCGTAAAAATAAATTGAGTTGTCTGCACTTGTTTTCCTGAAAGTATTCTGAGGTGTGTCTTGGTGTATCTTCTTTAAGTATCTAATATAGCTACACCAAGACTTATATCGCTTATGATGTATATCCCTTTCTGAGATACTAGCATGACTCATAAAAACCTAATACTTTGATCCAAGTGGAATCTTCAATGGTTGGGAGTACTTGCCTTTGATGAAGCTCATATAACTATAACATTAGTAATGATTTAGCTTTTCATTTCATTTCATTTTCAGTCTCTTTTTCTTTACTTCTCTTTTTGGATAGCTCCACTGATTTTACAAGAATTAGGACACACTTATCAACATTTTGGATTTAGTTTCATCACACCCTGGCACTTAGGTTTATATCAAGAGATTAATACAAGAACCATGTTCTCATACTGGTTGAGATTGTTGATAACTAGGTTTCATGAAGTCTTCATTAGTTTTATTCCATCCCCAAGTATCATAAAATCAGGTCCAAACTTAAATCTCAAATCCCAATTCCTCAAGTGACACCTCATCTCATCTCAAATGCAGTCGTGAAAGTGAGTGTTGGTCATATTCTTTTAAGTAATATATTAAGCATGCAATATAGCACACACATATTTCTATCTAACGAAGAATGAATTATTAAGTCTACGATACTAATGATTAGGACATGCTAACTCTGAATTTATGGATTGCATAAACTGAGTGTTAAAGATTTCAACAAGCCTCGAGTGCAAGGTGTAAGTGTCAAAAAAGAACACTAAATTTAACAATTAGCAAGTTAATTAATTATATAAACTTTGAAGAAGTTTTCTTATTAAACAGAATTAGAGAATATGTACCACTTAGGAACAAATACATAAAACAAGAGACAAGAATACTACATACACTTACAAGGACATTCCAATGATACCCAACACAACAATACAAACTTCAATTTCTTAATATCAAAAATCAGGCTTGAATCTTTAGGGTTTGAAATTATAGGCTGTCTTATACTTCTCTTTCTTCCTCCTCACAGAGTAAACCTCAGAATTGGAATAGGAAAAATTCTCATCGACTTGGGAAATGTATTGCCTAGAATGATGCCATTCTTCCTCAACGGTAATACCCATATCAACATGGAAAGACCTAAAGTTATCTAAAATAGAGGGAAGACATATCCAAACCTTGGTTCCTACAACGGACTTCTTGATCTTTCTTAAAAGAGAACATTTGGACATGAGAGGATGACCTAACTTACAAGTATGACGTCAACCATGTAACTGAATATCCTCAAGAAAAGATGTATGTTCCTCCATATCTAACTCTTTTAGCAAAATATTATCTTCCTCGATCGGCATCACACTTTTCAAGGGACTCCTTATCGACTTGATCTTCGAAAATATAGAATTCAAATAAAGACTTTCCTCCATGTTTGACTCTGCAAGGGACTCAAAAAAGGAAACCTTTATTAGCCCAAAGACTCCAACGGTTCAAAAATTACTATTACACCTAAGCTCCCCTCTAGGAAATGATTTTTTTCTTGGAGAAATGAAATAAGGTTTAATTTATTCATTTTTTAAATTTAATTTTTAAATTTTATGATTTTTATTCAATTTTTATTTAAAGAATGTGTACCTCTATACAAAAAAAAAGAATGTGTATATTATCAAAATATATTGGACCCTTTTCAAAATAGACCCTTTTTCAAAATAGTGTGTGAAACATTTTTGCAAACTATGTAAAATAAATTTTTTCAAATAATTTTCAAACTAATTTTACAAATATTTTCAAATCCCTGTAGCCATATCTCGTAATAAATAAATAAATAAAAATATATGAAAGTATGAATTATGAATAAAATTTTATATGCAATATATACACATCCCCTATACTTAGCTTGTGCTTTATCCTCACAGAACAAAGTGGGAAGAAGGATATAACTCGTACTGAGCATTAAGAGCAAAAACACCATAGGGATAAGAAATCTGGTCAAACACTCGAGCATAAGAGTAAGAAAGAAAGAAACTAAATATGGGTAAAAAAGGATATAAAAATATGTATAAGAGTAATAGGGAATCAGTCCCTCTATACTTAGACTTAAAATAGCCTAAGTATATATAATGAATAAAGGATTGAAGGATCGACGAGATGACGAAAGATAACTAAGAATAATACACATAAAAAGGATTGGGATTCCCCCTATACTAATGTACTATCTAGACAAAGTTTGGAGTAAGAAAGCAGCAAGGGAAGAATCCGCATCCTAAAAAGAACAGAGTTAGTGTTAATAAAAAAATAGCTGAATATGCAAGATGTTGAATCTGTCAGATGTAAATCTTTGAGCTAAGGCGTCATGTTGTATTTGAAATATCTGCAATAGACTCAATCAACTTGAAGTCAATAATCTCAGCAGGAGTCAATCGTTCTTTGGATTCTACAAAGTGCTTCAACAACTGTACATTGACCAAGAATGAAGGTGCATTATCTGTGATATTTGTTTTCTCTACAATGTCATTATTATACAGTTCCATAACTATATAAGGACCTGTCCATTTGGATTTTATTTTCTCGTGAAAAGTCTTTAACTCCACATTAAACAATCATACCTTTTGTCCCGGTGAAAAGTTTTCACGTCTAATATGTGAATCATGACACTACTTAACTTTGTCCTTATAGATGAAGCTGTTGTCATATGCTCGATTGTGGATTTCCAGTAGCTCATTGTGGTTTAGGACTCTACAAAGTTTTCGTAAGTGATAGCTCCAATTAATCTTCTTTATTGTCCACTTAGACCTGTGAATCAATTCAGCGGGTAAATGGCTTGGCTTGTCATAGATCATTCTAAAAGGTGAAGTGACAAGAGGGGTCTTGTAGGCTGTCCTATAGTCCCATAGCACTTGGTCTAATAGCTGGGACCAATTCATCCTATTAGTACAAACTAACTTCTGTAAAATTCTCTTCACCACCCTATTTGAAACCATTGCCATGTTGTTTGACTAAGGGTGGTTAGGAATAGTCACTCTATGCTTTAACTTGTAGTCCTTGGCTAAAGATTTCATCTCTCTATTCATAAAGTGGCTACCCCTGTAAGATATCAAAACTTCTGGGACCTTGAACTGTGAAATAATACTATCTTTTATGAACTTACAAACAATCCTACTATATGTAGCTCATGTTGGGATAGCCTCCACCCATCCAAAAAGGTAATCAACCACTAACAAGATGTATTCACAACCATGACTATTGGGAAAGGGACCCATGAAATCTATGCCGCATGCATCAAACACATCATAGAAAACCACTAGTTGCACGAGCATCTCATCTCTCTACCCAACTATCCATCCCATCCTTTTACAAGCAAGGCACGATTATTCAAAATCAGTAGAATCTCTGAACAAGGTCAGCCAAAAGAAGCCACTTTGAAGCACCATATGTGCTATTCTTTTTCTGAATGATGTTCTCCAGCTTCTAATGAATGACATTGTGTGAGGACACTCTGATATTCCTCACGAGGAATACACCTTCTCCAGACACCATCCGACCCCTCAAAGAAGAGGAATGTATCCTCTCAATGGTATTTCCTCAAACCCGACTTCAATTGGTCAATTCTACTATTGGTCCAACCCTAGGGATCTTTTTTGGAGATAAGGTAGATCACCATGTTGGCATACCATGAAAGAGAAACAACAACAAAAATCGACTCATCGGGAAGTTCTCTCTGATAGGTTCTGAATTAGGGGAATCCTTCAACTCTAATCGAGATAAATGATCAGTTACAACATTCATAACTCCAGGTTTATCATTAATCTCCCAATCAAACTCTTGGAGCAATAAAATCCGCCTACGAAAACATGATTTCGCATCCTTCTTTTCCATGAGATACCTAATGGCTGAATGATTAGTATCGAGTGTCACCTTTGAACCCAAAATTCAAGACCTAAATTTCTGAAGAGCTAATTAGTCTACACCTCATCACTTTATTCTTTCATTTTGGCCTTTAAACCCTAGTTGAGTCCATATAAATATCACTATTTTGCATAAATTAACATCTCTTATTTATTATATATATATACTACAAAAAATATTGTATTTAAAGACAAAATAAAAGAATAATGAAAAGAAAAAGAAATAAAATGCAAATGTATTTTTTGACCCTAAACCCCAAGAATCATGATGACTGGATCGGAAAGGAATAAAGTAGGGGGAGATAAAGGCCAAAAATACAATAAAAATCCTAACTTTTTCGTCAATAATGCATTTTTGGGACCTATTTTATTATTTATACCTTAAATAAATAAACTTTGTACTTAAAAGTTGTAGATAAAAATACATAGAAAAATACAAAATTTAGTTCATCTGAAATAATATACAGTGTAAATTCTACACTAAAAATAAAAACCCAAAACCAAAACATCACATACATGTATCTCCTTAATATAAATTCAAAATGCACCAAACTCATCTTTAATTGTATTTAGAACTTTATTAGCTATTTAATGAAGGTGGTTTCATTCAATTTCGAGTTAAGATACAAAAGTTTGATTTTAGACCATGTTATATAGTATACCATAATAAAATATTCATTTTATTTATTTTTTATATTTTTCATTATTTTATATTTTTGTAGTTTTGCAAACACTATTCATATTATGTTTACATAATCAAATTAAAATAATACCATTAAAATATCTTAACTAAATAATTTTATAAATACATAGATAAACATATTTTACATATACCTATATAATTTATATCTGTATTTAATTTAGTATACAAATATACTTACACAAATACAATAAAAATATATTTAAGTTTATTTAAATAAGTTTGATATATATATATATATATGTATATAAAATAGTAAAATCTAAATTGTGCAACAAAAATAAAATAAACAATATATTGGTAAATATACCTTTGATTATACATGCAAATATCAATTCACAATAAATAACTCCTTAAAAAATAAAAACAGAATTAAATACTACGAAAAACAAGAAACAATTTTTATTTTATAACCTACAATTAATAAATTTATTTACTAATATTTGTTGATTTTATGATTATTTTCTCGTTCCCTTTTTTCTGTTTGGTCCACTTGGACCAACCAGAACGCTACGAAAGTAGACTTGAGTCAACTATACTACCTTCCTCTTTTACCTCTATCAGAACCTCGAGCGTCCCACTTCCTCGATTTTTTCGAGGCCTCCTTGATCACCAAATCGCCTCGAGCTCTTCTTCAATTCTACTCGCATCACGATCGTCCTCCATGTGCCATCACTAGGTTCCATGAATACCCGTCGAGCCACGAAATAATCTCCATTGATGTGGGACCTAAACCTTGTCTATAAATAAAAACCTACTTTCATTCTATAATTCTTTTATCACTTTTCAAGCCCTTATTCAATCGATCCTTGCCCACGAGCATTTCCTGGAGATAGTAGTAGAACCCCCGAGGTTTGAGGCAGCGTAAGCAGGAGAGGAGGAGGTCCAAGGCGTCGCTTCGGCGAGGCCTCTACTCCTTGCATGCACACCAAGATTGAGCTGCACTTCTTCGATTTCTATGTAGACGTACTTATCGTCATTGTTTTCCGCATTTCATTTCATTCTTTAATTGTTTGTAGTAGCTTAGGAATATGATTTATGTTTCACCGGATCTCTTGAGGTCTGATGTCTATTCTTCATCATCGCGCAATTGTCCTGCCTCATGTTTCACCCCCATCTTCTTCCTGTTCCATTGCTTCATCTCCTAGATCAGTCAAACCTCCTAAATAGCCGCAAAATCACTCTACTGATGCTCCCCCTCCACCCATCATCGGAGTACCTCCACCTCGCCTCCATATTCTACATTTTTGCCAAATAACAACCTAAGGATCTTTGCCCAAGCTTCTTCTTCCTAACCATACAGGTCCTCGCTGAAATAGGGGCCATTCGTGTCTTATACGAATCCAGGTTGAACGTCCAGGTCCTCCATCGAACCATCGAGCTACAGGGGTCTACCAGTGAACCCCAGACATTTTTGATGCATCTGGAAGCTGTTGGACGTTGTCTTGAATGAAGAGAGCCATTCGGTGGTGCTGTAGAAGACTGGAGAAGCAAGCTTCATTAGATCGAAACTAGTCCAAGGTGAGTTCATCACCTGTTCTTCCTGAACCCCTCTACGCCATTCGATTAAGAGTCAAGTCCCATATTGTATAATAGACATCAGATTAGCATGAGCCTCGTCTGTGGAATCTCACCTAAGATCAACTCTCGTACGTCAACCAACGAAGCATAATTGCGTGATGAGGTGCTACCACCATCAAGTGGTTCGTCCACACTTGTCCGATCCCCGAGCGCTTTTGCGGGGGTAAATTGCATATACAATCCCCGTCATGTATTTCGTTTTTCTTTGGTTCTATAAATATTTAAGCGAGCTTTATATTTTATGTAATTTTTGCGAGTAGACCCTTGTACTTTGATGATATTACAATTAGGTCTTTACGAGGTCACCTCATGGGATGGGGGCATTTTGCATTTATGCCCTTGTGGAATTTTGTAATTGTAATTTAATAATTAAAATTTGAAATTCAGTAAGAAAGTTTAGGGAAATTTGCATGTAAGACCATGATGAATCTGTGATTTGTCATCTTTATTCATTTATTTTATCTTAAAATCCCTTATAAAACACCTGCATATAACACTAACTCCATATTCTTACTAATATGCATCTGTGTGATAACATTGTATACTTCTTACTAATTTTAACGTAAAATAAATAAAGGAAAAATAAAGAAAAGAAAATAAAAAAAGGAAGAATGTATATAGGCAGACCCGAACCTCGAGAGAAGGTCAAGCCTGATCGACCAGGAATAAAGTAGGGGGATATAGGGTCCTCAATTCAAATATCCAAGAAATTGTGTGTGCTATGTATATTTGTATACTTCACTATTTTATTTGTACCTTAATTGTCCTCAAATCAAATAACTTTCAAAACCAAAGTTGTAAATAAAAATGTGTTCTAATTAATAAAAATAGTTGCACAGTTAAATCATGTACAGAATAAAAGCAACCACACATGGAAAATGCCGCTTAACACTAATTGAAAGACCAATTTTGGCTCCATATGAATTCAAATTGAACCAATCTCACTTCCATTCGATTCTAGATTAAATTATCTATAAAATGGATGTATTTTCATAGTTTTTGGAGTTATGGTTGAGAAGTCAGTTTTCTTGTGTTGTTTATGCAATTTTCCCATGTATTTTGTACATATTGTATTTGTATATATATTTGTAAATATTTTTACTAATTCTTAAAAAATAAAAAAATTTCAAAAAAGGGAGAAGAAGCTAATTTCCTAATTTACCCTTGTATATAATGTCATATATGTATATAGTATATGTATATATTTGCTATTTTTAATTAACCACCATAAAAAATAAAAAAATAACATTTTCTACTCAAATAAATAAAGTGACAAAAAATAAAAGAAATAATTATATTTGTAAATAATTCCATCTCTCTTTATCTTTATCTCATTTCATTTTTCATCTCTCTAATCTCTTTATCCAAAAAGTCCAAAATTCAAATTTCATCTCCATTATCTTCTCTACTTATAGGGCTCCTTCTTCCTCATTCCAAATTGATCAATCTTTGGGAGAGGAGCCCGATCTCTGAGAGAGAAAATTTCGTCAAGAAAGGTGCCTAGTCTCCGAGCCATCCGATGACAGCGAGTCAGCCTCATCGAGGCGATCACAGTCCACATTCGCTCCTACGATGAGATCAACGTTTTCCTTGTTTTATCCTAGAATAATCGTCATTTTCTCGTTTTCGTTCTCATTGTCAATTTAGTTTTTTTTAGATCTTAAAAAAACCATAACGATTTGATCTGCACTCAATCGGTTTTCATCTCATTTTCTTAATCTCTCCACGTTCATTTTCTATCTCCCACGATCTCTCAACTCCAACCATGCACGGAGGTCAGAGAATCAGATTTGATTCCTCACATTTTGTCAGATCCTCATTCACCTTCTAATTTGTATATAAATAAAAAGAATAAAAATTTAAAAAATTAAAAAAAGAATATTATGTTTCCTTTCTAACATTTGTTTTGCAGGTTCATTTAAAAAAAAGAGATATAAAAAACAATAAAAAAATTAAAATAAAAAAGGAGATTTACAGTTTTTGTTGTAATTCAGATTTATAAAAAATATAAAAAAAATTCACTATTACTGTTTACAATTAACAAAATAAAAAAACAAATATATATATAAAGGTGGAACGGTAGCACCCCAGCCTCCACGACCCACCTTGTTTCCTACAGGTGCTTCGCGATGACGTCAGCCCGCAGACACCTGCGGCCTTCCGCTCATCTACGTCCTACGCAACAGCCCCTCCAGTCAACGGTCGCGCCTCCCATGCGACCTCCGCCACTAGTACTACTTCCATCGGCCACCGCAACTCCATTGCCCTGCAACTACAACTTCACTACTTGACCATGCGCAACCACCAACAAGTCGACTGCATATCCTCAACACCGTCGCGCGCCTCCTTGCGCGAAGCCACCTTTGATGTCGTGCGAGACTGCGCGGTGTCCCAGCAGACTACCTCGCTGATCTACACCGTAGCCCACCGACTGCGCCACCACGCGTCACCAGCCCTTTGCCATAGCCTTCTGGAGCCGCTCTACCGAGGAGCACCGCGCCATTCGTCAATCCACCAACACCACTCGTGTCGTCCACCACCCTCCACTTGAGAAGAAACAAGCAGGGGCTCGCACCCCTCATTTGGTTGAAAACGAAGACAAAAGAACCGTAACCATATGGTTTATAAAAAAAATTCTTGGAAAAATTGCACCTTTTACCCTGGAAGTTATAGGAATTTCCAAACAACCCTACCAGTTCAAATCACGTGATTGGCACGCCATCATTGGGATTACATCAGAAAGCCTCCTGGATGTTTTGATAATTTCTAAAATGCCCCCGTTAGAACAGATCATGCGTAGAGCACGCATTTCTTGGGTAATTTGCACATTTCTCCCCTCTTATTATTTCTTGTTATTTATTTATGCGAGAACAATAAACATTTGCAGATCAGTCCTATTTATCCACACATTATATTTTCATGTGTTTTTCATTGAAATAAATGTTATTTGTGAACTAAAAATCTTGCAAAAATTATGCTTTGCTCCTGATGTGATTATCTTCCTAGCATAATTTTTTTATTGCATTTTAATTTCATTTATTATTTTAGAAAATAAAAAATAGTGTCATTTTATCTTCCAAAAAGTCAGAAATTCATATAAACTCGAAAATAACTCCAAAAATTCCAAAAAAAATAGGGTAGTTTTATTTCAATGTCTTTTAATTTCTTTGCAAATTTCGTGCATTCATTAATTATAAAACCCAATAAAATAGAAAAATACTAAAAATCTTATAAAAATCATAAAATTTTTTTACAAAAATCCAAAAATTGTGATTTCAGTTCTTATTTGTAGATATTTACATTTATTTCATCATAGAAATAATTGCCAGGAGTTTTGGCACTTAAAATATTTTAAAGTTGCAAATTACTCCAGGTTGTGCATAATTTCACATTTTCTCACTGTTTGATTTTTAAAAAATAGAAAAACATCTGAAAATTTTCCAAAAATTGACCAAAACATTTCAAAATTTTCAAAACCCAAAAATATTTTCTCTGAATTTTTCTGAGCATTTTTGATAAGTTGAAAAATTACAAAAAGAGTTGGTGTGTGTATTCTTGTGCTTGTGCATATTGTTCGTTATTTGAAAATTAAAAAATGCAAAATAAAAAACCACTAGAAATTTGAAAATCAGAAAATAAATAAAGTAGAAATAAAAAATTAAAAATTAAAAATATAGAAAATCACAAAAATCAAGGATAGTTATCCTTTGAGATTCTTGTTTTCTCTTAATTAATTCTTGACTAATCACAAAAACCAAGGATTTGTAGCCTCCTTGAGTTCGACCCTATCCACTATACAGGTTAATAAGTAGCAAAAATAAAAAAATATTTGTTTGTTTATTACGAGATTTTTGGGTATAGCAAAGACTTTATTTACCTTTAATTTCCGATCCTCTAGAAAATCACGATCAACAAAATAGCACCATTGCCGGGGAGGCACAGCGAGGGTAGTTAGGTCTCTCTTTTGGCTTGCTATTCTTGGTTGTAAATATCTGTTTAATTTTGCCATTCACTTCATTATTCCTATCCACTGCATTCATTTCATTTATTTATTTTTCTCTTTTATTTTTCTCATATTTGATAATTGTGTTTCTTACACATTCTCTTTTCTTGCGAGGGCCCGCAAAGCGAAGGAGGAGATCCTAGGAGAGCCCAAGCACCCAAGCGACGTTGAGGAGATTTGATTATTCACAAAGCCACAAGATAGCATGAGAAGAGGAGAAAAAAAATAAAAAGAGAGATGCAGAGAGTTTCTTTTCTAGTGTTTGAACTCTTGTAAACATACATTCATTTGTTGCGGGGGTTGTTTCACCAAGTGCCGGTGCACTTGGGGGACCTTACTGGTTTTGTTTTCATTGCCTTATTTTTCTTTGTTTCCCGTGGATTCCGTGAGCTACCTCTTGATTGCTTTAATTAATTTGCTTGAGCCGGGTAATTAATTAGGTCCAAACACCCTAAACAAGAAATTTATGTGCCTATAGAGAAGAGCGTAATTTGGACTTAGTCAAATTAACTTGTTCTTGTCCGTTAATAGAAGCTATCATCTAGGATGGTTCACTTGCATCATATAGTATAGTTTATTTAAATATTGCGCGGATCACTTGCATGTAGAGTGTTGGCGACAAGGTACGCATCTCTAACCTCTGCATACATCATTGTTTTTAATCACGCATTGGCATTTCTGATCTCCTTCCTTATTTTCACTCACATAAGTTAAAAAGTAAATTGGACACTCGGTAGGCGATTCTTTGAAAATATTTTAACCAAGTGACTACTACCTAAAATACAGGAATGCTAAAGAAAACTCGACCCGAAAATAAACACAAGGAAAAATCATTGTTATGGGGAGTGTAACCCCCTCATTGTTTGGTTTATATGTAGAGAGAGAGGGACCCGCACACTCGGATAGAGCCACGCCCGAACTCTTTTCAGACTACGATCTTGTGTGAGTCGTTCTTCAGTGAGGATCTCTCCGGTAACCGGTAAAGCGAAGCGTGACGTCCTTAACAGATTGAATTGACCGTGTAGCCGGTAAACGGTCCGCAATTCATACTTGCTGGGAAAGATCTAACTTTGGATTGGGCCAGTCTCTTGCGAGCATTGGATCCCAAACAGCTCGCTTTAACTACTCTGATAGATTGTATTGTAACCAAACTCTAAAATCGATAAGATAATTGACCGAAACTTCTCGGTCTTCACATTGACTTGAGTTGGTAAACTGGGGGTTAGTATTGTGTTTTATTGTTAGCGATAAAGATCCTTTTGCATAATTTGTGCCTTTATTCAATTTCACTCTTGCATTGGCCTTCATGTTCTCGCATCCTTCCTATTGATTTCGAAGATGTCGGACCGGAGTATTTCTTGTTCGGACTCTATGAACTCATTCTACACTCCGAGTCGTGCACCTTCAATTCAAGGAGACTCACTTCCCGAATATTCCTCTTTCTCCACTTCGCCCTTGACAACATCCATTAATCCACTATTTAAGATTGGCTTTAATATCTAATTAATATCTGAGACTCCATCAATTCTGAGTACTAATCGAGTATCATGCACATTTTCAGAGTCAGATACCGAACACTTGATGCCACCAAAGGGAAAGGGAACTATGTCGGAGCAGAGCGAGATCAACAACACCATGTTAGCCTCCATCCAAACAATTCAAGCCCAGATAGTAGAGCAGGCAAACTTTAAGAATGCATTGAGAGACATTATTCTCGAGCTGAGACAGGAAATAGAAGATAGGAGAGAGGGGGATAACAGAAACCATGGAGGTGGGAATGGGGAGAAGAACCTCATATAGAACCTAGGGCTAAGCTTACACTAAAAGATGCTTTAATCCATGGGCAGGACAGATAAACTCTTGGATACAAATCTCTACGGTTCATGGACATTTTGAGCTTAAGCCTAATATTTTACCTCTTCTCCCAATATTCCATGGAAATATTTATGAAGAACCTTATATACACCTCCATCAGTTCGATCGCATTTGTGGAGCAGTACACTACCCAAATGTCCCATTAGAGGTAGTGCAGATGACTCCCATTCCATTCAGTCTAATGGGAAAAGCTTTGTATTTGTTAAATCACTTGGGGAAGGTTGTCACTACTTGGAAAGAGTTGAGGTCCGCATTTCTGAACAAGTATTATCCACTTGGACGGCTCAACCAAATGCGATCCTTGATTTCTGATTTCTCCCATATGCCCCAAGAGCCTATTCACGAGGCATGTGAACGATTCAAAGACCTGACTGAGAAATGCCCCCATCATGATATTCCAAAGATCGGCCTTGTACAAAATTTCTTTGGGGGTTTAAGCATTGAGAATCAGAAGCTGGTAGATGCTGCTTGTGGGGGAAGTCACTTCAATAATGATGAGGATGTCCTTTACCAAATTTTTGAGGAGATGGCGGAAAGTTCAGTAGATCTTTCTTCTTCACGTGCTTTTTAGAAGCACCCCGTCACCACCCCTGCAGTAACCCACAAGGATGTCAATATGACAGCAACAAAAGAAGTGGATAAGGTGGATAGCACTGACCTGGCCATCATTGGAAACCACCTATCCAAAGTGGACATTATTGAAAAGCGGTCCCAAGAACTTGATAAGCTCCATGTGATCGAGCAGAGGACAAAAAACCTGGATAAGCTGGATGAGATAACAAAGCATCTGGAGCTTCTTGTAAATTCGATCAACGCAGTCCATAGTACGAGTGCATCAGCCAATACCTCTACTAGGGAGCAGACCTCTTCCACCAAGAAGAGTAGCGGAGGACCATCCACAGCTCAACATGTCTACTACGTGCAGACACCTGATCAGGTTCAGCAGCATTCACATCAGATAGTTCCGTATCAACAGGAAGTAGCCTTCATTCCTGAGCAGCAGTCTCCACCTCCACCTTGTATTCAGGAGGTGAATGGTATCTAGCTCGACCGTGAGCGAAACCAGCCCCGTCCATCAGGGCAAGGCTAATTGGGTTCACAGTAGGATCAGAGACTCGCCCACCAGTTTCAGGGAGGCAGACAATAGCAATACCAGTACCAGCACCAGCTGTTCCAGCCTCAGTACCAGTCTCCACCGCAATTCCAAAACTGGAGACATGGCCAGCCTCAGCAGCAGTCTATGTATTTCCCTCATCCTAACCAGCAGCAGATTGCATATTATGGATAGTATTCTCCACCTCCTCATCCTCATTATCAGAATCCGTATGGTTACCAACAACCTCTATACTATCAACCTCAGCGACAACTAGTCAATGAGCATCTTGAGGTCCCTTCAGTCAATCCAGCACTGGACCAACTTACACTTCTTATGATGAACATGAATGAACTGACTCAGTGGATTGATGACCTGACCACCACCAAGACATTGATTCCAGCATAGGTTGAAGCCAACCCCAACAACTTCAGACGCAAGGAGCAGGTAGCCAATGGCCCACCCACCCCTGAGACAGGTATGTCCCTTGACTTTACATGTTTATCTGATGCCATTCATCTCAGGAGCGATAGGAGATTGCAGCCGTCTACGCAGCATTTGGGGTTGGGTGATCGATCCACTGAGAGAGCATCATCTTCTACATCATCTCCTTCACCAGCAGTCGAAAGGCCGAGTATAGCAGCACCCACATCTGGAGTTTCACCGCCTTTACCACCACTTTTACCAGGCAGATGCAGATCACCATCAGCAAGGGAGAATATACTAGTCACAGATTCTTCCTCTTCACTAGCAACAGTATCCCGTTAAGTTTTAGATTCTATTTTTCCTTCACCTAGATTGGACAACATTGTACAGACTGATTCTGGTTGTCCTCTTGTACATGATGATTCGACTTTGAATAAAGGAAATGAACGTTTGCGTGTTTATTCTGATTCTGTGCCATTTCCTTCTGCTCTCAAAGCTAAAAAAAATCAAAAATTAAAAACAACACTATCTGATCCTAGAGTGGTTGAGATCTTACAGAACATCTTTTTAAAGATGCCACTCCTTAAGGCCATGGAATACATGCCTACAGTAAAAAAGGGAATGAAAGAGGCATGAACCCAAAAGCGTCAACCAAGGAAGAATAAACGAAAGAAAACAGAGAAACACATCTTGACCATGGCCACAGTTCATGCCATCAGTAACCTTCTGCCTAAAAAGAAAGACAAGGGAGCGCCTCACATCCGTTGCCATATCTTTGATCAAGAATTTCATCGTATTCTTCTCGATAGCGGTTCCTCCATTAATCTCATGCCTTCCTCTTTATTAACTGAATTCCAGTTAGGGGCTCTTAAAACAACTAGAATGATCCTTCAGTTTGTTGATAGATCGATTAAGAGGCCAAGAGGAATTTTAGAAGACATTATTATAACGGTGCAGAGAATGAAATTCCTATTGATTTTGTTGTCATGGATATGGACACATCTACACCATTACTCCATACCTCGATCATACTAGGTCGACCGTTCCTCTAAACAACCGAAGCAGCAGTTGTTTATGGTACTGGAGAGATCATCTTTCACTCCCGTAGTGACAAGGTGAAGATTGAGATGATATCTGATCCTAGACCATCACCGCCACCAGCAGCAGATGATACAGAGAAAGTTATATTAGAGCCAGATGACTGTGATTTTCTTGTTGAATTCAAAGAGACGGATCTTTTCACATAATTTATAGATACGCAGGAGTTCCTTCCCAAAAGGACTCTCTGGAAAGTACAGTCGACATGAGTTCTTTTGGTGGTCCAATTGAGATAGTTGCCGATGAGAAGTTTGAGAAGAGTTCTGAGGTCCAGATATCTGAGCCATTCGTTGAATTTCCTGATTTATGCACAGATGAGAGACATATTTCTGAGATTATTGCTGAGATATCTGAGCTGTTCATTGATAAGAATGTTGAACATCCTAATGAGCCATTCCTTTCTGAGCAGAGATCATTCATTACATATCTATCAGATATTCCATTTGTTGAGCCGTCAATAGCCAAGGTGGATACTCTACAGAGCACAGATCACGTACCGTCTACTAGTACAGTAGTAGAGGTTATCGCAGAGCCGATTCAGACCCCACCTGAGCTCAAGGTTTTACCATCAACATTCAAATATGCCTTCCTTACAGGTCCCCCCCAAATGTTTCCGGTCATCCTCAGCTCGTAGTTGACCGCTGAACAAGAATCTCGCGTGTTAGAGGTTCTTGAGAGAAACCGCAAGGCCATAGGATGGAATATCTCGGATCTCCAATGGATCAATCCAGCATTGTGCTCATATCATATCTACCTATAGGATGATTGTAAACCCTCCCGTGAATGTCATTGTCGTATAAACCCAAACCTAAGGGAGGTTGTCATGAAGGAAATCAAGAAATGGTGTAATGCTAGCTTTATATGTCCCATTTCGGATTCCAAATGGGTCAGCCCTTTACATGTGGTCCTGAAGAAATCTGGGATTATGAGCGTAATAAATGACAACAGCAAGGAGATTCCGACCTGGGTACTGATAACTCCAGGATCTACCCTTTTTAATGGTATCGAATTAATGATTTCGTTGCAGTCAGATTAATCCGGATCGATCAAAAATTAACCGCAAAAATCGATGAATCGTCAAATGAATTAACACACAGTTTTATGTTTGTTTAACCTGGGCAAGCCCCAAGGTCGACTCAAGGAGGCAAAGGAACAACTCGAGATAAAGTTTGAGGGATTAATCATGGTTTTCCAAGTGGATTTTTTTTAATTTTTATATGCAATAAAATGACAAATGCTAAATATGAATTGGATTAAGTTAACAAGAAAATAATTGACTTAGCCAAATTTAATTTTAATGTGAAATTAATTAAAAATAGCCAAGTGATATTTTTTCTAAGAACCTAATCCAACAATGAATGCGAGATGGATTTTTTTGGAATTTTTGGATTTAAAATGCAATGATAAAAATGCAAACCTTTTTAGGGTTTTTATGCAATTTTACGTGCAAATGATATGAGGAATTATGAAAAATTTATTAGTAGTGAAATATGATGAAATTAAGTACACTAATTTTTTTGGATTTTTCTGTCACTTTATGATTTTTTTATGATTTTTTTACTGAACACAGAGCGATTGTGAGTATTTAATCATTAATAAATCCACAAGATATAATTTTCCAGAAAGCTATTTATATCAAAACGATATTTTCAGAAGAAATCCAAGAGAGTTGAAATTTTGTAAAATGTTATTCGTGGAATTAATTAAAAATCAATTACAGAAATCACTCTAGAATTTATTCTATGCAAAAGACAACTCCAATTTCGATGAAACTTGGATAGTAATCAAAGAGCACTTATACGCATCATCTACAATTTTTCGCAATTTTTGGAGCAAGAACTATGTCAGTGTGAATTTCAGAGCCTAAATGGGCAAAATATCTTTGATTCTCAATCTCTGATTTTTAATAAATAATCCGATGATCAAAAAATGCAAGTAAATAGCCACAAGGTAAAGATTTAGATGCTATACAACATGTTATTTTTTATTGAAGAAAATGATGCTATTTTGAGGTCCAAATGATCATGCGAAGTCAGGGGTATCAATGCGATGCAGAGTTGAAACAATAAACTCAAACTGTGCACAGGGGCACTTTTGCAAATATGTAAACATGCAGGGTTGAAAGTGCAATTTTCACAAAAAAAAAATAAAATGGAACTTTACTTTTCTTCCCCTGCAAGATACGACCCAAGGGCATGGGGGTTGGCTAGGGCGCATGGGTAGCAACCTAGACTGGGCGCGGTGAGGATCTGAGGGCTGCGCGGAGCCGCAGCTGCTTTGCGTAGCTCTAACGCGTGGTGCGGTGTGGGGCAGATGCTCCTAGGTGGCGAGGATGCGGACGGTGGTCGTTTGGGGCTAGCCACAGGCATGTCATATGCGGCCTGCGGATCGAGCGGCGTTGCAGGCGACGCGAGGCCGGTGGTGTGACCGATCGTGCGATGGCGGAGAGATCATTGACGGAGAGCGTGGCGTCTGGAGGTATTCGGTGCATTCTGGCTAACACGCGAGCGGTACAAGGAGGCGTGCGGGGTTGTGCAGATGAACGGTGCTGGAGGGGCGCAACACCGCCGGCGAGGGGGGAGACAACATGGAGGAGATGGAGCAAAGGGGTTGCGCAGAGCCGCAACTACAGCGTGCAGGAGGCGCGCGATGTTTGGAGGTGGGCAGTGAGCCGTGCGACAGAGTGGGGGGCCTGTTGTGCGACCGGCTGCGCGATGGCGGCCAACCGTTGGAGGGCGACGAGCATTGGAGATGCGGTGCCGTGCGATTGCAGGACGGTCGCACGAAGCAGCTGGAGGTGGGAGAGCGCTGGAGGCATGGCCCCCTGTTGGGCGGCTGACTACGGAGATGGAGGCGGAGTCCTAGCGCTAGTGGGGCGAGTGTGGAGCCGGCCACTGGCATGGAGGAAGGGGGCGGCGGCAGTTGCTTCCCCTGTTTCAATTTTTTATTATTTTTTGATGTTTTTTCTTTGTATTTTTTTTAAAAATTTTCTTCTTGTAAACAGAAAATAAAATGTGGTGGATTGTGATGGTAGTGGTGATAATGGTTGATATAGTAATGCGGGTGATGAAAATGGAATGACAATGAACAAGATAAAAAAATGATGTTAGATAAATAAATAACGAAGTAAAGATAGAGAATACTTACCTGTGGTGGTTTCGCCTGAAGGTGGGGCTGCGACGAGCGACTCCCGTCATGGCCTCGAGAAGTATGGCGGAGTCCTTCGAAGATGAGCGAGTCCGATTGGAATCTCGCGACACGACAATAGAGATGTCGTGGATCTCGCCTGAAAGGTTGTCGTCGCTCAACTTGTCTCCTTCAGCTGTCACCTGTAGATTGAAGGGGCTCGACCTCTCTTCTCTCGAATCGGCGGATGAAGAAAAATAATGGAGGAGATGTGAGTATAAAGAGGATGAAGAAGTTGGAAAAGAGATGGAGAAAGTGGAGAAAATGGTGGAGGAAGTGGAGAAGATGTGGCATGGAGTGGAAGGCAAGCAAAGGAGAAGAAGTACAAGGAAAAAAATAAAATAGATAAAATTATAAAATAATATAAGTAGGCTACTAAAAATAAAAGAGAAAATAAAGGTAAAAGAAAATATTAAAATAAATCAAAATAAATAAATGTAAATAAATAAACAAATAAATAAATAAATAAAATCCGAAAATAATAAAAAATTGGGGTGACACATGGCGGCTACAGGAGCTGCCACGTGTCGCTCCCAGAAAATTTAAAAATTAAATGTTAAGAAAAATAAAAAAGAAATAACAAAAGGGATTAAATCAAAAAGTGGTCAACACAAAAGTTGCTCGTCTCAACAAGATCTACAACTTTTGTGAAGGGTCAAAAATCAAATGAGATCATCTGTACAGAATGTATCTTTGGGCGGTACCTTATAGATATAAAATACCACATTTTATCTTTTATAATTTTTTTGTCATTTTTAAATAAGAGAAAAACCAAAATAAATATAGAGAAAATATGAAAGAGATATTTTCAACTTAATCTAATTTTTTAGATTTTTTAATAATTCAGAAAAATAATAGAATTTAATAACGGGCAAAAAGGTCATTATGTATAATATACAATTGGGGCCCAAACCAAAGTTTTGCATACGAGCTCCGATTTTAATGAAATTGATATTGTTTTGAAGGTCGTTGAATGTATATTACTTTAGAAGGTGAGTAGACCTAAATTGGGCACTGTATGAGAGAGATATGCACATTTTAAAGTTTATGGTCTCAAACTTTGATTCAGGTTTTATTGGTCAATTTTACAAGTTAGTTATTTTTGATATTTTTCTTTAATTAGCGTTAGTAATATATACACTATGGTTTATTGGATTTGGAGGTAGTATAAATTATATGAAAATAGATGAAATATGATGAATATACAGGTGAATATTTACAAGTGAAATTGGCTTCTTATTTAATGCAAATATGAATGCTAAAATGCAGATATTATTTATGCAAGCATGAATGCTAATTATGCAATATAAGTTGAAATATGCAGCTAATTACTTGGGAACAAAGCTCTATTTTCAACTTTTAGAGTGATGAATCACATATTCGTCAACCCCCTATACTTAAACCTTGCTCGTTCCCGAGCAACTAAAATGAAATGCAAGAGTGAAATGATTTTAGGTTCCATACCAAGGTCATGAACAAAAGTTGAAAATGGAGCTTGACTCGACCTTTGGATTAATTGTGTGGCGGAACATAATTGGGATATGAACTTAAGACCTAACAGACTTTAAGTTCCACAAGTCTTCTATTCAAGACGCCTCAACAGTCAGGTCAGAACAAATCCTCAAACGCAAATTTCTGATGACTACGATTCTTACGTATACCGTGTAAGTGTAAAATAGCTCTCCACATCAGAAATGGCTAAGAAGCGGCCTCCTCTAACAAGGTAAATCTAATTCCCTGGTCCAGTAACTCTTTCCTCGAGGAGCGGGGTATTCCCTTCTAAGTTCAAGTGTGACCAGCTCAAGACGAGGGGGTGGAGAAAAGAATGGACGGTAGCCAGTGTAGCTACCTATCCCGAGATGCCTGACAAGTGTAGCCAAGTCATCCAGCTGCAGACTTCTTGCTAATATACATACTCCGAAAGGTATTTTATTTTCTATCTGGCATGTCTACTTTTATTGGAGTTCTTGCATTTTTCTTTTTCTTTTTTTTGAACTATATACAAGGTGCAGCATGTACATAAGGAGTTTTTCCTCTTGAGCCAGTATACTATCACTCTTTTGAAGCATTATTCCTACCCACAATGTCCCATCTTTAGACATCAACACCACCAGATTAGGTTGAGATGCATTACCCTCCCTAGAGGAGGATGGATGTTTCCAACCGTGTGCCAGTCCAAGCTAAAGGATTCTACCTCCTCACCACATCATCAATGAAGAGATACGTGCATTGTGCTTATCCAAGTTAGGTCATTATCTAAAAGAATCATACGTGTGCACGAGATATTCATCTTAGACTAATCAAGATGACATGTGAACATAGACTTGCGGACTCAAAGAATTAAGTCACTTGACCTGAGAAATCTTAACTCAGGTTCCTATAAGGTTCCTCTGAAATTAGGTGGATTAAGGTCAAATGAAGTCCCTCCTCAAGATCTACTCATAACTTGGTTCAAAACCCACTATCTTTTCACTTTGCATAGTCAAGATATGCAGATGAGATGTAGATGACATGCTATGTAGATGAATGAAATGCAAGACTCTCTTTTTTATTGCAAGAATGATATGCAAGAGTAAATAAGAAGCCTTTTTTGTTTTTTTGGTTTTTTTTTCAAAAATTTGGTATACCTCCTAGGTTACAACAATTTTCAAGAGTTTTATAAGTATTACAAGTGTTATACAATATACAAGTATACATGTATTTTTTTTCAAGTTTTACAAGTATTGTACAACAAGTATTTTTTTCAATTTTTACCCACCCGAAATTATTACATAATATATACAAAAAATACGCGAATGTATGAGATATGGGTAACTTATATATGTAATACATACACCCCCCCTATACTTAGCGTTTGCTATGTCCTCAGAGCACGAAAAGCGAGGAAAAATACAGCTCGAGCTAAGCGTATGAGAGCTAAAATAACATGTATAGAAGTCGCTCCACCCTCTATACTTAGGCTCTGGCAGCCTAAGTGTAGAAGAAGATCAAAACTGGGGCGGGCGAGATTAAGAGGGGAAATGGAGGAGTATATACACGGCGGGCATCAGTCCCCCTATACTTAGGCTCTGGTCAGCCTAAGTATAGGACAAGAGTGGGTGTAAGAACCAATAGGATATGGAGAATGTACATAGAATGATGAAGAGACTCGGGTCACTCTCCCCCCTATACTTAGGATCTGGTCATCGTAAGTATATCAATAGAATGAAATGATATGGAGCTGGGGTGAGTGATTCGAATCACTAAGGAGGGAGGGAAAATATATACAAGAAGGAGTGAGAATATACAAGGACCAAGAAGGTTTGTGACGAACCTTCTTGCGAGAGCAAGGAGGTAAGGAATATACAAGTGTGTCGCTGGCGGAATCGTCCTCAGATGAATAGTAGTGAGGTGAAGGGATCGTCCAACGAGGGTCGACACATGGCAGCTTTTATAAATACGGCTTAAGAACAGCCGAACTGAGCTCATTCATATAAATCACCTTATCCAGACCTGATGAGGATTCCTCTAAAAGTTCTCCGGAATGTTGAAGGAAATTTTCTTGGTCGGTTTTCTAGAACCTGAATCATTGAGAGGGAGATGAGAGAGACATGCCTTGAGAGGTCCGGGGGAACACCTCGAGGAATCAATTCTCGACTTCCTCTCACTAGATAGCCGACTAGAAGAGGGAGCAACCATGTTTTTATGTGGAGTCAATTTAGTCTTGGTTGTTTCCTTTGATGGTCCGGGATGTGGTGCAATGATAACCATGGGTTCCTCATCAGACGAGTTACCATATAGATTGGAATATTCCTGAAGGGTCAACACGCATCTCGAGAAGGTGCTAGTGATCTCAGTTGGCTTGACATTATTGGGCTCTTGTGTCGGATCATAAAAATGGTCAAGACAATCAGCAAAAATCATGTCCGACTCAATGGAAGCTTCTGGTTGTGAATCCTCCTTAGAAGCTGTCACGGTGGTGGTGCAAGCAGTTGATGAGGTGGAGGTGTGGGGAGTCTCTGAACCAATGGTCGTCCATACAGTCAGTCTCTCAAGTGTAAGAGAGAGGTGGGACTCATCACGACTATTAGTGTATGTGTGGGTCACCTTAGAGTAAAGTGTATCCGAGAATGGGTGAGGTCAAAGCGTTCCCAATGCTGTAAAATCGATTTCTCGAGTCTTGTAATCTATAGTTGCCTTAGCCAATGCTAAGAATGGCTTTCAGAGAATAATAGGAGACTGGATAAACTCTCCTCGATGCTCAATGTTAATGATCGTGAAGTCCACCTAGAGTAGAGCACCTTGGAAAGTAATGATGACTGAAATGTTTCCTCTAGATTGTTTAATAGATCGATCAGCCAGCTGAACGATCTCTCTCGACTTTCTGATAGGCCTGAGTTCGAGCTTGTCAAACACAGAGATCGGGAGGATATTCGTCGGGGAGTCATCATCGATTATTGCATGGGTAAAGATAGTGTCTTTGATTTCACATTAAACTCGAGGCAATCGCTTTACTCTGCAGCTTTTGGTCTTTCTCCCCATCACAAAGGAGGTGGCTATAGACAGTATGTGTCTTTCAGTCCTTGTCCTCTTATTACCTGACCTCTTGGGCATCATCATACTTTTTACAAATTATTTGAGGTCGGGGAAGTGATCTATGACCTTTATTAAGGGAGGATTAAAAATCAATTCGTCATTGAGTGCTTCCCTTAGAACAGGATCCCTTTTTTTAGGTCTTTTTCATTTTCAATTTTTATGTGGGTTTTTGGTTTTTAAATTTTTTTGGTATTTTTGGTGGATGAATGATCAGACTCTCTATTGGAGGGTAAGTGGTTAGTAGAATAGGGAGATAGAATGGACTCCAGCTGTACAAAAGGTGTGGGTTCCCTAACGCTTGCTCGGTTTTCAACATCAAATCTACTCATTTCCTTTTCCACTATCATTCCCAAGCTGGTAGAAATTGAGTGCAATATGTCGGTGACATCTCTCAATTTGGCACCAAATAATTCATTTTTTTCGATGAGTCGAGAAATGTCATCCTCCAAACCATTCTCATGACAAATCATGGGAGAGTTCTTCTCAATTGGAGGATACTACTGAGATATTGGGGTCTCATACTCAACATACCTAGACACTGACATGTAATGCTGGGTCGAGTATGGACCATCTAAATAGCAAATATTTGTCAGAGCCTCATCTGATGGAGTCAATCAACTGGGGATTGGTAAGTCTAGTTCATGAGTCCACTCGTGGGAATGTATAGGCTCTCCGAATGTGTGATATGGTGGCTGGTTAATGGAAGCTTGATCACTAAAGTCAATCAAGTCTAGGAAATCATGATGTGCAGTCCTCTCCATTCGGGTTGTTAGATCGACCATGTTATGCCCGAAGGCTAAGTTGGGATATGTATTTATAAATTGTTGTCTGGTCCCTAATTGAGGTGAGAATGAAGTATGTGGGGGCATATAATTTTTCCAATCATCTATCTCAGCAGTGGCTTGCTCTTCATTCGATTCTTTGATTTCTGCAAGCTCTCGAGAATAAGGATAGTCAACCCAAGACGGATGTGGATCCAGAGTGTTAGAATATGGAGTAGGTGAGAAATGCGAAGAAATGGAGAAGTCAGTCGAAGTTCTGACTTCATAATCGGGTTGAGGTGGAACCGACCACGGGTAAGGGTCTTCCGTGGATGGCGGAGGATACATGGAAGAAGGAGAAGGCAAAGATGAATGGTATATGGTCGAGGAGGATTGACCAGAGGTCACAGGGTATGGGGACCAATATCCTGACATCTTGAAGAGGAAAGGATGAATGTAAGCAGATTGAGGTAGAAAATGTGCAATTACACAGGATAACATACATGGACAAACACAAAGATAAACACAAGAGCAAACCTCGAGTTTACACTCAGCATGGTGAAGGACCCGAAATCGAGTCTGATTAGTCTGGTTGATTTTATGTGTGATTGTTTAGACAAGTAGCAAAGGTTACGCGGCCTATAGAGGAGTTAGCTAAAAGTCGGATGCGTCTCCCCTATTTAACCTGTCGCCTAAGATACCAACGTCCTTCCTTTCTCCACTCCTATCACGAGACGAAAGTTCAAGGACCTGCCCCTATCTACCTACAGAGTAGGCGGAGGCTGACAAGGCTCTAACATGGCCCCTATCTACCTGTAGGTGCAGGCGGAGGCTACTAGTAACATGTCGCGGTGCACCGCAATTTCGCCCCTATCTACCTACTGGAGTAGGCAGAGGCTACTTGGCACTGGAAAATTGAACCCAAAGCTCAGTCGGTGATATTTGCTCGGATCGGGGTATGTGATATGGGAGGCGGGGATTTTTGGCTCTGCCCTAGGGTACTCACACACTCTAGTACTCTCACTCATCCTGAAAATAAGGTCGGGGCTAATTTCCCACAAACAAGGGTTAATTTTTGTCAAATTTTTTGGTCCAATTCAATTAGCAGTCCCGATTTTAAAGATTATTATCACTGATATTAATCCAAATAAGAAATCACGTCTACCATCCAGTCCCAATTCCTTTATCCTAGGTTAGAAAAGTGAGAGAGAGAGAGAGAGAATCAGAAAAAGCCGATGCAATCGAGAAAACGATGATGAATGCTTGAGTAAGAAGACTTAAAGTTCCTCCAGCTCTCTACAATGTGGTTTGCAATACTGAATTGAAATTTTTTACACTAAAGGAATGCGAACGAGAAAGGCCGCTCCTAGACAGGTAGTTCTATTAGAGAGTAAAGAACGAATTGAATTTGGCTAAGTCCTGCGGTCTAAGTGTGTCTTTTAAGTGCAAAGTGTGGTCCTAGAATTTTATGACCACAAACAGTTCCTAAAATATCTCTAAGACCCACAAGTGCAGGTCCTATTCTACGTAAAACAACCACACAACACACGGGGACACATTTTATTGTGACTTACACGTGTGAGAACCCAAACGGGAACCGTTGTAAATGCAAACACCTCTTTTTTTACAAGTTAACAAAAATGAAAATCTTTCTGGCGTCTCAACTGCCGACTTCATCCACGAATCGTCAGCCTCCGATGCACTTCGAGATGCGTCGACTTCAATAAAGCTGCTCCAAGTCCACTGGGCCCTCACACAAAAAGATAAAAATGTCAGAGAGAAGGAAAAAAATAAATAAATGGAAAAATAATTGAAAAAAGGAATAATTACAAGGTGGTTCGAGGATCAGACTACCCGAGTGACTGAAAAACGTAAATCTAATTTTCTAAAGTGATTCTAAGCCATTTAACTCACTTGCAACGACACCATTTGATAACTCCGGGATCTACCCATTTTAATGGTATCAAATTAATGATTTCGTTATAGTCAGATAAATCCGGATCGATCAAAAACTAATCGCACAAATCGATGAATCGTCGAATGAAATAACGTGTGATTTTATGTTTGTTTAACTAGGGCAAACATTAGGGTCGACACGAGGAGGCAAAGGAACAACTCATGATCAAGTTAGAGGGATTAGATCGTGGTTTTCCAAGTGGATTTTTTAAATTTTTTATGCAATATAAATGACAAATGCAAAATACGAATTGGATTAAGTTAACAAGAAAATAAATGACTTAGCCAAATTTAATTTTAATGTGAAATTAATTCAGATCAGACAAGTAATATAAGAACCTAATCCAACAATGAATGTAAAATGGATTTTTTTGGAATTTTTGGATTTAAAATGCAATGATGAAAAATGCAAGCTTTTTTTGGGTTTCTATTCAATTTTTCGTGTAAATTATATCAGAAAATTATGAAAAATTTACTGGAAGTGAAATATGATGAAATTAAGCTACACTATTTGTTTGTGGAATTTTCTTACACTTTATGATTTTTTTTATTGAAAACAGAGCGACTGTGAGTATTAAATTTTTAATAAATCCAGGAGATATAATTTTCCAAAGAGCCATTTATATCAAAAAGATATTTTCATAAGAAATCCAGGAGAGTTAAAATTTTGTAAAATGGTTATTCATGGATCTAATTAAAAATCAATTACAGAAATCACTCTAGAATTTATTCTATGCAAAAGACCACTCAATTTCGATGAAACTTGGACAGTAATTAAAGAGAACTTATACGCATCACCTACATTTTTTCGCAATTTTTGGAGCAAGAACTATGTCTATGTGAATTTCAGAGCCTAATTGGGCAAAATATCTTTCATTTTTAATCTCTGATTTTTAATAAATAATATGATGATCACAAAAATGCAGTAAATAGCCACAAGGTAAAGATTTAGATGCTCTACAACATGTGTTTTTTGATTAAATAAAATGATGCTATTTTGAGGTCCAAATGATCATGCAAAGTCAGGGGTATCAATGCAATACAAAATTGAAATAATAAACTCAAATTGTGCACAGGGGCTTTCTGTAAATATGTAAACAAGCATGGGTGAAAGTTCAATTTTCACAAAAAAATAAAAAATAAACATGGACCTTTACTTTTCTTCCTCCGCAAGATACAACGCAAGGGTGTGGGGGTCGGCTAGGGCGCAAGGGTGGCAGCCTAGACCGGGCGCGACGAGGAGCTGGGGGGCTACGTGTGGTGTGGTGCGGGGAAGACACGCTTGGACGGCGAGGATGCGGACGACGGTCGTCTGGGGATAACCACGGACGTGTCACGTGCGGCCTGCAGATCGAGCGGCAGCGCGGGCGGCGCGAGGCCAATGGTGCGACTGGTCGCGTGATGGCAGAGAGATCATTGACGGAGGGTGTGGTGTGTGGAGGAACGTAGTGCAGTCCGAGCTAACGTGCAAGCGGTGCAAGGAGGCGCGTAGGGTCGCGCGCATGGACGGTGTTGGAGGGGCGCGACACCGACGGCGAGGGGGGAAGCAGCAGGGAGGAGATGGAGTAGAGGGGCTGCGCGGATTTGTAGCTGCAACGTGCAGGAGGCATGCGGTGTTTGGAGGTGGGCGGCGACTCCTGCAACGGAGCGGGGTGGCCTATTGTGCGACTTACCGTGTGATGGCAGCCAACCGTTGGAGTGTGGCGAGCGCTGGAGGCGTGGTGTCGTGCTATGGCAGGACGGGCGTACGAAGCGACTGGAGGTGGGAGAGCGCTGGAGGCACGCCCCCCTGCTGGGCGGCTGACTACGGAGGTGGAGGCGGAGTCCTGATGCTAGAACGAGGGAGGAGGCCGGCCGCTTGCGTGGAGGCAGGGGGCGGCGGTAGCAGCTTCCCTGTTTATTTATGTTTTTTATTTGTAATTTTTTTAATTTTCTTCTTGTAAATAGGAAATAAAATGTGGTGGATTGTGATGTTAGTGGTGATAATGGTGGATATAGCAATGGGGGTGATGAAAATGGAATGAAAATGAACAAGATAAAAAAAATAATGCTAGATAAATAAATGACGAAGTGAAGATAGAGAATGCTTACACGTGGTGGTTTCGCTTGAAGGTGGGGCTGTGATGAGCGGCTCCCGTCATGGCCTTGAGAAGGATGGCGGAGTCCTTCGAAGCTGAGTGAGTCCGATTGGAATCTCGCGACACGCAATGGAGATGCCGTGGATCTCGCTTGAAAGGTTGTCGTCGCTCAACTTGTCTCCTTCAGCTGTCACATGTAGGTTGAAAGGACTCAACCTCTCTTCTCTAGAATCGATGGATGAAGAAAAATGATGGAGGAGATGTGAATATAAAGAGGATGAAGATGTTGGAAAAGAGAAGAAGAAAGTGGAGAAAATGGTAGAGGAAGTGGAGAATATGTGGCTTGGAGTGGAAGGCAAGCAAAGGAGAAGAAGTAAAAGGGAAAATAATAAAATAGACAAAATAATAAAATAATATAAGTAAGCTACTAAAAATAAAAGAGAAAATAAAGGTAAAAGAAAATATTAAAATAAATTAAAAATAAATAAATGTAAATAAATAATTAAAATAAATAAAAAATAAAATAAATAAAGAAAAAAATAAATAAAGTCCGAAAATAATAAAAAAACTGGGGTGACACGTGGCACGTGTCGCTCCCAGAAAATTCAAAAAATAAATGTAAAGAAAAATAAAAAAAGAAATAACAAAAGGGATTAAATCAAAAAGTGTTCAACACAAAAGTTGCTTATCTCGACGAGATCTACAACTTTTGTGAATGGCCAAAAATCAAATGAAATCATCTGTACAAAATGTATTTTTGGGTGGTACCTTATAGATATAAAATACCACATTTTATCTTTTGTATTTTTTTGTCATTTTTAAATTAGAGAACAATAAAAATAAAAATCAAGAAAATATGAAAGAAATGTCTACAACTTAATCTATTTTTTTTTAATAATAAAGAAAATAAAAGAATAAAATAAAGGGCAAAAAGGTCAATATGTACAATATACAATAGGGGCCCAAAATCCAAGTTTTGCATACATGCTTCTATTTTAATGAAATTGGTCTTGTTTTGAAGGTCTTTGAAAGTATATTACTTTGAAAGTGAGCAGACCTAAATCGGGCAATGTACGAGAGAGATATGCACATTTTAAAGTTTATGGTCTCAAACTTGGATTCAGGTTTTATTGGTCAATTTTACAAGTTAGTATTTTTTTGATATTTTTCTTTAATTAGTGTTAGTAATATATACACTATAGAGTTGGTTTTATTGGATTTGGAGTTAGTATAAAATATATACAAATAGGTGAAATATGATGAATATACAGGTGAATATTTACAAGTGAAAATTGCTTCTTATTTAATGCAAATATGAATGCTAAAATGCAGATATTATTTATGCATGCATGAATGCTAATTATGCAATATAAGTGGAAATATGCATATAATTACTCGGGATCAAAGCTCTATTTTCAACTTTTGGAGTGGTGAATCACAGATTCATCAGGTACCTACTTCATGGCGTGTCTGTGTTGATTACCGACGCATGAACTCAGCTACCAAGAAGGATCACTTTCCACTGCCCTTTATTGATCAGATTATTGAGAGGTTGGCAGGGAAAGAGTTCTTTTGCTTCTTGGATGGGTACTCGGGATACAACCAAGTTGCTATCGCTCCAAAGGATCAGGAGAAGACTACTTTTACTTGTTTGTTTCGCACTTACGCCTTTAGACAGATGCCCTTTAGATTGTGTAACGCCCCCGCTACATTTCAAAGGGTATGTTGGTCGTTTTTGCCGACATGGTGGGTAATTTTCTTGAAGTCTTTGTGGAAGATTTCTCGGTCTACGGGGATAGTTTTGACACATGTCTTGCTCATTTAGACCGAGTTCTTCAACGTTGTTGTGAGGTAAACCTAGTGCTCTTGTGGGAGAAGAGTCACTTTAAGGTGACTAATGGGATTGTATAGGGCCATGTCATCTCCAAACATGGTATGGAGGTTGATCCGGCTATGATTGATGTGATTTCCACGTGAGAGCCACCACAGAATTTGAAGTAGTTGAGGTCATTTTTGGGACACGTAGGTTTTTATAGGCGATTCATAAAGGACTTCAGCAAAATCGCCAGACCTTTGACTGAGATTCTGTGTAAGGAGACTGATTTTGTTGTTGATGAGAAAGTTCTCCTTGCATTCAATCAAATGAAAGAAATGGTTACTAGTGCTCCTGTCTTACAGCCACCTGATTGGTCTCTTTCTTTTGAGATCATGATGAATGCATCAGATTTCGCATTTGGAGCGGTTTTAGGACAGAGAAGGGATGGGATAGCATTTGTTATACACTATGCTAGCAGGACTCCAGATGAAGCACAACGGAATTATACAGTTACATAGAAGGAGATGTTAGCAGTTGTGTATGGGCTAGAAAAGTTCAGATCTTACCTCATCAGTTCACACGTTATTGTGTACACGGATCACACCGACATACGATACCTACAGGCAAAGAAAGATGCCAAACCACGCCTTATCAGATGGATCCTTCTTCTCTACGAATTTGATTTAGAAATTTGAGATAAACCTGGAGTGAAAAACGTTGTGGCAGATCACCTTTACCGTATCACAGACACATAGACCTCTAAGCAGAACATGATTCCTATTTCCGAAACCTTTTCAGATGAGGTCATTTTGTCTGTGGACTCAGTCCCATGGTATGCTGATATTGTGAACTATCTTGTCTCAAAGAAAGTTCCACAAGATTGGCCGAAGTACAAGGTAGACAGATTTCTATAAGAGATTCATTATTACCAGTGGGAGGATCCATAACTTTTTCGCGAGGGAGTGGATTATATCTGGAGAAGGTGCATTCTTCAAGAGGAACACACCAGTGTAGTTGAGAATTGTCACAAACTAGAATCTGGTGGGAATCATTCAGGGAAACGCACTGCAGCAAAGGTTTTACATAGTGGCCTATGGTTGCCCACATTATTTAAGGATGCTACAGAGTATGTTCGAGTTTGTACTGATTGTCAGAAACTGGGAGGAACTGTTGGTTCCAAAGATACCATGCCCCTAAGATATATAGTAATTTCTGATGTTTTTGATGCTGGGCATAGAGTTCATGCTCCCATTTCCTGTCAGTCAGGGATTTCAGTACATCCTACTCGTCGTAGATTATGTTAGTCAATGGGTGGAGACTATCCCCACCCGAGCCGCAGATAGTCATACAGTGTGTTCCTTTCTCAAGGACCATATTATTGCACGGTTCGGTATTCCCAAAATACTGATTTCAGATGGAGGAATCCATTTCATTAATAGAGAAGTAATGAAGCTTGTGAAGGAGTACACCATTCAGCATAGAGTTGTGTCTCCTTACCACCCTCAGATTAATGGCTTGACAGAAATTTCAAATAGGGAGATTAAGATGATATTGCAAAAACTTGTACGTCCAGATAGGAAGAACTAGTCCCAGATGCTTGATTCAATTCTATGGGCTTATCGGATGGCGTACAAGTCTCCATTGGGTATGTCTCCCTACAGATTGGTGTATGGAAAGCCTTGCCACCCGCCAGTGGAATTAATTCACAAATCTTTATGGTCACTCCATATATAAAATTTAGATTATGAGAAGGTAGGAAAGAACAGGAAGTTGGATTTGAACAAATTACTGGAATTTTGAGACTTTGCATATGATAACTCACATATGTAAAAGGAGAAAGTCAAGCGCTGGAATGATAAACACAATCGAAGAAAGACTTTCTCCCCTGATCAGAAAGTTTGGTTATTTGATGCTAAGTTGAAGTTGTTTCCAGGAAAATTGAAAAGCAAGTGGTCAGGACCATTCATCGTGAGAGTTGTGCGTGACAATGGGAGTATTGTCATATCTGGGTTGTCATCTATTGCACATCCATTTGTTGTGAACGGACAGTCGCTGAAGCCATATCTAGATCATGGTACATTCCCGTCCGTCACTGATTCGATATCGGTGGTATCAGATGATGATCTTTTGATTCCATCTTCTGCGTCTGATACATGATCATCCACTTCTCTTGTATATCCTTTCGTTTCACTCTTTCTTCTCCAGTTTTATCATTCACCCCTTTTTTGTGTGTGTATGCTATACTTAGGATGTGCTTTATCCTAAGTATAGGGGGGTGAACGATTTGTGTTGTTCATATTCGTCATGTTCATCACTCTTGTTGTTTCCTATACTTAGGGATACTCAACCCTAAGTATAGGGGGTGATGTTTTTCATATCGTGTCTTCTTATTTTTGAGTCTGTACATTCTCTTCATAGGTTTTCCCATTTTGTACACTCTACTATACTTAAGACAACTTGATCGTAAGTATAGGGGGCATCACCAACTTCTCTTCTTTTTATCTTTTTTTTGAGTCGTTGTATAGGAGACTTTTCACTTTTCTATACTTAGCACGAGTTATGTCTTCCTTTTTCGCTCTCTGATAATTATGAGGACATAGTTTGAGATAAGTATATGGGGTTGTCATATATATTGTATATACTTTACACATAACTCGTACTTTTAAATATGTTAATTTGGGGGGTTATGTATATAATTTTGTAAAATCCACGTTTATAAAAAAACCAAAAAAGAAACAATAAATAATATTAAAAAAACAAAAAAACAAAAACAAAAAAACAAAAAAACAAAAAAAAAGTCCTTGTATATATTTTACTAACCCTTTTTCCTCATAAAAACTACAAAGCCAAAAATCTATAAAAACCTGCATAATTCAAAAAAAACCCTTTTCTTTTACATCTGCATTTTTCTCCAAAAAGTCATAGTTCAAAATTAGAAAATTGTTTAAAAAATGTTCTTTTCACATGTGCATCATTTCTTTTCAAAAAAAATCTTTGCATTGTTCATTTTTCTTGCATTTGCATGTGCATTTTTCTGGATAGTATCGACATTCAAACTATGTCTGGAATAAAATTGAAGAATGGAGCTTAGTTGGGCCTTAATCGACTTAATTCCAGAGGAACCTTATAAGAAATGTAGTTAAGACTTTTCAGGTCCTAGTGACAAATCTTTGAGTCCATAAGACTATGTTCACATGTCATCTTGATTAGTCTAAGTAGAACATTTAACAACACATGCATGACTCTTTCAGACCGTGGCTTATCTTAGACCAGCACTCTACATGTAGCTCTTCATGGATGAGGTAGTGAGGAGGCAGAATCTTTCAGCTTGGGGTAGCATACGAGGATAGTACATCTAGGCAGAACCTCTCGTCTTCCTCTAGGGAAGGAAGTACGTCTCAACCTGTCCTAGCAATGTTGAGATCTAAAGATAGGATGTTGTGGGGTTGCAATAATGATTCAAAAGAGGGATAGTCTACTGGCTCAAGAGGAAAAACTCCTTATGTACATGCTGCACCTTGTATATGCTTTCAAAAAAATGGAAAAAATGCTGAATCTCCAAAAGTGGACAGGCCTGATTGAAAAGTAAAATGTCTGCTGGTATGTATATACAAGGATTAAAAAATTCAATAAGAGCTTCAAAGACAAATTTTTGTAAGCTTGCAGCGGATGACTTGGCTACACTGGTCATGCATCCAAGGATAGCTAGCTACACTGTTTACCGTCCATTCTTTTCACCATCCCCTCTTCTTGAGATGGTTGTACTTGAACTTAGAAGGGAATATCTCCGCTCCTTGAGGAAAGAGTTACTAGACCAGGGAACTAGAGTTACCTTGTTGAGGGAAGTTGTTTCTTTGCTACTTCTAAGATGGAGAGCTATACCTCACCTACACCGTACAAGTAAAGATTCATAGTCATAAGAATTGGTGTATGTAGACTTGTTCTGACCTGACCGTTGAGGAGACCTGAATAGGAGTCCTGTGGAACTTAGAGGTTGTTAGGTCTTAAATCCATCTCCCATTAAGGTTCTGACACGCTAATAATACAAAGGTCCGACATATCTCTATACTATAATTTTATGAATATAAGTTTAATACTCAATATTGTCCTACCGACTTTATTTTTCCCTACTTTTTCTTTCTTTATTCATTTATTCACTTATTCTTTCAAATAAGTGTTTGCTAAAGGACTAGCAAAGGTAAAACATAGGGGGATGATGAGTCTGCGATTCGTCGTCTTTATTCATTTATTTTAGTTTAAAATCCCTTATAAACACATGCATATAACACTAACTCCATATTCTTACTAACTTGCATCTGTGTATAAATATTGTACAATTCTTACTAATTTTAACCTAAAATAAATAAATAAGGAAAGAAAGGAAAAATAAAGAATAGAAAATAAAAAAGGAAGACTGTATAAAGGCTGACCCGAACCCCGAGAGAAGGTCAAGACTTGACTTGATCGACCAGGAATAAAGTAGGGGGAGATAAGGTCCTCAATTAGAAAATCTAAAAAAATGTGTGTTGTATATATTTGTAAACTTCACTATTTTATTTTTACCTAAATTGACCTCAAATCAAATAACTTTCAAAACCAAAGTTGTAAATTAAAATGTGCTCTAATTAATAAAAATAGTTGCACAATTAAATCATGTACAAAATAAAAGCAACCACACTTTAAAAAATCCACTAAGCACTAATTGAAAGGCCAATTCTGGCTCCATATGAATTCAAATTGAACCAATCACACTTCCATTGGATTCTAAATTGAATTATCTTTAAAATGCCTGTTGTTTCATAATTTTTGGAGTTACAGTTGAAAAGTCGATTTTCTGGAGTGGTTTGTGTAATTTTCCCATGTATTTTGTACATATTGTATTTGTATATATTTGTAAATATTTTTACTAATTATTTAAAAATAAAAATATTAAATTTCAAAAAAAGAAGGAAGAAGAAGCTAATTTCCTCATTTTCCCTTGTATATAATGACATATATATAGTATATGTATATAGTTTCTATTTTTAATTAGCCACCATAAAAAAATAAAAAAAATGACATTTTTATTCAAATAAATAAAGTGACGAAAATAAAAAAATAGTTAATTTTGTAAATAATTTCATGTCTCTTTATCTTTATCTCATTTCAATTTTCATCTCTCTTATCTCTTTATCCAAAAAGTCAAAATTCAAGATTCATCTTCGTTGTCTTCTCTATTTATATGGCTCCTTCTACCTCATTCCATCTTGATCAATCTTTGGGAGCGGAGTAAGATCTCTGAGAGAGAAAATTTCGTCGATAAAGGTGCCTAGTCTCCGAGCCGTCCGGTGACAGCGAGTCGACCTCGTTGAGGCGATCACGGTCCACATTCGCTCCTAAGGTGACATCCATGTTTTCGATTGTTTTATCCTAAACTAATCATCATTTTCTCATTTTTGTTCTCGTTGTCAATTTAGTTTTTTTCTAAATCTTAAAAAACACATCACGATTTGATCCGCACTCAACTCGATTTTTCATCTCATTTTCTTAATCTCACCACGTTCATTTTCTATCTCCCACGATCTCTCAACTCCAATCACGCAAAGTGGTCGGAGAACCGGATTTGATTCATCACATTTCATCGGATCCTCATTCACCTTCTAATTTGTATATAAATAAAAAGAAAAAAAACTAAAAAAATTTAAAAAAATATTATGCTTTCTTTCTAACATTTATTTTGCAGGTTCATTTAAAAAAAGGGATATAACGATAAAAATTTTAAAATAAAAAAGGGGATTTACAGTTTTTGTTCTAATTCATATTTATGAAAAATATAAAACAATTTCACTATTACTGTTTACAATTTACAAAATAATATATATATATATGGTGGAATGACAACCGTACAACCTCCGCCGGCCACTTTGTTTCCTACAGGAGCTTCACGCCGACGTCAGCCCGCAACCACCTGGGGCCCCCTGCTCATCCACCTCCTACGCAACGGCCCCTCCAGTCAACGACCATGCTGCCCGTGCGACCCCCGCCACCAGCACTACTTCCACCGGCCACCGCAACTCCATTGCCCCGCGGCTGCAACTTTACCACTTGACCATACGCAACCACCAGCACAGTCGGCTGCATATCCTCTATGTCGTCGCGTGCCTCCTTGCGCGTAGCCACCTTCGACGTCGTGCGACACCGCACAGTGTCCCAGCCAACTGCCCTGCTGATCTGCACCGTAGCCCGCCGACCGCACCCCCGCGCATTACCAGCCCTCCACCATAGCCATCTGGAGCTACTCCGCCCAAGAGCACCTTGTCGTTCGTCGATCCACCAACTCCACCCATGCCGTCCGCCGCCATCCTCTTGAGAAGAAACAAGAAGGGGCGGTGCACCCCTCATTTGGTTGAAAACGAAGACCAAAGAACCGTAACCCTAGGGGTTATAAAAAAGTTCTTGGAAGAATTGCAGCTTCTAACCTGGAAGTTATCGAATTGCCAAATAGCCATGCCAGTTCAAATCACGTGATCGGTACGCCATCATTGGGAAAACATTAGAAAGCCTCTTGGATGTTTTGGTAATTGCAGAAATGCCCCCGTCAGAACAGATCACGTGCAGAGCATGCATTTCTTGGGAAATTTGCACATTTCTCCCCTTACTTTATTTCTTGTTATTTATTTATGCGAGAACAATAAACATTTGCAGATCAGTCCTATTTATCTAGACATTATCTTTGCATGTGTTTTTCATTGAAATAAATGTTATTTGTGATCTAAAATTCATGTAAAAATTATGATATGCTCCTGATGTGATTATCTTCCTAGCATAAATTTTTCATTGCATTTTAATTTCATTTATTATTATTTAAAAATAAAAAATAGTGTCATTTTATCTTCTAGAAAGTCAAAAAATCATATAAATTCGAAAATATATCCAAAAATTCCAAAAAAATAGGGTAGCTTTATTTCTATGCAAATTTCGTGTATAAATTATTTATAAAACCCAAAAAAATTGAAAAATACAAAAATTCTTATAAAAATCATAAAAAATTCTACAAAAAATCCAAAAGTTGTGATTTCAAATCCAATTTGTAGATCCAAGCTGCGCACAATTTCACAATTTCTCACTGTTTGATTTTAAAAATAGAAAAACAACTGAAAATTTCACTAAAATTCCCAAAAACATTTCAAAATTTTCAAAACCTAAAAATATTTACTCTGATTTTTTCTAAGCATTTTTGATAAATTGAAAAAATGCAAAAAGAGTTGGTGTGGATATTCTTGTGCTTGTGCATATTGTTTGTTATTTGAAAACTAAAAACATGCAAAACTAAACACCACAAAAAAATTGGAAATAAGAAAATAAAAAAATAGAAATAAAAAATAAAAAAATAAAAAATATTAAAAAATCACAAAAACCAAGGATAGTTATCCTTTGAGATTCTTGTTTTCAATTAATTAATTCTTGATTAATTGAATAACCATCGGGATTTGTAGCCTCCCTGAGTTCGACCATGCCGCTATACAGGTTAATAAGTAGCAAAAATAAAAAAATATTTGTTTGTTTGTCACGAGATTTTTGGGGATAACAAAGACTTTATTTACCTTTAATTTCCGATCCTCGAGAAAATCGTGAACAACAGACCATGTTCTATATTTTAATTGCAAATGTGCCCTTTCATGTGTAAACATTTTTGTGCAGGTCTTCAATTTTTTTATAAATATCAATCGTGCTCTGAAAATTTTGTAAAAATAGAATAATATACCAAGATGCTTGATCTTTAATTTTATAAAATTAATTTTGCATTTTATGCGCTGTCCTATTTATCAAAAATAAAAAATCACATATTTGACCCCTACTAGACTTTAAAAATACCTAAAAATTATAAAACCTTTTTGAAAAAATCTAAAAACATATATATTATCTACAATACTATTTTATAACTCCAAGGCAAAAATCCCTACATTTAGAAACAGAAACAACTAAAAATTAAAAAGCTCCAAAATCCATATAAAAATTACAAAAATTCTTCAAAAATTCCAAAAATATTTCTTCCTATTTACGTATTTTATTATATTATCTGCTACATATTAAAATTAGCTTTAATCAATTTAGGATAATTTATATATTTTTAAACCCTTAAAATATTCGGTCTATTTATTTAAACCCTAACTTTGCATATGTTAGATTTTGAAACAACTAAAACTTAATAAAAATTATGAAAATAACAAAAATAGTAGAAAAATATAAAAAACCAAAAAAAGTATTTTACAAATTTAGATTATTTTTATCTATATTTATAATTATAATACCCCATATTGTATTATATACTTATATATACATGTATATACTTATATTATTATTAAGTTTTATAAATACCTTATAAATATTTTTAATACCTGAAAAAAGAAAATTTAATAAAAAAGATGGTCCATGTAGTTATTTTTTGATTTTTCTATATTTATTATATATAGTCCTTATATTATACATATTACTTATATGTAGTTATATAAATTAAGTATTTATCAAAAAAAGAATTATTTCATTTAAAAACCCACAAATTAATGGGTGATTGATTTATTGTTTAAATTTTGTACAAAAACACATCTTTATTACTTATTCATTATTTATTTATAAATAATGAACATGCTACACCGACTTGTCTTCTGGTGTTCGACTCCTACTCTTCTTGTCTCTATACACATTTATTGTAGGGTATAATAAATTTTTATTCACACCTTCTTATTTCTTGATTCATTGTTTTGTGTGGGTTAGTTGTTGCTTGGCCGCCTGGTCTCTGTGAACGGTCGCCACATCGAATGCGCTCCCGCCTTGTGTGGTGCGCAAGACCCTCCTCACCTGATAAAGTTTAGCCAACCAAATTACATCATTATCACGGAGAAATGTAGTGTAGTATTTTTTTGTAAATATTTACCTTCACTTATTTATCTGCACATAACTTCTCTTTTTATTTATTAACCTTTATTTGTTTAATTTAAATTATATGTGCTAATGCATCTCTTTGTTATGTTTGATGCGAGGGCCCGCTATGTGAGAACGACTTCTTAGGAGGTCGATGCAAACAAGCTTGGTGGAGACTGACCTTCTTGCCCTGGCTAGTAGGAGACACAACAAGCATTGCAAGGAGAATACTTAGCATAAATATTAGCTTAGTATTTTATTTTATTTTTGGTTAGAGACTTATTGATTATTCATTATTATTTGTAATAATACTGGGACTTGGACATTACACTCTAGGACTTATTTTACCAAGTGTTTGTTCACTTGTGGGTCCTCATGATTTTGTTCGAGTTTTCTTTACATTCTCACTTTTTTCTCCCCATTTGTCTCTTTATTTTCATTTGTTTATGATGTTTTGTGTTTTTCGCCATTGTTTTTATTTGTTTTATGTGCATGAAGACCCTAGATTGTAGGACTGCTTGTATCGATACATAGTACCAAACCTAATAAGAATCATGCATCATTGGATATAGTCAAATTAATAATTGTCAACTATTTAAACTTGAACCCACACACCGAGAGAGGCATCATACAATGCTAGCAGGACCTGTTGTGGCGAGCATAGAAGTGTCTCCAAGACGGAACTCTCGGGTTCAATTTTGAATAATTGACATTTGGTTCTTCACAACTAATATCAGTTATTGCTTACGATGATTTTGTCAATTGCACACATCGCCATGTAGATAGGTTTAAAAAATTTGTTTTGCATACCACATGGAGTGAGCTGGGAAGCACTGTAAGACATCAAACACTACATGCATCATTAGATTCTGTGGTGAGATTTCCATCATTGAATTGACTAGAATGGCTTTTTTCCTCTCTCCCTCCGATTTTGAGCACTTATGACTTAAATGAAAATTCACAAAATCGTTCGACATTTATATGTAAGATATCAAAAAAATGAAAACCTGAAAAACTAAAACAAGGGGACTGCTGAATAAACTTTGACCTTAATTAAAATCTGTAATGGATTGCATTGTTTGGGGTTCATAAAGACCTCACTGTCTTCAAGTACCTTAGGAGGGGACAAAAACCCCTCCAACGAGAGAGGTGTGACCCGCTATAGATTATAGCCCAAAACCTGGTGTGTAACCGCCTTATGTAATGCCTTGATTTCCAAAGTATTTACGCTTCTATCGTATGTGGATGAATAGGACCCGGTCAACGATGATGATCTAGCCTTGTGTAGAACGTCGACCTTCTATGAAGTAATGAGCTTAGGCCACACTCTCATGGGTGTGTCTGTCTCATCGTCTCATGTCCGAGTAGGGCCTTGCATGCAGTAGTGGTCTCACCTATAGGCTTCCTAACTCTCATTCTTTGGCTGAGTAGGGATCCTGGAAGGGTTACAAGGACCTCCAAAAGTGATGACTACTAGTTAGAAAGGAGCAAGACAAGTACAAGATACTTTTTCGACAGTATTCTACCTCCTATAGGGTTACCGTCTAAGGACTTGCTAAAAGATATGCCTGAAATAACAACTCTAAAAATGAAAAGATAAAAATAGCCAATCCTTTACGGCTTCATATGTGTAGAGTTGGTGAACCCAATCTTGTATTGTGTAGTGTATGGATCTAGATTAAGGTTCAAAGATCAAGTCCCACATATTTGTGCAAAATTTTGTCCTATGTGTTTCCTCTTTGACTCCAAGCTCGTTTCGAGCCTTTATACCTTTTTAAATTCCTTTTATTCCTCGTTGGACATTGTATCTTTCCTCCTACATCGATACTTCTTTTCCTCTACGATGTCGATCCATGGATGGTCTAGTCAGGACTACACCGACTCCTACATCCATTCCATGGACTCAGCATTGTCGATAAATCAAGGCGATTCCCAAGAATTCAGTTCGGACCTTGCGAATTGATCTCCGGACCCCTGGTCTTCTTTCCACTCTCTTTCTATTTCTTAATAAACTGGGACCACTCTTGTCCCATTTCTACCCATTGCCAATGGAGGTAGATTTCAGGCTACATCTTTTAATCCATTCACAACTATATTGGATTGACCTTAATCTCATATTGATCACATGAGCTGGTATTTAGTTTCACAGTTGGTCTCATTGGGATTCCTCTTGGATTGCAGATAGAAGTCATTCTAGAGTTCATTTCATCCGACTCAAATCTTGAGATGGCTCCTCCATGCGGAAAAGGAAAAGGATCGGGACACCTGCCTCCCTAGATAGAACATGGCCAAGCGCCCGATCAGAATCAAGTGAATGCTCAATTGCTTGCTTCCATCCAAGCCATCTAGCGGCAACTAAGTGAGCAGGCACTATCCTAGACTACATTCCAAGACATGTTGAATGATTTAAGGAATAGACCAAGAGGAGGAGGAAGAGAGGTAGAAATACCCTGTGATGACTGAGAGGAGGAAGAAGGACCTGAGGTTCCTAATCTCATGCTAAAACAAACTTACAATCATGGAGACAACTAGATGATCGAGTGGATTTGCATTTCCCTAGTGCATGCTCACTTTGAGCTCAAGCCTCATCTCCTTGCTCTTCTTCCCACATTCCATGGGAACACCAATGAGGAAGCCTAAATTCACATGCAACAATTTGCCCGCATCTGTGGAACCACACAGTAACCTAACATTGTTTCCTTTCTGTCTCCAAGATAAGGCCCTGTACTGGGTCAACCATTTAGTTAAGGTGGTGATAACCTGAGAGGATATTAAGTATGCATTCCTCCACAAGTTTTAACCTCTCAACCGACTCAACCAGATGCGAGTCAGGATTAGCAGCTTCTCCAAGGCTACCCACAAGTCTATTAATGAAGCATGGGAGCGATTCAAGGATCAACAGGAGAAATGCCCTCACCATAAAATATAGAAGACTAGCTTAGTCAAACACTTATTCATGGGCTTAACTATAGAGAGTCAGAGCATAGTAGACATCGCTTGTGGTGGATCCCAATTTAACAAGGATCAAGATGTTTTTTGGTAGATATTTGAGGAAATGGTCAATGGAGAGGTATCCCTTTCTTTATCCGAATGGTACTAGAGGCAATCTCATATCCTCAAAAAGCCTATTCATATGGCAACGTCCCAGGATGTGATAGATATGAAAGATCCAACCTCAACATCATTGGGGTCCATCTATCTGAAGTAGATATCATTGACAAAGGATTACATGAACTCGAGAAATTAGTTGTGATCGAGCAAAAAACCCAACATCTTGACAAGCTGGATCAAATCATTAATCAACATGAGTTGCTGGTAGTACCATCAATGATTGCCAGTAGGCGACTCCATCATCTGAGACTCTAGCTGAGAAGAAAGAAGAGCAACCCATGCAACATTAGCCTCACCTCATTCCTCAGCAGCCGGCGGTCCAACATGTGTATTACATGCAGACTCCCAACCAAGCACCACTACAACAGTAGTTCGTGGTATACCAACCAGAATCACAGTCTTCTTATGATATGTTCTCCCCTCCACCGCCTCATATTCAAGAGGTGAAGGGAGTTTGGTCCAATGATACACAGTTAGCTCATTCAGACAGACCTCAATAGGGCCAGCCTACAAATTCTCATCCATTCCCTCATCATCAAGGAGGGAGATTTATCCATCCCTCTCAACCTCAGTACCACCAGTCTACACAGTATGAGAATAGTTGGATATAGAACCAACAATACCAACAACTGCATTACCGCCAGCACCAGCTATATCATTCGTTTGTGGCTACACCTCAACAGAAGTATCCTCCTAAGTAGCATTGACTTCCACCACCTCATCATCATTATCTGTCCAACCATCAATACCTGATAATTGAGATTTGAATGAGGGTCGCACGGTTTCACAAGGCGAATCTACAGTCGATGTGTTAACAACTCAATAAATCCCAATTAGTCAGCAGATAACCCACAAATGTAATAAAGCAATAAATAATGAAAATGAGTTAAAATTTATTATTTCTACCATAATATGCATAGCAAGTAAGTACATAGAAGTTGAATAACAAATAGCAAAATAGGCAGCCTATGGTTATGTATATACAACCAAGTCATTTATTTTGTGCATATATCTTTTTATGAGTTTTTTTAAATATATTTTTATTTTTGTTTTTTATTTTTGTATTTTGTTTTTATTTTATAATTTTATAATTTTCTTTTTATATTTTAATATTTTGTATTTTCTTTTTCTATTAATAATATGATATAGCTATTTATAAGACTATACATACAATATAGAGGATTATATTTATAGACACTATTAAAATAATAAAATATTGTTTTTTTGTTTTTATAAATTTTTCTAATGTTTTGATAATTTTTCTGGAATTTTCTCTAATTTTTATGTATTTTTAAAGTCAAAAATATCCCAAATAAGGGATTAATTAATACCCAAAGTTGATTTGAATTTTAAAAATAGTAAATAAGGTCCAACATTATCCAAATCAATTTTAATATATAAATATTTACAAAAAGAAAATTACAGAATAGAAAATTACAGAATATAATGATTTTTGCGGTTTTCAAGTTGTAGGCTTTTTCTTTTTCTATTTTTAACGATTTTTGGTCTGGAATTAAAATATAGTAAAATAGACAAGATATATTTTTTTTGAAATTTTAGACATGTTTTTATATTTTTTTTGGTATTTTTTAAGCTAGACAGTACGAAATTAGGCTCCTTTTGATTTCTAATAAATGATTAAAATGACAAAAAATGTGAAATAAATATGGAGTGTGAAAACTCATGGAAAAAGGCATCTATCCCTATTTTTGCGAATTTTTCGTACCAAATTATCTATTTATAATAAATAGAGGAAATACACAAAAAATACATATCGTGGTAAGGGCATATTATAAATAAAATAAGCATAAGGGGATCACATGCAAATTTCCTAAAAATATACAACGTATTTTTCATTTTACAAGACTATTAAACAATTACAAAAACCACAAGGGGCTTCAATGCTATTTCACCACCTCATGTGGGACGACATGTGAGGTGACATGGAATAGACCCAAATGCAAATATAATAAAACATGTGCTCATGTGTAATATGTTCGATTTATTTTACACTTAAACATTTTATTTACAGGACCAATTAATAAATCTACAAAAACTGGGTTAAGATGTGCATGTTACCCCATATATGCGTGTCATCGGGCAGTACTTCTTCGTTCACTTGACACGTGGTGTATACTTGGCATGCGTTAACTCTTCGACCTTGGAAGATCAGGATTAGATCTCTCACATGAGATCGACGGCTATGGCTGGCGAAGATCCAATGGCTCGAGATGCGTCTGGAGGAGTGTGATGATCGTACAACTCTAAGGTTTCCTAGAGGAATATGGAAGAACAGTCGCTCCTCCAAGCTTCAATCTAGCAGCTCCAACGATCCCGACCACCGAAGCACCTCGCGAGGGGCTCGAATCGTTGCCCCAGCTCCTCCTCATTTTATGGAGGCTTCCTGAGGAACGCTTGAGCTTAAAAGATGGCAGACCAGCTAGGAGAAGGAATGGATCTCTAGGTGCCTCTTGTTCTATTGAAATCGACCCAGGAGGGTTCTTTGACCCACCTGGACCTTCAGAAAAGTTAAGGGCATGAAAATAACGGGTCCAGAGGTGTTATCGACGTGAGCGAACAATAAATGGGGCGTGGTAGAGAGGTTCGGTGAAGATGAGAGAGATGGACATCGATTTCCAGATACGCTAAGGATCTGGTTGGGTGAATTTGTGTGGGGCGTACAAGAATGAAATGGAGGTGATTGGAACAGTGGAGAATGAGTGATTACCCACAGAGGAGTTCAATAGAATTCAGCTCTGGTGAACTACTGGGATTACCCATTACACTATTTTAACCAATTAAAACCTAAACTAAGCATGGAAATAAAATCTACAATGAAATGCAATTAAAAGGGACGACAAAGACAACTCTTATACTTGTTAGGTTCGGCAAGGAGCAGGGCATGCCAGAGCACCACCGTTGACCTCCAATTGTCCTTACTTCGAGGATTCCAAACTTATGGGAAACAACCCATGTCACAAATGATTCACACGTACGCATGAGGACACACTTAGGAGCTCCAATAGGGATCAAAAGAGGAAGGAGGAAGAGGGGGCTTTATTAATAAACAACGGGTTTGAGTGATCTTGGGCAGTAGTTATTGACGTGTTCGAGGCAGATTGAGAGGATCTAACAATTCGATGAGATCAACGAATGTGAGGTGGACAATCTTCATGAAGTGCTTGAGGTGGAAGGACCATCATAGAAGCATCAAAAAATCAGAGAAGAGGAGGGTCTCGAGGTTCTGACAGGAGTTAGAGCTGAAAGACGAGGAGTTGACTGACGTCAACAAACGGGGCACGGTGATTGATCCACATATACGCGCTACAAGACAAAACTGCCTTATTATTCGAAAATAATTATTTATCAATGGTAATAAGTTTTATTAATTTCTCATAATATAATTAAAATTGTTTAATTTTTATGTAGTATTTTATGATAATTTTTCATTGAGGTGATTCATTAGTAGTTAATTTTTAGGGGCTTATTCAACGGTATATTCATCTATATTGTGGCCATTTTTATTTTGTACAATTTATTTTATCATTTTATTCTCTTATTTTATATATTTATATTTTTTGGGTATACAAATATATTTTTATTAAATTTTTTTGATGTATTATATACATTTAATTAAATAGATGTGTTAGATACAAAGGTATAGTTATTGTATATTCATATATGTAATCTGTATAAGTATATTATTTTGGTATTTTCTTTGTTTTTTATTTTAGTTTTTATATGTAAATATATTATAAATAATATTTGCAAAATTATAAAAATATATAAATATAAATATAGTAATAATAAATAAAATGAATATTTTTAATCATGTATACTATACAATAGGGGTCCAAAACCTAACTTTTACATCTATCTCCAAAAAATATCAAATCACTTTCATTAAATAACTTTTACAAGTTTATACACAAAAAGTGATTTTGATATATTTTGAGTCTTTATTTTAGAGATATGGGCCTGAGAAGATGGGATTTTGGAAATTTATTCAAAGCATTACTTTTATTCTGTATATTATTTTTGTAAGAAATAAATTTTGTATTTTTCTATATTTTATTATCTATAGCTTTCATGTACAAATTTTCTTTATTTGAAATATAAAAAGCGGAAGATAAAATAGGTCCCAAAAGTGAATTCTAAATGAATAAATAAAAAGAAATTTTATTGTATTTTTGACCCTTATCTCCCCTACTTTATTCTTTCTCGATCAACTCAATTCTTGACTTAGTCTCGGGCTTTAGGGTCATAAAATACCATTGGTAGTTTATTCTTTTTCTTTTCTTCTCTTTATTATGTAATCTGGCATTAAAAATCATATTATTTACTTAATAAATATAATAAATGATGAATGTTATTTTGTATATATTAATGTTGTTTACATGCATTTGCTAGGGGTTTTAAGGCCCGAATGATAAAATAAAGGTGATGAAATGGAGATTCATCACCCTCCTATACTTTACTTTGCTAGTCGTTAGCAAACACTTGTGTAGTAAGTATAAAAAGAATAAAGAAGAAAAATAAAAAGAAAAATTATTGATTTCTATTATTAAACTTGTCTTTACAAAAACAAAGCTTGGATCTCAGGTTAGACCTTGATGTGAGAATGAGTGTGGAACCTTACCGGGAACCAAATTTAAAACAACATATCCTTCGAGTGTCACAGAAGACAATTCAAACCACCTCAATAGCCATGTCAGAACTAGCCTACATTATACACAAACCCATACGACTTATGAAGCTGACTTGTAAATTGTAAGTGATTGTGGCTCATCCCAATTGAAATGGCAGAAGATTTGACTTCTCTAGAATGACAACCCAATGATTCCCTAATCTAGCAACTCTTTCCTTGAGGAGTGGTGTATTCCCTTCTTTGTTCAAGTGGCATCCAACTCAAGAGGAGAGGGTGGTGAGAAGAATCGATGACAACCAGTGTAGCTACCTATCTTGGGATGCATGACCATTATAGTCAAGTCATCCAACTGCAGTCTCGTTGTTGGACATGCGAGCCCACAGTGAGCCATTATGCAATAAATGTTATTGTGAATATCATTCTCTAATCTGAAATGAAGAATAACTAATTTGCATAATAGGTCCCTCAGTACAATTAGGGTTCTATACCATGGCCATCTTAATGAGCATGCAACTTTTGATTCAATTATTGAATCATAGAGGCTGGTGTTTGGATTATTATCTAAAGTGTTAGATTGAGGACTCATCAAGCACCATCAAATGATTATTAAGAGATGATCTCCAGCCTAAGTAGGAGATGGCAATCCTTTCTCACTTGAATGATATCTGACCAACCTCTTGATGCAGGTCCTCTGCATGGGAATAGAGATTCGGAGGTGTTAGAATCGTAAGGTCAAAGAGTTGACTTAACGAGATCAAGATAACCAAAGACCTATGTCGTATGTAGTCACGATATAGGCATGCATCCTCTGATCGGAGACAGATGTGTTAGTATATGTTTGAGTATGCACATTTGGCAGACCAATAGGTTGATGACCTAACCACGATCTATACACCGCACGCTGGTGTGCATGCAAGGGCATATGAGTAGTACGATCTCTCAGAGGATCATACATGTTCATTACTGAAACGGGAGATATGAGCTCACTCATGATACATTGGGAAGAATCAAATTACGTGCACGGTCTTCTCGCTTTGGAAGCTTGACTGAATTTGTAAGTTTGATATATACTTTTGGAAAATTATATGATCAACAACTGGGTAATATATATATTTTTGGAAAGTATATGATCGATACCGACTCCCAATGATCGAATGAGAAACTTCATGATAAAACTCTGAAGTAGACATTGTAAAATTGATCTTATACTTCAGGTTTATTCCGGGTCTTCCAGTATGCATGATGTACAAGTATTAGGAATGCCTGAGGGTGATGTGATCATAAACGATTGTATAACCATGGCGCTTCCATTCTGAGGGAGTGATGAAACAGGTATGGATTTTAGTGACTCCTCTCATAGAGAAGTAATATGATCTTAGTCCAAATGTTGGACATTGATCTGAATGTGATTCAGAAATAATGTGAAGATTAGATTTGTTGTCTTGATTTAATAAAGCATCTATGGGAGGTCTGCAAGATCTGGATTTGAGATGTGATCTCAATATCCAGGTCACTATAAGTTGAACAATACAATCACCATGTCCTTATCTCCATGTATCAACAGAGAAAGCGCATTAGCCTTGAACGAGTTCATGGATAATTTCATTGTTGATATATGTATCTGAGCATTGAGAAAATGGATAATTAAATATGATTTAATTATCATGAATAATATGAATTTGATTCATATTATAATGGGAGTTCTCTGAGATAATTTAATGTGATTTAATTATAAAAAATGTGAATAATGTGAATGTGATTCATGTTATTTGGGCACACGAGAAAAGAGATCCAAGATGATTAAATGTGATTTAATTATCTTGGATATGAATAATGTGGATAACAATATCCATATTAATCAGATATATTATAAATGTGATTTGTAATATATTAGAGAGAGTATATTGTGATTTATATTTTATTATTTGTTAATGTGAATTGGATTCATATTGAATTATTAATTGAAAATATAATTACATTTAGTTCTGGGTTGTGATTGAGATTCACATAATTTTAATGGCTTGATTGAAATTTTCTCACAAGATAATTGTGAATTATTTTTTGATAAAAATATTTACGATAAGAGTTATTGTTAACTAAAGAGATAATCATGAGATAATAGAGAAAGACCAAGTCCACTCAAAAGAGGAGTGGACGACCACTTATCTTCTTGTAGGGATAAGTCGACGTCACCCTCTTCTTGAGGAGATAATGTTGGTCTTCTCATTATCTCATCTCTAGTCAATTGTGATCTCAATTGAGATTAATTATGTTAATTTATTAATATGAATTAATTCAAATTAAATCAATTGTTGTTGTGTCTTTACAACAACATCTCAGCCATTGAAAGAAACACAAATCGATCTCAACCATTTATTGTGTGTTGTCCATGGATTGAGATCCATGAACTCCCAAAACTGCATATAAGAAGATGCACCCCTTTCTCTTCCAAGCACATGTTTTATGACAACAATGAATGCTCTATTCCTCTTTCTCTACACGTCATTTGCCTCTCAGCCTCTCTCTCTTATGGTCATCCACCATGGAGCCATTGAGAGAGTCGACATTGCCGCAGCATCATCGTTATGCTGCTCGAGTATTTACTCTTGGATCTCCGTCTCCTTCAGTGCTCCTTGCTCATGAAGAAGACGTCGGATCTCATGTGATGAGATAAGGAGATTTGCCGCTTGGATCATCAACTTGGATTGCGAGAAGGACGCGTCTCATCAATGCGCTCGCAAGCGTCTGCTCCGTCAAATCGGACATGAGACATGAGGTCTCTTCATTTAGAGACTCGATCACAACCACGCTTCAAGAGGTAAACCTTATACCTATTTGTGTTTTAGATGAAATGATCCGAGAAAGGTTCTTGGATCATGTGGTTTTATAAAATTTAAATTTTTTAATTCCGCTGCCCGGAGCAACTAGTGCGACTAGTCGCTATCGATTGCATTCGATGTGATCCATACGCTTCTGTGATGCGCTTGAGGATCTTCCCATATCCTTCAAGTGGTATCAGAGGCAGATTGGAGGTTTTGGATGTGATCATAAACCTAGGAAGACTTGGGTTCATAAGGATTGTGAAAATTTTATCACATTTCAATTTTCACAGCCATGTTTTGTGATTAAATTTCGGCCCTGTTTAAAACATTTTAACACAAAATTTTCAATTGCATAATGTTCCCCATTAATTAAGAAATCGTGGATTTGAGTTTGCGTTATTTGGAATCCGATAACTCGATCTTTTTAATGAACATATATCTATTGTTTCGGGACTGGCGAATAATGACATAATTTGGGAGTTTATTATTGTTTCAAAATGCCTGTAAATGCGTGCTTATCACATAGGTTCTGTTTTAAATCAAGTTAGCAAAATTTACAAACTTATTTTGCTTAATTTGAATTTAAAATGAATGAGATATGCTAATTTTAGTGATAGTCACTGCTGAAAATTGCAATCCTAATCATGAACCTTGTGATAGTCATTTAAGAAACTTGTGATATTGATAGTTAATTTCCTGGAATAATTATGGATAATATTTATGAAATATTTGAATGATAATTGTTCCCTTAAATGACATTGCCTCAACCAATAAATGATTAGATATGATCTAGACCACCAATTGGTTACATCATACACTTTCCAACAAACAAGTTGCTTGAATAAGTTTGGGGATTTGTTTAGAAAATCTCCTTATAATGTTAATTAAAATGGTTTTGATTATTATCATATGGTATAACTTCGGTTGAAAAACCGAATATCATCTCAAGTACAAAGTGATTGACTTGGCATTATCTTTTCTCGAGGTGAATATGGTGTCTAGTCAAGGAGCGTTGGGGTAGCAGGTTGCACCATGTGCGGTCTGTGCCACTCCTGTCGGTACTGTCCATGACAACGGGTAATGAATGGATAATGCTTGAGAGATCATGATGTATTTTTCTAATTATTAAAATTCGAAATAATACGTATTTGAGATAATACCTTACTTCAAGTAATAATTAAAATGTTTGTTAGATATTAATTGGATCATTAATTTAATATGATTAGAATAATTGGAATCCAATTAAAATTAAAACACTCTATTATGAATAGAGTTATTATTTTCCTTGGAAGAATTAATCATAATGAATATGATTCATAATGATTAATAAGAATTTGAATATGAGGTGGAGGATCACATAAGTGACATCCATGGTTTCCCGTTAAGGAGAAGGGTTCCATCGCCAGATATTGTATGTAGGAGACGTCTGTCCGAAGTGACAGCTCCAACATACAATCCAATTGGATTGGGCTCTTCGATTCTCGAAAGAGTAAGGACGTATGCATAGTGACCCCAATATCGGGTCCTCATATTATTGGGGCGATATTGGATTGCATGTAGCGAGTTTTATTCCTGTTGACGGTTGGTTCAATTAATGATGGGTCAACATCACCTTAGGGGTAGTGGGCCTGGGTGTTAAAGACCGAATTGGGAAATGCAAGTTGGACTTGCAAAGTAGAATGTGTTCCCGCTTCTTTTTATCCGAGTTACAGGTCCTCATATTATTGGGATATAACAAAGATAAGAAAGGAGATCCCAGATCTTGCTTGAGATATAGTGGTAAGTATATCTCTTACATTGAAAGTGATTAAGGGAATGAACTTTCAGTGTTGACAAGGCAAGACAACTTTGATATAAAAATTAATAAATCAAAGTAAAATGTATATATATATATATATATTAATATATATTTATGCAATTTTCTTATTTCAGATAATCCTTCATTTTATAACCACTCAATGATATATTCAATAATAACCAGTAAAATATCATGGATTGGATCCATGATTACGATATTGTACTTATTGTTGGACACATAATGTACGTGGTTGCAATGTGCAAGTTTCCTCATAATAATGAGGAATGACAATTAAATAGACCATAGGTCTACAACCCTAGGGTTTGTATGTCTCTATAGTCCTGATCTTTCGTCGAATGTACTTTGGAAGTGGCATGCCGATGATGATTGTAGTTGTCGAATAATCCTTATAAAATCTAAGAAGATGTTGTGGCATACATATGTACTGTCGACATTTAATCATGAATGACATGGTTCACTGCATCATATAGAATGATAGCTCTGTAAGAGATGATGTATTCAAAATGTTTGAATACCTAGCTGAACCTAAATCTTTAAGAGTTAAGATGTATGTAGATATGATGAGTGTCATCATCCTACTATCTATACTCTAGTCATTCTTGAAGATTCATAATATTCATATTGTATGAACTGAATGAAGCATGTATAAATGTCTAAATACTCTTATATTGAAATCTTTTATATTCACCATAAGAGATCCTTTTTTCTTAAGCAATGGTTGTTTAAAGATGAAAGGAGCACAATGGAAGCAAGGGTCAGACCCAAGTTGGAGGAAAAGTCAAAGAGTTGACTGTACTTCTATGGTTTCCACACATATGACATCCAAAGACTTGGATAAATGCCAATACTGCAATGAGTTGATGTCTTGATAGTATGACTATCAAGTCTATCTTGGATCCTTAGAGAAGGACCCAGATAGTGCATCGAAATATTCTACATCTCCTTATAATCATTGAAGTTGACTTTCTTATTGGATAAGATGAAATTCTAATAATTGTATCTCATTCTTCTAATAACACATGCAATTGGTCGAATATATTTTAGAAGACTAGAAAATTTGATCTTAAGTTTTAATAATCATCCATGGATATAGATGCAATGGTTGCAATAACCTCTATTGGATAAATAGACTTCATATTTTCAGTGGGAGAGCCCTTAATCTTAGAGAATGTCTCTATGACATGGATATTAGAATACACTCATTGTTTATTTTCAAATGTTGGAAATAAACATGAATTCTAGAATAGATCTATCATAAAGTGTTATGATGGATATATTTCAGATAGTATTCTCATATCTTGAGGACTCTACTAAATCAGAAAACTAATGAATGGTTCTTTACAATTTCTAATACTGAAAATTAAATATTATAAGATCAATAGGAGGATGAAGATCATTTGACAATGATCTGGCATCAAACCTTGGGCATATGTGTGTTGATGAGATCAACATACTAGTAAGAGATGAACTTTAGAATGTCTAAAATCTCAAATCTTACATACTTTTGAATATTGTATTCAAAGTAAAATTGTCCAATGCACCCATCTCTGGGAATAGTATAAGATGTCGAGGTATTCAAGGTCTCATACATATTGATGTATGTGGATCATCTATATCATAATGAACATTAACGATATTTGATATAATTTAATGATTATTTGTGATATGAGATTTCTTCCCTTCACCCAAGAAAGCTTTGAAATGTTCAAAGATTTCATAATTTTGGTTTAGAACCAAAGTTTGAAGGAAGATGAAATGAATTTGATATAACCTTGGTAGCTTGTACCTATTAGATGAATTCAAAGGAATGCCTTATGGAGATATGAATGTCATTCCTATCTCAATCCTCTTAATGCACCTAAACTCAATAGAGTTACAGGGAGATAGAATTGATCATGTGTGACATGATTGGATCAATGATTAATATTAGCATAATTACCTCTTAGTTTCAAATGTATATATGTAGTAGAGACTACAATATTTATCCTTAAAAGGTTCCATTCTAGTAAGCTAGAATCTAGCACCAGAGAGTGCTACTTCATTAGGAAAATAAAGGATGGTATTGGATACCTACTTTATAACCTTGAGATTCTTAAAAGATCTCATCTCTAAGGATGTGATTCTTAGAGGATGACTCTCTTGAGAATCAAGATAAAAATGAAGTAAAAGGAACTCGTTTAATCTTGAGAAGATAATGAGGCTCCTAAAATTAGAAACATTAAGGACAATTAAAGATGAAACATTAATACCTCTTTAAATGAGTTTGAAGATGGATTCCATGTGTCAGTTACGTCTGACAATAATCTCACTTCATGTGATGAAGCTTCTGAAGATCATGTCATCGAAAGATGGATGTTAGCAATCAAGTCTAAAGTAGACTTCATATACAAGTGTTGTATATGGACCCTCGAGGATCCACCTATATGGGTAAGACCCGTTAAGGTCTAAATGGATCTTCATGAAAGAGGGAACCTGAAGAGAAGGTAGGGACCTTCAAAGCACGGCTCGTAGCCATGAGCTACACATTGAAGAGAAGACATCACTTGCGATGAGACTTGCTCTCCAGTAACCTTTCTTGAACTCATCAAAATATTGCTAACTATAGCTACAAAAATTGACTATGACATCTTCAAGGTAAAAGTCAATATTGCATTTCTCTATGAATACCTCTCCGAGGATATTAACATGAAGTAACCCCAGGGCTTCATAGTTGAGGAAAGCAAGCTATGCAAGCTAAATAACTCCATCTGTGGACTCGAATAAGCTTTTTTCAGTTGGAACATAAGATTTGATAAAATTATAAATGTAATGATTTCAGATAGAATCTTGATGTATCATGTGAAGCTTAGTGGTACTGACCTATCTAAAGGGATATCACCTCAAAGAGTTGAGGAAGTGAATGCTAGAACTACTTTCCCTTGTGAATCAGTTAGGAGGAGCCAAGTGCATGCTAGATGTGTACAATAGTCAGATATCGGCCATGCAGTGGGAGTACTAAATGTTACTAATCCTACTAAGGAGATAAAATGCTTGATTGTATTGATAACAATACCTTCAAAGATGAAAATATTTTTGAGATAGTGATCTCAAAAGTCTTATCTTCATGAACTTTAGACTTTATAGATAGTGATCTAAAAGGTCTTAATTGTGGATACCTTAGGAGATAGAAATCTCCAGGAATAAGGGTATTATAATAAGGATTATGAAAATAATGGTTATAATAATTACTAAGCTGTAGTTTCAAGGACACTATAACTGACAAGATTGAGTATTGGTTGCATAAGATGCAACATTCGCATTGGATGCGAGCACTGTTACTAAGGAATATGCAAGCACCGTAAAAGGACTTGGCGTAGTCTCTCGGGAACAGAGTGATTGATCAGCTTACATAGCTATTTTCCTAAATAGCCAAGGATTGTCAAATGAGTGTGGTTTTAAAGATTAGCCCACTAATGGCTCTTTGGGATAGTGGGTGATTGTTGGACATGAGAGCCCATGGCAAACCATTATGCAATAAATGTTATTGTGAATATCATTCCTTGATTTTAAATGAAGAAGAACTAATTTGCATAATAGGTTCCTTAGTACAATTAGGGTTACGTACCATGGCCATCTTAATGATCATGTAGCTATTGATTCTATTATTGAATGATAGAGGCTGGTGTTTGGATGATTATGTAAAGAGTTATATTGAGGAATTATCAAGCACCATCAAATGATAATTAAGAGATGATCTCCAACCTGATTAGGAGATGGCAATCCTTTCTAACTTGGCTGATATCTGACCGACCTCTTGATGCAGGTCCTCTACATGAGAATAGAGATTCGGAGGTGTCAGATTAGTTAGGTCAAAGAGTTGACTTAACGATATCGAGATAACCAAAGACCTATTTTGTATGTTGTCATAATATAGGCATGCATCCTTCGACCAAAGATAGATGTGTTACTATATGTCTAAGTATGTACATTTGGCAGACCAATAGGTTGATGACCTAACCAAGGTCTGTACACCGACACGCTGGTATGCATACAAGCGTATATGAGTAATACGATCTCTCAAATGGATCATACAGGTTCATTACTGAACCGGAAGACTTGAGCTCATTCATGAGATATTGAGAAGAATCAAATTACGTGCACGATCGTCTTGTTTTGGAATCTTGATTGAATTTGTAGGTTTAATATATACTTTTGGAATAGTATATGATCAACAACTGGGTATGATATATGCTTTTATAACGTATATGATCGATGCCTACTCCCGATGATCGAATGAGAAACTTGATGATAAAACTCTGAAGTAGACTGTGTCAAATTGATCTTATGCTTCAGGTTTATTCTGGGTCTTCCATTATGCAGGATGTACAGGTATTAGGAATGCCTGAGGGTGGTGGGATCGTAACGATTGTATAACCATGACGCTTCCATTCCGAGGGAGTGATGAAACATGTATGGATTTTAGTGACTCCTCTCATAGGAAAGCAATCTGATCTTAGTCCAAATGTTGGACATTGATCCAAATGTGATTCAGATATAACGAGAAGATTAGATTTGCGGTCTTGATTTAATCAAGCATATATGGGAGGTCCACAAGATCTGTATTTGAGATGTGATCTCAATATCCAAGTCACTATACGTGGAACAATACAATCACCCTATCCTTATCTCCAAGTATCCGCGGAGAAAGTGCATTATACTTGAAATAGTTCATGGATAATTTCATTGTTGATATATGTATCCGAGCATTGACAAAATGGATAATTAAGTGTGATTTAATTATCATGAATAATATGAATTTGATTCGTATTATAACTCTCATTATAATATGAATCAAATTAGAAAATGAATAACTAAATGTGATTTAATTATCATGAATAATATGAATTTGATTCATATTATAATGAGAGTTATCTGAGATAATTAAATGTGATTTAATCACCAAAGATGTTAATAATGTGAATGTGATTCATGTTATTTGGGCACATGAGAAAAGACATCCAAGATTATTAAATGTGATTTAATTATCCTGGATATGAATAATGTGGATAACACTGTCCATATTAATCTGATACATTATAAATGTGATTTATAATATATTAGAGAGAGCATATTGTGATTTATATTTGATTATTTTTAATGTGAATTGGATTCATATTGAATGATTAATTGAAAATATATTACATTTAGTTTTGGATTGTGAATGAGATTCAAATAATTTCAATGGCTTGATTGAAATTTTATCACAAGATAATTGCGAATTAAATTTTTGAGAAAAATATTTACAATAAGAGTTATTGTAAATTAAAGAGATGATCATGAGGTAATAAAGAAAGACCAATTCCACTCAAAAGAGGAGTGGACGACCACTTATCTCCTTGTGGGGATAAGTGGACATCACCCTCTTCTTGAGGAGATAATGTCGGTCTTCTCATTATCTCATCTCTAGTCAATTGTGATTTAAATTGTGATTAATTATGTTGATTTATCAATATGAATTAATTCAAATTAAATAAATTTTTGTTGTGTTTTTACAACAACATCTTAGCCATTGAAAGAAACACAAATCAATCTCAACCATTGATTGTGTGTTGTCCATGGATTGAGATCCATGGACTCCTAAAACCCTATATAAGAAGAGGCACCCCTTGCTCTTCGAAGCGCACGTTTTATGACTGCAATGAATGCTCTCTTCCTCATTCTCTACACGTCATGTTCCTCTCTCCCTCTTTCTCTTATTGTCGTCCACCATGGAGCCATTGAGAGAGTCAACATCGCCGCAGCATCGTCGTTATGTTGCTGGAGTATTTACTTGTGGATGCCCGTCTCCTTCGGTACGCCTCGCTTGTGATTAAGATATCGGATCTCGTGTGACGAGATAAGGAGATTCGTCGCTTGGATCATTAACTTGGATTGCGAGAAGGATGCATCTCATCAACACTTTGGCAAGCATCTCTTCCGTCAGATCGGACATGAGATATGAGGTCTCTTCATTTAGGGACTCGATCGCAACCACGCTTCAAGAGGTAAATCTTATACCTATTGTGGTTTAGATGAAATGATCCGAGAAAGGTTCTTGGATCATGTGGTTTCATCACATTTAAAATTTCTATATCCGCTGCCAGGAGCAACTAGTGCGACTAGTCGCTCTCGATTGCATTCGATGCGATCCACACGCTTTCCTGATGCGCTTGAGGAACTTCCCATATTGTTCACTCACATGGTATAACTTTTGAGGATCAAGCATGCTTATTGACTATACAACAATATACATACTCTGGCAGGCATTTTTTTAATAAGGCCTATCCACTTTTTTTGGAGTTTTTTTAATACTATTTACAACAGCATTTACATAAGGAGTCTCTTCTCTTGAGCCAGAAGATTATCCCTCTTTTAAAGCATTATTACAACCCACATTCTATAGTCTGTAGACCTCATGGCTACTGGATCGGTTTGGGGTGCACTTCACTCCCTAGATGAGGATGAATGTTTCTACTCGTGTGCGTTTCAAACCGAAAAATCCACTCCCCTCACCACCCCAACAGAGTTGAGCCGAGTGAAAGGTGCAGGTGACCAAGTTTGGTTATGGCCGACAAGAGTCATGCGCGTATCTCAAAAAGTTATAGTTAGTAAATTGAGGCGACTTGAACCCAGCCTTGAGTCTTAAAGAATTAAGTCCCCATTGGACTTGAAGTACCTTAATTCTAGTTCTCATAAGGTTCCGGTGCGGTTAGGTGCAGTAAGGTCCTGTCAAGCTCCAATCTTCGACTTTACTCGAACTAGTTCAATCATCAAGCTCAATACAAAAATAATGTGAATGCTATACAAATGCTATGTACAATGCAGAAAATATTTTCGTGATGCACTTTTTTCAAGGTCATGAACTTTTGAAAAAATGATGCATATGCAAATTTTCTTTTATTTTTCAAAAATGTTTTTGGTATTTTTATTTTTGCAAAAGTTTTTTGTGATTTTTTAAAACAAAAGATTTTGACTAAGAAAATAGGTAAAAATATTTACACGGAGATGCATCTTATATTTACAAGAGTTTGTTTTTTAAAGGATTTACAAGGGGTAAATTATTACTTTTATAGACATATGTACAAAGAATTTTAATATGGTGCATATACTCATTAAACTTATTTAAAAATCATTTTACAATAGTTTTGAAAACTATAGTCCAAAATATATTTTACAAACAAATTTTACAAACCTTAACACACATTTGAAAATCATTCTGCAAAGGTTTCTTCAAATAGTATATATATATATATTCAAATAATTTTGCAACCAATTTTCAAATCAATTGCAAATCATTTTTCAAACATTTTTATTTCACATAAAGAAAATAATATTTTGCAAACAAAATATTTTACAAAGGTTGAAAATATTTTAAAAAGTATTTTCGAAATAGTTATAAAAGTTTTTTCAAGAAGATTTTCAAACATTTTGCAAATCTTTTTTGCTAGATTTATTAATGAATATGCACAAAAAGAGTTTGAGGAGATATAAGCATCTTTTTATTAATGAATTTAACAGTATTTTTAAGCCATAAGTATTATTTAAAATATGAAAGTATGAGTTTTGGCTAAAGTATATGTCGAGTATATACAACACCCTATACTTAGCTTGAGCTATGTCCTCATAGATCGAAGGAAAAGAAGACATAACTTGGACTGAGTAAAGAAAAACCTAGAAATAACGAATGAAGGAATGAATGAGAAGTTGAACGTCCCCCTACACTTAGGATCATATATAGCAGACTATACACAAAGCATAGAGGGTCGAGAGCGGAAGTGAACATATCATACTTAGATTGTCTCTCCCTATACTTAGGATAAGATATCAATGAGTATAGATATGAAGAGGAGACAGGGGAGAGGATCAACGAATGAAATAAATCTGGGTGTACACCCCCCTATACATAGGACAAAGTACATCCAAATTATAACAGACATATAAAAAGGGGTGATACACATAAGAAATTTTTTTAATAGAAAGCAAAAATTGAAAACAAAAAGAAGAAAAGAAGAAAATATAAAAGCTTAAAGGAGAAGTTTTTTATTTGCATTATCTAAATCTTTTGACGAGGATACTATTGTGGTTGTATCATCAGGGCGCAATACTTTGATAGAGTCGACAATGGCTAAGAAAGTGTCATGCTCAAGGTAATGCTTCAGGAGTTGACCGTTCACGACAAATGGTTGTGCGTCAGGAGACAATTATGATATTGCAATGCTGCCATTGTCACGCACTTCTCGAACTTGAATCGACCCTGTTGATTTATATGCGATTCATCATCTTTATTTATTTATTTTAGCTTAAAATCCCTTATAAAACACTTGCATATAACACTTACTCCATAATATTAATGACTTGCATCTGTGTGTAAACATTGTACACTTTTTACTAATTTTAACCTAAAATAAATAAATAAATAGAGGAAAATAAAAGAAAAAATAAAATAAAATAAAGAGGAACATTGTATACAGGCTGACCCGAACCCTAAGAGAAGGTCAAGACTTGACCTAATCGACCAGGAATAAAGTAGGGGGAGATATGGTCCTTAAGCAGAAAATCCAAAAAAATGTGTGTGCGTCGTTGTAAATACTTCTCACTTATTTTGTGTATATCTGTGTAAAACTGAAACTAATTTATTTGTGCATTAATTGACCTCAAATCAAACAACTTTCAAAATCAAAGTTTTAAATAAATGTGTTCTAATTAATAAAAATAATTGCACAATTAAATCGTGTATAGAATAAAAGTAACGACACATGGAAAAAGCCACTAAGCACTAATTGAAAGACCGATTCCGGCTCCATATGAACTCAAATTGAACCAATCTCACTTCCATTGGAGTCTAAATTAAATTATCTTTAAAATGGCTGTGATTTCATAATTTTTGGAGTTAGGATTAAAAAGTTGGTTTTCCGGGGTGGTTTGTGTATTTTTCCCATGTATTTTGTACATATTCTATTTTTACTAATTATTTAAAAATTAAAGAAAAAATTATTATTAAAAAAGAATAAGCTAATTTCCTCATTTACCCTTGTATATAATGTCATATATGTATATAGTATATGTATATAGTTGTTATTTTTAATTAATCACCATAAACAATAACATTTTTTTATTCAAATAAATAAAGTGGTGAAAATTAAAAAAAATTAGATAATTTTGTAAATAGTTTCATTTCTTTTAATCTTTATCTCATTTCAATTTTCATCTCTCTTATCTCTTCCATCAAAAAATTCAAAAATTTGAAAATTTAAATTTCATCTCTGTCTTTTCTATTTATATGGCTCTTTCTCCCTCGTTCCAACTTGATCAATCTTTAAAGAGAGGAGCCCGATCTCCGAGAAAAAATTTTGTCGAGAAAAGTGCCTAGCCTCCGAGCCGTCCGGTGACAGCGAGTCGGCCTTGTCGAGGCGAGCACGGTCCATTTCCACTCCTAACGTGAGAACCACGTTTTCTTATTTTTATCTTAGGTTAATCTTACTTTCATTTGTCGTATTTTTAATTCCTTTGTCATTTTGTTTTTCTAGATCTTAAAAAAATCCATCACGATTTGATCCACTTTGACTCAATTTCTCATCTCACGTTCTTGATCTCTGCGCATTCAATTTCTATCTTTCACGATTTGTCAACTTCGACCATGCACGGTTGTCGGAGAATCGGATTCAATACCTTCCATTTCCGCCAGATCCTTGTTCATTTTTCTATTTGTCAATAAATTAAAATAATAATGCAAAAAAATTTTTTGTTTTCTTATTCTCTCTAACATTTGTTTTGAAGGATCATATTAAAAAAACATAAAAAATATAAAAAAATAAAAGAATTTTTGTATCCTTTCTCCTTTATTTACAGTTGTTAAAAAACAAAATAAAAAATATACATTTTCTTTCTAATCTTTTCATGCAGTTGGAAAATTAAAAACAATAACAAAAACAAAAATTTTAAAAAAATTATTACAGTAGTCGGCGGGCCGCCACCTCCACCGCCCGCGCCTCCAACTAGCATGCCGCAGTCGCAGCAGGCTGCAGCCCAGCGCCAGCACCGCCCGTCCAAGCGTACGACCCAAACGTCAACACTCCCACACGGCAGGCTGCTGCCGCCTCAGCCCAGGCGCCCGCGCTCCCCAGAACGCCAGCACCACCTCACTGCCTTGCGCAGCCTGCGCCTCCTTCTGCCCTGCAGCGTAGCCCACACCCGTGTCATCGCGGTCGGCTCCACCGCATTACTGTCCACTCAACAGCGCCCCCGTGTGCTAACGGTGCCCCGCGCCCCCTGCTCACCATCGTCGCTCGATCTGTTCTGACCGCGCCCCCATTCAGCCAGTCCGCCGATCCAGATCCGATGCGGCCTTCACGCCACCTGACCCGGGCCCCTCCGTGCGTATCGCCACCTGCAGCGGCACCCCTGTCCTCTTCATGACGACGCCCCATTGCTCCCCTTGTGGGAAATAAAGACAAGTCCCATAAAGTTTTTAAAATCAGCAAATGAGTCCCCACCTCCAGAACGTCACGCGCCTTACACATGTTTGCTGGGTAAATTTCATTTTTTCTGCCGCATTTTATTTCTATTATTTATTTCGTGCAAAAACTTTGAACAATTACATTTTAGTCCCTGAACTGCAGAACAATAACTTGCTTGCACTCTTTGAATGAAATAAATGTTTTGTTGATCTAAAAATTCTCAAAAAATTGGATATTCTCATGTTGTAGTCTTTATCATTGTATAAATTTTTCATCTATTTTTATTGTCATATGATATATTTGAAAAAATAAAAACAGTGATATTTTATTTTTCTAAAATTAGAAAATTCATAAAAATTTGAAAATTAACCTAAAAATTCCAAAAAAAAATTACTGTAGGTGTCTTTTGTTGTCTTTTAATTTCTGACCAATATTTGTCCATTAACTCTTTATAAAAACCAAAAAAATTGTGAAAAATGAAAAATCTTAAAAAAATGTAGAAAATTGTAGAAAAATCCAAAAATTATGATTTCAATTTCTGATTATAGAAATTGATTTTAGTTTATATTTAAAGTAATCACTAGGAGTTTTGGGCACTTAAAATATTTTTAAGTTGCAAATTACTCCATGATGTGCATATATTCACATTTTCTCACTATTTGTTTCTTAAAAAATACAAAACTTTTGAAAAATCTAAAAAATTGCCTATTTTTTAAAAAACTTTTAAAACCCAAAAATATTTTCTCTGTATTTTTCCAAGCATTTTTTTATAAATTAAAAAATTACAAAAAGAATTGGTGTGCGTATTTTTGATCTTGTGAATATTTCTCCATATTATTTTTGGAAATAAACAAAAAATTGCAAAATCAAAATCACTAAAAATTTAGAAATCAGAAAATACAAAAAAATTAAAAATAAAAAAAATAAAAAAGATAAAAAAATCACAAAAACCAAGGATAGTTATACTTTGAGATTCATGTTTTTCTCTTAATTAATTCTTGATTAATTGAATAACCCTCAGAATTTGTAGCCTCCCTGAGTTCGACCCTATCTGTTATACATGTTAATAAGTAGCAAAAAATATATATTTCTTATTTGTCACAAGATTTTTGGGGATAGCATCAACTTACGTATTAATAATCTTCGATCCGTGAGAGATTCTTGAGTCAACAAAATATCGTTGTTGCCGGGGAGGCACGACGAGGGTATTTAGGTTTCTCTTTTGACCTGTTATTCTTGGTTGTAAATATCTGTTTATAATTTGCCATATTATTCAATTGTTCATATCCACTGCATCTATTTCATTTTTCTTTCTCATATTTGATAATTATATTTCTTACACATTCTCTTTTCTTTTTCTTGCGAGAGCTCGCGGAGCGAAGTAGGCGATCCTAGGAGAGCCGAAGCACCCAAGCGACATGGAGGCGGCTTGATTCTCCACCAAGTTGCTGGATAGCGTGAGAATAAGAGAAGAAGAAGTAAAGGAGATGAGAGAGAGAGAGAGTTTTTCTTTTCTACCATTTGAACTCTTGTAAACGAACAATCATTTGTTGTGGGGTATGTTTCACCAAGTGCCGGTGCACTTGGGGGACCTTATTGGTTTCATATTCATCGCCTTATTTTTATTTGTTTGCCACGGATTTTGTGAGACACCTCTTAATTGCTTTAATTAATTTACTTGAGCAAGGTAATTAATTAGGTCCAAACACCCTAAACAAGAAATTTATGTGCCTATAGAGTAGAGCGTATTTTGGACTTAGTCAAATTAACTTGTTCTTGCCCGTTAATAGAAGTTATCATCTAGGTCAGTTCACTTGCATCATATAGGATAGTTTATTTCAATTTCTCACGGATAACTTGCATGTAGAGTGCAAGCGACAAAGTACGCATCTCTAAGCCCCTGCATGCATCATTGTTTTTAATTGCACATTGGCATTTCCGATCTCCTTCCTTGTTTTCACTAACATAAGTTAAAAAGGAAATTGGACACTCAGTAGGTGACTCTTTGAGAATATTTTAACCAAGTGACAACTGCCTAAAATACGGGATTACTAAAGAAAACTCGACCCTAAAAAATTACAAGGAAAATCATTGATTTGGGGAGAGTAACCCCCTCATTGTTTGGTTTGCTTGAGCGAGAGAGCGTCCCACATACTAGGATAAAGCCACGCCCGAACTCTTTTCAGACTACTATCTTGGGTTAGTCGTTCTCCAGTGAGGATCTCTTCGGTAGCCGGTAAAGCGGCCTGCAACGTCCTTAACATATTGAATTTATCGGGTAGCAGGGTAAACGGTCCGCGATTCATACAGGTTGGGAAAGATCTAACTTTGAGATTGGGCCAATCTCTTGAGAGCATTGGGTTCTTAACAGCTCGCTTTAAACGCTCTGATAGATTGTATTGTCACCAAACTCTAAAAATTGACAAGATAATTGACCGAACCTTCATGGTCTTCACTTTGAGTTGAGTTGGTGAACTGGGGGTTTGTATTATGTTTGATTGCTTGTGTACATACTAGGTCCATCTGTGCATTTGCTCTTTTTCTCCATATCTTTTGACTTGACCACTCATGCTCTCTTGATCTCGTCTTTTATTTCGAAGATGGCCAACTGTAGTAATTTTAATTCGATCTTCGTAGATGCCTCGTACTCTTCAGACAATCCACCTTCCTTTTTCCAAGGGGGCCTTTCCTCTTGATTTTTGTGCATACCCGCCTAACCCATTATTTCAGGAATCAGAGGACATTGATTTCCACCCACCCTCATTCAACCCACACGATCTTGGGATTTTGGAGTCACCTTTCATGATTTCCACACTTGAGACACTGAACCAGATGATGGAGCATATGAATTTGAGGATTAGCAATCTATTTAATATAAATACGAGCCAGAACACTGCTCCACTATTTGAGGATATTGATTCACTTGAGGATAATCATGAGAGCTTGCAATCACCCAAAATACAAAAAAGGAAAAAAATTTTAAAAATCCAAAAAGATTCTGGGATACACATTATTGATTCATTTTGTCAAGCGAGGACTCAAATGCCTGATCATTTACCCACACATATATTCACATCATGTCCCAACCTTGACCCTGAGGATGCCACTATACAGACTGCTCATGGCAATCCTCATGTAAATGATGATTCCAATCTCCTCCCTTGTATGGATGAGGTCCAAAAATTCAAAAAATGTTGACTGAACCCAATGTCGTGGCTACTCTTCACGAGATCATTAAAGCACCACTTCAACTGGACTGATAGATTTATCTACTCCTCAACATAAGAAGAGAAAGCGAAGGAGAAGATCTGAGCATCACATCTTGACCATGGCCACTGCCTACGTCATCTCTCACTGTCTGTATTTTAAGAAAGGGAACACTGCCACACCTCTTGTGAGTTGCTCCATATCTAACTATTCTTTTGACATCACTCTCCTTGACGGCGGTTCGTCAGTCAATGTAATACCCTTCTCTATAGTACAATCTCGTCATCATGGGCCTCTCAAGAAAACCAGGATGATAGTTCAATTTATCGATGGATCTATAAAGAGGTCGAAGGGTATTCTAGAAAACATTGTCATTCTTATTCAGGGCATGAATTTCACTTCAGATTTTGTTGTAATGACCATGGAGACTTGCACCCCTGTGGAACACCCTCTAATCATCCTGGGATGACCTTTCCTCGCCTCTGCGGGAGCCGTTATTGATTATGGTTCAGGAGAGCTTCGCTATCGTTCTGATGTAGGGAGCAATGTGTTGATCACTACACCCACTACTGACCAGAGACCTGCATCCCATGAGAGCCCGCCCGTGTTAGCCACCCTTAAGGAATTTGACCTCGTGGATAATATCAAAGATTCTTGTTATATGTTGGATGATAATGAGACCCAAGAATTCCTCTTCAAGAAGGAAGACACAGAAAGCATAGACCTTGGAGTTCTCACTTCAGGTATGTGGAGATGCGTTGATGACATCCACAGAATTTACAAGATAGACACCCTAGAGCGGAAGGCAGAATCTGAGACTAGACAGGACGAACAAGATTCGACTACTTTCACTGATAAGTCTGTTCCTATTCACCCTGATTCAGATGAGACCGGTCATGCGAACTTTGATTTGATTGCTTTTATAAATGAATTTGGGCCTTTTAGTGAGGATGATGATCTAGGAGAGGCTCGCCACTCTGAAATTTATCCTAATTTTTATGATAATGATTTCGAGCCATTTTACTTTGATGTTTGCGAGACTTCCCAGGCCGGACATGACCATACTACTTTCAATAACCGGTTTAGGCCTGCACAATTCGAAACCATTGAGGATACATTCGTGGTCAATCCTACTCAGTTTATGTCTAATGATGATCCCAATATCGACCTACACCTTGTCAAATCAATACCTCAACGATCCCGCAAGAATGTTCGTTTTCGACCTTCTTGACCTTTGTACATCCACTCCTCTTGTATATCCTTTCGTTTCACTCTTTCTTCTCCTGTTTTATCATTCACCCCTTTTCTGTGTGTGTATATATGATATACTTAGGATGCTTTATCCTAAGTATAGGGGGATTTTTTTGTTTTTCATATTCATCATGTTCATCACTTTTGTTGTTTCCTATACTTATGGATACTCTACCTTTAAGTATAGGGGATGATGTTGTTCATATCGTGTCTTTGTATTTTTGAGTCTGTACATTCTCGTCATCGGTTTTTCCTTTTTGTACACTCTATTATACTTAGGATTACTTGATCCTAAGTATAGGGGGGATCACAACTTCCCTTCTTTTTATCTTTTCTTTGAGTCATTGTAGCATAGGTGTCTTTTCACTTTTCTATAATTAGCACGAGTTATGACTTCCTTTTTCGCTCTCTAATCACTATGAGGACATAGTTTGAGCTAAGTATAGGGGGGTGTCGTATATATTGTATATATACTTTATACATAAGTTGTACTTTTAAATATGTTTATTTGGCGGGTTATGTGTATAATTTTGTAAACTCCATGTGTACAAAAGAAAAAAAACAAAAAAACAAAAATAAAAGCAAAAACAAAAAAACAACAAAAAACAACAAGAAAAGAAAAAACAACAAAAAAAATTCTTGTATATATTTTACTAAACTTTTTCCTTAAAAAAATTACAAAACCAAAAATCCATAAAAACTTGCATAATTCAAAAAAAACCTTTTCGTTCACATCTGCATTTTTCTCCAAAAATCCATAAAAAGTTCAAAATTAGAAAATTGTTTTAAAAAATGTTCTTTTCACATGTGCATCATTTCTTTTCAAACAAACCTTTGCATTGGTCATCTTTTCTTGCATTTGCTTGTGTATTTTTCAGGATAATATTGACATTTAAACGATGTCTGGAATAAAATTGAAGAATGGAGCTTAGTTGGACCTTAATCCACCTAATTCTCAGGGGAACTTTACCGAGAAATAGGATTTTAGAAGTTTCAGGTCTTTGAACTAATTCTTTGAGTTCCACATGACAATGTGCAGCGTTTGACTCTTAGTGTCTAACCTGATCTCTTCATTCTGGGTACATCTCTGGAATAGGGAATTAATTTGTACTCTCGCACTATGCACTTAGCTCAACTCAGACAAGATGTTGGAAAACTGTGTGAGTTTCTTTTCTGGTTGCGTGGAAATCTAAAGACCTGAGTACAAGTTGAAATAAAGCTTCGAAAAAGGGATGGATGGCTAGGCACAATTTTTTCTAAGACCCCAAAACATGTACGAAAACAAAAGGATTCTATATCCGTAGGGGCACAACGAGATCCAAGCAGAACCACCAAAAATTCAAATACATAGAAGCCACTACCAAATAAATATCTCACCAAAAAGGTCCAAACTTCAAGAAAACCTTTAGATCTTGGTAGAGACTCGGCTACACTGGCCAGCTTCACAAGGAGAGGTGACTACATTGGCCACTCTCCAGTTCTTTTCTCCTTCTTCTAACTTCTTCCCTAATTAGATTGTGAACACAGCGCGACAGACCTTAGAAGGAAATACCTGACTCCCTGAGGACGAGTTATTGGAGAGGAGATTTGCATGGTAGTCCGGCATTCTGGAAGGGAAGAGCTAAAAACTTTCACACACATGAGTCGATTGTTCAATGTTCATAGGGTATGCTTTGAGAAGTGGATTGATCTAAGATGACTTGTGAGTTGAAACTGTGACAATGATGTGTAGAACTTGAAGGCTGTCGATTTTAAATTTCTTAGTCTCACAGATGTTCTGACACACTAATAATCCAAAGGTCCGATAGAGGTCCAAACTACAATTTTATGAAGATAAGTTTAATACTCAATATTGTCCTACTTTCTTTATTTTTCCTTTCTTTTTCTTTTTCTTCACTTATTCTTTCAAGTAAGTGTTTGCTAATGGACTAGCAAAGGTAATGCATAGGGGGGTTATGAATCTACGATTCGTCATCTTTATTCATTTATTTTAGCTTAAAAACCCTTATAAAACACCTGCATATAACACTTACTCCATATTCTTACTAACTTGCATCTGTGTGTAAATACTATACACTTCTTACTAATTTTAACCTAAAATAAATAAATAAAGAAAGGAAGGAAACATAAAGAAAAGAAAATAAAATAAATAAAAAAAGAGGAAGACTGTATACAGGCTGACCCGAACCTCGAGAGAATGTCAAGACTTGACCTGATCGACCAGGAATAAAGTAGAGGGAGATAGGGTCCTTAAGCAGAAAATTCAAAAAAATATGGGTGTGTTGTTGTAAATACTTCTCACTTATTCTGTGTATGTCTGCGTAAAACTGACACTAATTTAGTTGTGCATTAATTGACCTCAAATCAAATAACTTTCAAAATCAAAGTTGTAAATAAATGTGTTCTAATTAATAAAAATAATTGCACAATTAAATCATGTATAGAATAAAGTAACCACACTTTGAAAAATCCACTAAGCACTAATTGAAAGACCAATTCCGGCTCCATATGAACTCAAATTGAACAAATCTCACTTCCATTGGAGTCTAAATTAAATTATCTTTAAAATGGCGGTGATTTCATAATTTTTGGAGTTACGAGTAAGAACATAGTTTTCCGGGGTGGTTTGTGTATTTTCCCATGTAATTTGTACATATTGTATTTTTACTAATTATTTAAAAATTAAAGAAAAAATTATTATTAAAAAAGAAGAAACTAATTTCCTCATTTACCCTTGTATATAATGTCATATATGTATATAGTATATGTATATAGTTGCTATTTTTAATTAACCACCATAAAAAATAACATTTTTAAATTCAAGTAAATACAGTGATGAAAATTAAAAAAATTAGATAATTTTGTAAATAGTTTTATCTCTTTTTATCTTTATCTCATTTCAATTTTCATCTCTCTTATATCTTCCACCAAAAAATTCAAAAATTCAAAAATTCAAATTTCATCTCTATCTTTTCTATATATATGACTCCTTCTCCCTCATTCCAACTTGATCAATCTTTAGAGAGAGGAGCCTGATCTCCAAGAGAAATTTCATCAAGAAAAGTGCCTAGCCTCCGAGCCGTCCGGTGACAACGAGTCGGCCTTGTCGAGGCAATCACGGTCCATTTCCCTCATAAGGTGAGATCCACATTTTTCTTATTTTTATCTTAGGTTAATCTTAGTTTCATTTGTCATATTTTTAATTCCATCGTCAATTTGTTTTTCTAGATTTAAAAAAAATCCATCACGATTTGATCCGCTTTGAATCAATTTTTCATCTCATGTTCTTGATCTCTCCGCATTTAATTTCTATCTTTCACGATCTACCAACTCCGACCACGCACGGTGGTCAGAGAATCAGATTCGATGCCTTCCATTTACGTAGGATCCTCGTTCATTTTTCTATTTGTAAACAAATAAAAATAATAATACAAAAAAGTTATTTATTTTCTTGTTCTCTCTAACATTTGTTTTGCAGGATCATATTTAAAAAAACACAAAAAAATATAAAAAAATAATAGAATTTTTTTTATCCTTTCTCCTTTGTTTACAGTTGCTGTTAAAAAAACAAAACGAAAAATATACATTTTCTTTCTAATCTTTTCCTACAGTATAAAAATAAATAAAAAATAATAAAAAAACAAAACAAAAAAATTATTCTAGCAGACGGCGGGCCGCCACCCGTGCCTCCAACCAGCACACCGCAACCGCAGCAGGCCGCCGCCCCAGTGGCAACATCGCTCGTCAAGGTACACGGCACGAACATCCACACTCCTACATGGGAGGCCGGTACTGCCTCAGCCCAAACGCCCGCGCCCCCCAAAATGCCAGCGCCACCTCACCGCCTCACAGGCCACGCCTCTCTCCGCCCGGCAGTGCCACCCATGCCTGCACCACCACGGTCGGCTCTGTCGCACCGCTGTCCACCCCGCGCCGCCCTCGTGTGACAGCATTGCCCCGCGCACCCTTCTAGCCATCGCCGCCTGATCTGTTCTAATCGTGCCCCCATTCGCCCAGCTCGCCAATCCAGATCCCTTGCGGCCTTCATGCCACTCGACCCACGCCCCTTCGTGCGCGTCACCACCTGCAGCGGCACCCCTGTCCTCTTCGTGATGGCACCGCATTGCTCCCCTTGTGGGAAATGAAGTCAACGAACAAGGAACCCTAAGGGGTATTTTCAAATAAAAAATCTTTGGTGAAATTACTAAAAACTCCCAGGAAGTTTTTAAAATTAGCAAAAGAGTTCCCGCCTCCAGAACATCACGCGCGTTGCACATGTTTGCGGGGTAAATTTTGTTTTTTCTCCCACATTTTATTTCTATTATTTATTCCGTGCAAAAACTTTAAACAATAACATTTCAATTCCTTAACTGCAGAACAATAACTTGCTTGCTCTCTTTGAATGATATAAATGTTTTTATTGATCTAAAAATTCTCAAAAAAATGGGTATTGTCCTAATGTAGTGTTTATCATTGTGTAAATCTTTCATCAATTTTTATTGCCATTGATATATTTAAAAAAATAAAAAAACAGTGATATTTTGCTTTTCCGAAATTAGAAAGTTCATAAAAATTCGAAAATTAACCTAAAAATTCCAAAAAAATTACTGTATTAGTATTGTGTCGTCTTTTAATTTCTGACCAATTTTTATGCATTAACTCTTTATAAAAACCAAAAAAATTGCAAAAAACAAAAAATCTTAAAGAAATTGCAGAAAAATCTAGAAAAATCCAAAAAATATGATTTCGATTTTTGATTGTAGAAATTGATTTGTAGTTTATATTAAAAATAATTACCAGGAGTTTTGGGCCTTAAAAATGATTAGAAGTTGCAAATTACTCCAGGCTAAGCACATATTCGCATTTTCTCACTGTATGTTTTTTAGAAAAATATGAAAACATCTGAAAATTCTAAAAAAATTACCAAAAATATTTAAAAAAAATTTAAAACCAAAAAATATTTTCTCTGAATTTTTCTGAGCATTTTTTATAAATTGAAAATTTTCAAACAGAGTTGGTGTGCGTATTTTTGATCTTGTGAAATATTGCTCCATATTATTATTGAAAATAAAGAAAAATTTACAAAATCAAAATCACTAAAAATTTGAAAATCAAAAAATACAAAAAAGATAGAAAAAAAAATAAAAATAAATAAAAAAGATAAAAAAATCACAAAAACCAAGGATAGTTATCCTTTGAGATTTCTGTTTTTCTCTTAATTTATTCTTGATTAATTGAATAACCCTCGTGATTTATAGCCTCCCTGAGTTCGACCCTGTCTGCTATATAGGATAATAAGTAGCAAAAAATAAATTTTTTGTTTGTCACGGGATTTTTGGCGATAGCAACAACTTACGTATCAATAATTTCCGATCCTCGAGAGATTCCTGAGTCAACATCTATCCATTTGCTTTTCAATTTACCCGGGAAGACCTTCAACTTTCCATAGAATAACCACACTTTCTGCCCAGCTTCGAAGGTCTTTCATCTGATGTGTCGTTCGTGCCAAGGTTTCACCTTCTTTTTGTACATCAATGTGTTATCATATGCATAGTCTCGAAATTCCACAAGCATGTTCAGATTTTCTTTCCTTTTCTGACCACTTTTTGGTGAGTCCAAATTACAGATATTAACTTCCCATAAAGATTTGTGAATTAATTCCATGGACAGATGACATGGTTTCCCATATACAAGATAGTAGGGAGAAATGCCCAAAGGAGATTTGTAAGCAGTTCTATATGCCCACAGGACGGAGTCCAAGAGTTGGGACCAAGTCTTTTTGCCCGACTTCACAAGCTTCTAGAGGATTGTCTTGATTTCTTTCTTTGATAATTCCGCCATGCCTTTTATCTGAAGATGGTAAGGAGATGCGACACGGCCCTCGATGTTTTACTCCTTCATTAGCTTCTTGACCTCTATGTTTATGAAGTGACTACCCTCATCAAATATGAGTATCTTCGGAATCTTGAACCGCGAGATGATATTTTCTTTAAGAAAATGACGTAATGTGCGACTGTCTGTGGCTCGAGTGGGGATAGCTTGAACCCGGCGACTCACTTAATCAACGGCACGAAGGATGTGCTCGTATCCCAAAATGTTGGGGAAAGGTCTAATGAAATCAATGCCCCAAGCATCGAATACATCTGCTATCTGAATGATTTTTAGGGACATTGAATCTTTCATTGTGAGGATGCCTTTCAATAGCTGAAAGTCAGTTCATCGTTTGACAAATGTTGTTGCATCCTTAAATAGTGTTGGCCACCAGAGGCCACACTACAGTAGTTTCACTATTGTTCTATCTCCAATGTGATGTCCACCATACTTGAGTGAGTGGCAATGCTCAAGGACACTAAGATGATCCTCCAGAGGAATACACCTGCGCCAAATAAAATCTCCTTTCTGAATAGAAGTGGGTCTTCTCATTGATAAAAATGAATAATAGACAAGACCTTGTCCTTCTTGATTTTCGTCCAATCTTGTGGAACCACACTGGATACAAGGTAGTTCACTACATAAGCATACCAAGGGAGCGAATCCATGACAAAAATTGACTCATCGGGAAAGGTTTCTGTGATGGGTGCACTGCTCAGTGGATCCTCCTGCTGCTCAAATCTGGAGAGGTGATCTGTACCACATTTTGAACTCCAGGCTTGTCCTTTATCTTCAAATCAAATTCCGGGAGGACAAGGATCCATCTGATTAGTTTGGGCTTTGCATCCTTCTTCTGTTGTAAGTACCGGATAGTAGAGTGGTTGGTAAAGATGGTAACTTTTGATCCAAGCAGATATGATATGAACTTCTCAAGGGTGAATACCACTGCCAGCAATTCTTTCTATGTCACTGTGTAATTTCTCTGAGCTTTATCTAATGTTTTGCTGTCATAATGGATGGAATAGGGCGCCTTGTCTTTCCTTTGTCCTAGAACAACCCCAATTGTAAAGTTTAATGCGTCTGTCATGATCTCAAATGGAAGAGACCAATCCGGCGGTTGTAGGATTGGAGATTGAGTGATTAGTTCCTTTAGCTGATTGAATGAAAGGAGAGACTACTGATCAAAAATAAACTCAATCTCCTTGCAAAATGTTGTAAGAGGTCAGCCAATGCGACTGAAATCACGGATGAATCTTCTATAGAATCCCACATGCCTTAGGAATGACCTCGCATTCTTAACTATCTGAGGAGTCTCATGATGGGAGATTACATCCACCTTTGCCAGGTCGATTTCCATGCCACGTTTGGAAATGACGTGACCCAACACAATTCCTTATGTGACCATAAGTGGCCCTTTTCCCATGTTAATACAAGATTGACTTCAAGGCATTTCTGAAGTACCCTGTCCAGGTGCTCAAGAGAAGAATCGAAGCTGTAACCATAGACAGAGAAGTCGTCCAGAACACCTCAAGAAAACTCCCTACCATCTCTGCAAAAACTGCAAGCCTGCATCTTTGAAATATCGCTAGTGTGTTGCACAATCCAAAGGGCATTCCACTGAAAGCATAGGTGTCGAACAAGCAAGTGAAGGTTGTTTTCTCTTGATCTTTAGGGTGATTGCCACTTGGTTGTATCTGGAATACCCATCTATAATGCATAAGAAGTCTTTGCCAGCCAGTCTTTCCAATACTTGATCAATGAACGACAAGGGGAAGTGGTCCTTCTTTGCGGCTGCATTAAGATGGCGGCATTCAACACACACTCCAGGATGTCGGTACCCAAGTAGGTATGTCCTCTCCTCTCATCTGTCATTTGTAACAACTGTAAGTCCTGACTTTTTCGGAACTACGTACATGGGGATTAACCATTTTGAGGTGGAGATGAGATAAATAAAGCTTATGTCACATCATTTCATGATTTCTTTCATGACGACGTCCCTCAAGTTCGGATTCAATCTTCTTTGAAACTCATGGGATAGCTTGGCATCTTCTTCCAGATAGATGTGGTGTGAGCATAACGCATGATTTATCGCGCGGAGATCTAAGACATGCTAAGCAAGTGCCTTGCGATTTTTCTCTAGAATCTCCACCAGTTAAGATTCTTGTGACGGGGTCAACCTACTATTGTTGATGATCAGATACATGTTTTCTACACCCGCAAGGAAAGCATACTTCAGTCCTGCTGGAATTGACTTTATTTCCGTTCTGTTCTAGCGAGCTTAATGGTAACCTTTGAAACAATGTTGGTAGGAGGATGTTTTTCCTGAACTTTTGGAGAGTTGCTGACCTCAGTGTTCTGTTGAGATTTTGATAATGTGCTAAACGGATCCATAATGGGTTAATTGTGTTCGGGTTGGATTGAATCATTGGAATAAAAAATATGCATCAGTAAATTGGATTCTGTCTCCCAATGTCATCAGAGCATGCATTGACTACGCTTTCCAGGTCCTCCCCTAGAGAGAGGATTTCATGTGTGCATCGATCGTTCAAAGAGAGTGGTGTATCTCTAATCTGTTCAATGAATTCATAGTCTACTTCAGATGGTGCTACTGACCGTTATCAATTATGACTTTGGACTCACTGATCATGTCTATGGTGACTCTGTCATTTCCCGAGATGAAGGTGATCTTGCTAGACACATAGTCAACAACATCTTCTGAAGTGCGCATAAATGGCCGGACTAGGATAATAGGAGTCTGGAGTAAGTGTGCGGGTGAGTCCATATCAATGAGTACAAAATAAAATGGAAACTTCATGTCTCGTACCTTCACCATAACGTCTTTCAAAAGACCTCGGAGGCACCCCTTCTCCCGAAGTGACGAGGCTATTTTAATTGAAGGATCATTCGTGTCTGCTTAAGAGGACCTAGTCCAAATTCATGCAATAATGACGATGACAGGAGGTTGATGGAAGAACTGTTGTCAAGCATGATTCGCTCGAAGACTTGATCGAAAATCTTGCAACTGATTAAAGGTGCTCCTTTGTCTTGCTTTCTACGGGAGATTGCTGATGGCTGCAACTGTGGCCATGGTGAGAATGTGCTTCTCAACCTGTCGGCATCTATTGTTTTGTGTTGGGCAATGCTTATTGGTACATGTCTTTTTCAAACCTTTCTTCACAATAGGCATGTATTCCATGGCCTTCATCAATGGAATCTCAACAATCAAATTATTAGGAGTGTCCACAACTCTAGGGTCAGATAATGCACTTTTTCTTTTTGCATTTTTTTAAACTTTTTTATTACATCATGAAAAGGAATATGTACAGTACTGCAATCATAAATAGAGTTCTTATTTACAACAAAATCCTTGTCCACAATATGTTGTACATCCGAGTCACAAAAAGGAGTACAAGCTGGAGGCTGAGATGCTGGTGCTAGTGGATAGGTAAAAGGTAGGTTCTCCGCTCCGTCAGCTGGCGTAGGATTGGTTGCGACTGGTGGCTCCTCCATGGGTAGCACGACTTCACTTTGGCGATGATCATATTTTTGGTCTTTTTGCTTTTTTTTGTTTTTTATTCTTTTTGTTGGTTGAGATGGTGGTGAGTGGCAGTCGGAATGGTTCCTCCTTCATCCTCACACATCCCTGTGGCTGGCACGACTGATGTAAAAGATGACAACTCACCTATCGAAGTTTTATTCTTCTCGTGACTAGTTGTAGATGGAGGCAAGGTCCTACCGTTCCTGAGAGTGACAACATTAGATAAAGAAATAGCACAATCATCTCACTCTACAGGCACATATTGGACATCACATTCTACATGCTATCTTCTTTTGATGCTATTGGGATTGGCTTCAACCTGCGCCAGAATGGACAGTTTGGTGGCGATCAGGTCGTCTAGCTTCTTCGTCATATCTGCTAGGCCACTGACGAGTTGGGCCAAGCAATCAAGGGTAGGGTTCACAGGATTTGCCTCAGAAGGTTCAATGTGCATACCACGTTGTTGCCACGTGTTTGGGGGTTGAGGTTGTGACTGCTGGTGGTGTAGAGGAGGTGGAGGAAGCTGATACTTATTATAGGAGAGAGGATGATAGTGTTTATACTACGGAGGTAGTGCAGCCACATGCTGGTTGTATGGTTGTGGCTGGCAGTACTGCAGCCGCTGGTACTGCTGGTGCTAGTGGATAGACAAAAAGTGGGGCCTCTGCTTTGTCAGTTGGTGTAGGATCGGCTGCAGTTGGCTGCTCCTCCATGGTTGACACAATTTCAAATTGGCGACGATCATCTTTTTGTTCTTTTTGATTTTTTTGTTCTTTTTACAAGTGAAGATGGTAGTGAGTGGCAGCTGGAATGGCTCCTCCTCCTTCTTCTTCCTCACCCATCCCTTTCGCTGGCACGATTGGCGCATAAGATGATGATTCACCTATCGAAGCTTTATTCTTCCCGTGGCTAGTGGAAGACGGAGTCAAGGTCATACCACTCCTGAGAGTGACAGCATTAGATAAAGAAATAGCACAAACATCTGACTCTACAAGCATAGACTTAGCATTACAATCTACCTACTCTCTTCTTTTGAAGCTATTGGGATTGGCTTTGACCTGTACCAGAATGGACGTTTTGATGGCGGTCAGGTCGTCTAGCTTCTTCGTCATATCTGTTAGGCCTTTGATGAGTTGGGCTAAGCAATCGAGGTTAGGGTTCATGGGTTTTGCCTCAGAAGGTTCAGCGTGCAGACCACGCTTTTACTACGTGTTTGGGGGCTGAGGATGTGACTGCTAGTAGTGCTGAGGAAGATGATACTGATTATAGGAGGGAGGAGGATAATATTGATAACGTAGAGGTGGTGCAATGTCATACTGGTGGTATGGATGTGGCTGGCGGTAACGCAGCTACTAGTACTACAGGTGCTGCCTCCGTTGGTTGTTGTATTGTAGAGGCTGGTGATACTGAGGCGGGATTGTGAGGACTGCCCAAAATGACTACCTTGTGATTGGTGGTATTGCATGTTGGCTTGTTGCTACCTCAGAGGGTGTCCGGTAGGATGGGTCAGCTGTCCATCATTACTCCAAACACCACTGACTTCTTGAATCAAGGGCGGTGGTGGGAAGGCAAGATCGGATGATGGAAGGAGGAATGGTTGATAGACAACCACCCGTTGCTGCGGTGGGCTCTTATCGGGCGTCTACACATAGTACTTGTTGTTGACTATCGGTGGTTGCTGGCTCGGCTGAAGTTGTTATGACGATGATGTCTCATCTTTCTTCTCAGCTGGAGCTTCTATAGATGGTGTCGTCGATGGGATTGAACGGATGGTACCCACCGGCAGCTCCAACTGCTTGGTGATCTGGTCCAGCTATTCTAAGTTCTGAGTCCTCTTTTCGATCACAACATGTTTTTCGAGGTCCTGTGATCACTTCTAAATAATATCAACCTTTGAGAGATGGCCCCCGATGATACTGAGGTTGGAGCTTTCATCTCTCTCTGCCCCATGAGACGCTACCAAATGGACTTGCTTTTGGAGGATCTAGGGTGGTTTCAGATATGCTTTGGATGAAGAGAGGACAGCCTCTCCTTCAGCCGCTTCCTCAAAAGAATGCTAGACTACACCCTCATCCTTGTTGAAATGTGGTCCCCACAGGCTGCGACAACGAGCCTTTGGCTTTTTACATTTAGCCCCCCCAAAGAAGCATTTGACCAAGCTGATCCTTGGAATTTCATGATGGGGGCATTTCTCCTGCAGATCTTTGAATCTCTCCGAAGCTTCATGAATGGTCTTGTGGGCTCCCTTAGAGAAGTTGTTGATTCTGGCTCGCATCTGGTTGAGCCGACCGAGAGGATCGAATTTGTGCAGGAAGGCAGACTTCAGCTCCTCCCATGTCATCACAACCTTTCCCAAATGGTTGACCCAGTATAGAGCCTTGTACTCTAGACTGAAGGGAATGCCATCATCTTCACTACATGCAACAGAACATTGGGGTAGTAGGTAGTATGATAGAAGCATGAAAATTGTTGTAGATGGGAGAACAACATAAAACTGAGGTTTCAGCTCAAAGTGAGCATGCACCGATGGAATAAGGATCCACTCGATCATCTGTCTGTCTTCAGGATTATATATTTCTTTCAGCATGGGTTTTAGCCTCCCTTATTCTGGCTTTGCCTTGTCGGGATTCTCACGGGGTCCATGTCCTCCTCCTACTGCTTGCCTATTCATACATTCAACATATCTGGAATGTATATGCACTAGGTCCTTATCTTTCAACTGCTATTTAATGGCTTGGATAGATGCCAACAACTAGGCATTCACCTGATTCTGATGAGGCATTTGTCCTTGCTCCAACAGGGAAGGTGGGTGCTGACCCTTGCCCTTTCCTTTGGGAGCCATTTTGGGATCTGAGTTTGAAGAGTTGAATTATGTCTTAGGATCCAGGATTGGGGCTAGCTTTTGTCTGCAATGTGAAAAATTCCCAATCAGACTTCTTGTAGTTGAGTCCCAACTGCCAAGATGGATAAGGAATTAGGGTCAATTTCTCCCCCTCTTTGATTGTGAACACAACGCAACAGACCTTAGAAGGAAATAACTGACTCCTTGGGGATGAGTTATTAGAGAGGAGGTTTGCATGGTAGTCTGATATTTTGGATGAAAGAGCTAAAACCTTTCACACACATGAGTCGATTGTTTCATGTTCATGGGTCATGCTTTGTAAGGAGGATTGATCTAAGATGACTTTTGAACCGAAACTGTGACAATGATGTGGAGAACTTAGAAGTTGTTGATATTAAAACCCTATGTCTCACAGAAGTTCCGCAAAACTAATAATACAAAGGTAGGTCTCGATCCATTTTCAACTTCTGCACATGATCTCGGTATGGAACCCAATCTCATTTCACCTCATTGCATTTCTTTAGATGCTCAGGGATAAGCATGGTTTAAGTATAGGGGGCGATGAATCTCATATTCATCACCATAAAAATGACTAATTAAGCTCAAATTCTCAAAATTCATCGACATTTCTTCATTTATATTGCATAATTAGCATTCATGCATGTTTAATTAATAATTGCATTTTATCACTCATTCTTGCAATAAATAAGTAGCCAAAAATCACAGCCCCATTGACCTATAAAATAGCCTAACTTTTTTGATTTTTAACTAAATCTCGCTAACTCCAAAATATCTCACATCAACTCCATTGTGTACATAACACTAACAAGAATAAACAAAAAATAAAAAAATCATTAACCTAAATAAGTGGGCCAGAAACTCAAAACCTAATCGCAGGATTTTCAGACTAAAACGTTGATATCTCACCCACTTTTGAACTAATGTATATTCAATTACCTTTAAAAGAAGACCAAGTTCAAGTCAATCAGAGCTCATATGTGAATGTTGGGTTTTGGGTCTCTTTTGTACCTTGTATATTTTAGAAGTTTTTGCACTATTATTTTATGTACATATTTAACCTTTTTTATTCCTTTTTCATTTATTTTCTTTGATGATAGTTTTATTAAAAAGTGCGAAATTCCAAATCCAAAATGAGCTTGAAATCAAAGAAACTAATAGAGTTAGAGTCTTCACTAATAGTAGGTATAAAATTTACCTTTTTTCATATTTCATTTTATTTATTCTTTTTCTCAATTGGTAGAAAATACAAAAAAAATAGAGTAACGTGTAATTATTTATTTTTTATTTTATTCTTTTTTTCAGATTTTTATCTGGTCTAAAAATAACAATAAATTTTAGTAATCTAAAAAATCAAGGTATTTTATGTACATAGAGTACCTCAGAAATATCACTTTGTGCAAATGACCAATTTTGGTTTTGATTCCTCCATGAAAGTTGTCGATCTTGTCGATACCTAACTTTTGTGAAGAAACATTTTAGATCCGAGTTGTTTGCTATTTATCTTGGATTTTTCTTTGTTTTTTATTTTTGGTTTCTTTAGCGCAGACACGTGGCAACTTCTGGAGCTGCCACATGTCACTCATTTTTATGCTCTTTATATATTTGTTTTTATAAAAAATAAAAAAATAAAAAATAATAAGTTTAATAAAAAGTCCCGCACATGAAGTGCATGTGCCTCCTGCACACGCGCCCTACATGTGCTCGTCCTCCCCTCTCCCAATTCGTGTCCCTTTCCATATCAGCCACACCTCGTGAATCAAATCTCCTCAATCAGATCTCCCTAACATCAATAACTGCCACCCTTATCTTCATGCCCTCATCAGAACCATCGATGATCTCCTACCTCGTCAAATCACCATTACCCCCTCCTTCCATCTCTGCCTTTCATATTTAAGATCCGTCGCTGCCCTCTTCCACGAATCATTCGCCGCACTATAGCTGTAGAAGGAGACCTCCATCTTTGAGGTGGTGATAGCACCCAAGTCCGATGATCCCTCCTCCATGCTAGGCGAGATCCGATCTTCCCTTGATCGTTGCAGCTTCGTGTCCAATGAAGCTCGCTCTACTCTGGCCATTCCATCGCCTTCGATCCTTCTCCTCCAGTTGTCCCCCCTTCAACCTGTTCATCTTCCTCAACCTTCTGTAGCTCTGCCCCATCGATCATTGAGCCATCTCTACCCTCGCTCCATCGCGCACAGATCATTGCAACTTCATCTCCATCTGAGCTTTGCTCTTCTGCCAATGCAATTCCCTTCCGCTCTCGACGTCGACATCTGCCTTCAAAGTCAACCTCCAGAAAGCACTCGCGCCTGCTTCCTCAGCAAGCCAAAACTTGTCGACAACACCCTTGTTTCTCCAAGGTTGGAGGCCTACCTAAGACTCTGTTGAGCAGAAAAATCTTCGAGGATTGGTTATTGATTATACAAAGTCGTCGTTATCTCCAACAAAATCAAGGATCAAACAAACAATTTTTTTTCTTCTCTCACTGTAAAATAGTTACAAAAAATAATGTGGAGCCAGAGAAATATTTTTGCTACTTATTTACCAGTATAGCGTACATGATCGAACTAAGGGGGGCTACAATTCCCCAGGGTTATTCAATTAATCAAAAATCAATTAAAAGAAAAAGCAGGAATCTCAAAGGCAAACTATCCTCAGTTTTTATGGATTTTTCTCTTTTTTTGTTTTTTTATTTCTATTTTTTTTCTGATTTTCGAATTGTTAGTGATTTTTAATTTTGTAATTTTTCTTAATTTCAAATAAAGAACAATAGGCACAAGATAAGAAAGATGCACACCAAACACTTTTTATATTTTTTAATTATATAGAAAATGCTAAGAGAAATCCTGAGAAAATATTTTTGCATTTTAAAGACTTTGAATTTTTTTTGGGATTTTTTGTAGATTTTCAGATGTTTTTGTATTTTTTAAAAATCAAACAGTGGCAAAAATGAGAAACAATCCGCAACCTGGAGTAATTTGCAACTTAAAAATATTTAGATACCCAAAACTCATGTACAATATTTTTATATGAAATATATGCAAATATCTATAAACAGGAACTAAAATAACAATTTTTGGATATTTTGTAGAATTTTCTATGTTTTTTATAAGATTTTTTTTTCATTTTTTTGGGTTTTGAAAAGAATTAATTCGTGAAATTTGGATTGAAATTAAAATTCAATAAAGTAAAGCTACTCTAATTTTTTTACAATTTTTGTATCAATATTAAAATTATTATGTATTGTTGAATTTAAGGATTAGGACAAGACAATGTTTTTTATTTTTTAATAATATAAAATGATGACGAAATGCAATGAAAAATATATGCTTGAAAGATAAGCACATCAGGAGCGCGTCATGATTTTTGGGAATTTTATTGACAAAAAAACAAATATTTCAATAAGAAAAACAAATTTCAAGTCTATCAAACAGGGACGGAATTGCAATTAGTTAATGTTTTTGTACAGAACAAATAATAGAAATAAAATAGAGGGTGATGTTTCAATTTACCAAGTAAAAGGTAGAGTTGGAGTAGGGGCTCTTTTCAAATTTCAGAAACCTTCTGGAATAGAGTTGTAATTTTCCAATATTTTAATTCAATGCCATAGGGTTCTCTTTTGCTTCTTCGTTCGTTCTTCACAGATGGGAGCCAAGTGGTGCGCCGCCGCCCTTGATCTTCTCCTCCAGAATCGGTGGCGGTAGGTGGATGAACGGTCCTCTGTGCTAGCGGTAGGAGCTTGCAGGCAGTGGTGCCACGCATGGTGGTTGTGGCAGTCTTGCCCTCAAGGTAGTGGAGAATGCCAGCGTGGGTGGCGATGAAGATCGGTGGCTCGCTGGCACGCACTGCTCATCATCGTACACGGAGGTCTGATGCTGGTAGTTCTCGATGGTGATGGTGGCCTCGTGCTCAAGGCAGTGGAGAATATAATGGGTGGCTGACGAGCAGAGGGCTGGTGGAGGGAGCGTGCTGGCGCGTGCGCTGCTGGGGTTTGCGGTGCACTCGCGCGCGGTGCTGGCGCAATGGCTTGCTGTATGAGCAGCGCTACCACTGCATGGGCTTGGGATGGGGCGATGAGCCTATGGCGTTGAAGACGACATCGATCTATGGTAGAGGGGCTCCGCCCAAATGGTAGAGCGATGACGGTGTGTCCTACGCTGCCCGCGGTGGGCGGCTAGCTTTCTTATATATTTATTTATTTATTTGTTTATTTATTTATTTATTTCTAAACGTAATCACTAATAATTTTTTTTAATAATTTTTAAATCGAAAATAGAGAAAATAAAAACAAAAAATAAATAAAGTTTTTTATATTTTTATATTTTTTTATATTTTGGATGATCTGTCAAAACAAATGTTAGAAAGAAAGAAAGAAAACAATTTTTTTTTATTTATAAACAAATTAGGACTCAAGTATGATGACTCGATCCCAAAATCAAAACGAAAGATGTGGATGAGTGCGGTTCCGAGGAAAAATGGCAGATGAAACCAGATCTCCCACCATCGTGCGTGGTCGGTTGTGAGAAATCGTGCGAGGTAGAAACGAACCCGTAGAGATTGAGAAAGTGAGATGAAATATCGGATCAATTGCAAATCAAATCATGAAGATTTTTTAAAATCTAGAAAAAAATGACGACGAAATAAAGAGGCGAAAAATAAAATTAATATTAATCTAGATGAAAAATAAGAGAAGAAAAATGTGGATCTCACCTTAGGAGCGGAAAAGACTTGGTTCGCCTCGACGAAGGCCGACTCGTTGTCACCAGACGGCTCGGAGGCTAGGCACCCTTCTGCAACAAGAAGTCTCTCGGAGATCGGGCTTCTCTACCAAAGATTGATGAAATTAAAATGATGGAGAAGGAGCCATATAAATAGGAAAGATGTGAATTGAAATCTGAGTTTTTGAATTTTTGGATGAAGATAAGAGATAAGAGAAAAGAAAAATTGAAATGATATAAAGTAAAAAGATTAGTGTTAAATTTATTTTAAAAAATTAACTAATTTTTTGTATTTTAGTCAATTTATAAATTGAGTAAAAATGTTAATTTTTTAATTTTTGTGATGGTTATTTAAGAACAACAACTATATACATATGTTATATACATATATTACATTATACACATAGTTAGATAAGGAAATTATTTTTTTAAAAAAATTTTATTTTTTTATTTTTGTTTTAAAATAATAAAAATATTTACAAATATTTACAAATAAAATATGAACAAATACATAAAAAAATAGCCAAACCACCTTAGAAAATCGACTTTTCACCCGTAACTTCAAAAATTATGAAATCGCATCCATTTTAAAGATAATTTAATTTAGAATACAATGGAAGTGAGTTTGGTTCAATTTCAGTTGCTTTAATTCTGTGTGGTTGCTTTTATTCTGTGGTTGCTTTTATTCTGTACATGATTCGATTATGCAATTATTTTTATTATTTAGGACACATTTTTATTTACAACTTTTATTTTGAAAATTATTTTGTTTGAGGTCAATTTATGGACAAGTAAAATAGTGTAGTGTTCAAATATACATAGCACACAATTTTTTTGGATTTTCTGAATAAGGACCCTATCTCCCCTTACTTTATTCCTGGTCGATCAAGTCAAGTCTTGACCTTCTCTCAGGGTTCGGGTTAGCATGTATCTGTTACATATATACAATCTTCCTTTTTATTTTCTTTTCTTCATTTTCCTTTCTTTCTTTCTTTATTTATTTTAGGTTAAAATGGCAAGAAGTGTACAATATTTACACACAGATGCAGGTTAGTAAGAATATGGAGTTAGTATTATATACAGGTTTTTTTGTAAGGGATTTTAAGCTAAAATAAATGAATAAAGATGATGAAATGCAAATTCATCATCCTCCTATGCTTTACCTTTGCTAGTCTCTTAGCAAACACTTATTTGAATAAATAAGTGAATAAAAAAAGAAAAGGAAAGGGAAAATAAATAAATTAGGACAATATTGAATATCAAACTTATCTTCCTAAAATTATAGTATGGAGCTATGTTGGACCTTTGGATTATTAGTGTGGCGGTACTTTAATGGGAAATGTATTTAAAACCTAACAACCTCTAAGTTCCAGAAGACTCCTATTAAGGTCTCCTCAACAATCAGATCAGAACAAGTCTACATACACAAATACTTATGACTATGAATCTTTACTTGTACGGTGCAAGTGAAATATAGCTCCCCATCTTCAAAGTAGCAAAGAAACAACCTCCCTGAACAAGGTAACTCTAGTTCCCCAGTCTAGCAACTCTTTCCTCGAGGAGCAGGGATATTCCCTTCTGAGTTCATGTACAACAAGCTCAAGAAGAGGAGATGGAGAAAAGAATGGACGTTAATGAGTGTAGCTATCTATCCTTCGATGCATGACTGGTGTAGCCAAGTCATCCACCTGCAAGCTTACAAATATTTAACTTTGAAGATCTTATTAATTTCCTTTTTTTAATCCTTGTATTTAGACTCCGGCAGGCATTTCACTTTATAATCAGGCTTGTCCACTTTTGGAGATTCAGCATTTTTTTCTTTTCTTTGAAAATATATACATGGTGCAGCATGTACATAAGGAGTTTTTCATCTTGAGCTAGTAGTCTATCCCTCTTTTGAAGCATTATTGCAACCCCACGGCATCCTCTCTTTAGACCTCAACATCGCTAGACCAGGTTGAGACACACTTCCATCCCTAGAGGAAGATAACAGGTTCCACATAGATGTACTACCATTGTATGCTACCCCAAGCTATAAGATTCTACCTCCTCACTACCTCCTCAATGAAGAGCAACGTGTAGAGTGCTTGACCAAGATAAGCCACGGTCTGAAAGAATCTTGCTTGTGTTGTTAAATGTTCTACTTAGAATAATCAAGATGACATGTCAACATAGTCTTATGGACTCAAATAATTAAGTCACCAGGGACCTGAAAAGTCTTAACTCCAGTTCTTATAAGGTTCCTCTAAAATTAAGTGGATTAAGGCCCAACTAAGCTCTATTCTTCAATTTAATTCCAGACTTAGATTAAATGTCAATACTATCCAGAAAAATGCACATGCAAATGCAAGAATATGCGCAATGCAAAAAGAAAGCATTCTTTTTGAAACAATTTTCCAATTTTGAACTTTTTATGGGTTTTTGGAAAAGAATGGAAAAATGGTGCACATGAATAAAGAGTTTTTTATGCATCTTTCTATCGATTTTTGGATTTGTAGTTTTTTTTCAAAAAGGAAAAAAAGGGTTATTAAATATATACAAGTATATACAAGAAACTTTTTTTGTTTGTTTTTTTGTTTTTTTTTGTTTTTTTTGTGAAAGGTGATCAAAGTCTATAAACATACACGTGGATTTTACAAATTTATATACATATCTCCAAAAAATAAACATATGTAAAATACTAGTTATGTCTAATGTATATATACAATATATATGACACCCCCTATACTTAGCTTGAACTACGTCCTCCTAATGATCAGAGAGCGGCAAAGGAAGACATAACTCGTGCTATGTATAGAAAAGTGAAAACACTCCTATGCTACAACAACTTAAGGGGAAAATGAAAAGAATAGAAGTCGGTGATCCCCCCCATCCTTAGGATCAAGTAATCCTAAGTATAGAAGACTATACAAAAGGGGAAAACCGATGCAGAGAATGTACATACTCAAAAACAAAAAAAAGACGATATGAACAAGATCACCCCCCAATACTTAGGTTAGAGTATCCCTAAGTATAGGCAACAACAAGAGTGATGAACATGACGAATATGAACAACACAAATCATTCACCCCCCTATACTAAGGATAAAGCACATCCTAAGTATAACATATATACACAAACGAAAAAGGGGTGAATGATAAAACGGAAGAAGAAAGAATTGAAACGAAAGGCCATACAAAAGGAGTGGATGCACAATGGTCAAGAAGGTCGAAAATGAACCTTCTTGCGAGATCGTTGAGGAATGGATCTAACAATATGTAGGTCGATATTGGGGTTATCATTAGATATGAACTGATCAGGATCGACCAAGAATGTGTCGTCAGCAGTCTCATAGTGTGCATACAAGAATCAGTTAGTGGAAGTAGTGTAGTCATGTTATGCCTAGGAAGTCTCGCAAATATGGAAGTAAAAAGTCTCGAAATCATTATCAGAAAAAGTAAGATCAATTCCATCACGGCGAGCCTCTACTGGATCATCATCTTTATAAAAGGCCCAAATTCCTCTATAAAAGCAATCAAATCAAATTTTGCCTTATCGGAGTCATCTGAATCATGATGAATAGGAACAGACTCATCAGTGAAAGTAGTCAAATCATGTTTGTCATGTCTAGTCTCAGATTCTGCCTTCCGCTCTAGGGTGTCTATCATGTAAATCTCGAGGATGTCATCATCAATGCATCTTCACATACCAGAAGGGAGAACTCCAAGGTCTATGCTTTCCGAGTCTACCTCCTTTTAGAGGAATTCTTTGGATTCATTATCATCCAACATACAACAAGAATCTCTGATATTATCATTGAGATCAAATTCCTTGGGGTTGGCTAACACAGGTGGGCTCTTATGGATTGCAAGTCCCTATTCTGTAATGGGTGTAGTGATGAACACATCGCTCTCTACATCAGAACGGAAGCGAATCTTTCCAGATCCATAATTAATAATGGCTCTCGTAGAGGCGAGGAAAGGCCGTCCCAGGATGATTGGAGGGTTCTCCAAAGGGGTGGAGGTTTCCATGGGCAATACAATAAAATCAGAAGTGAAGTTCATGCCCTGAATGAGAATGACTGTTTTCTAGAATACCCTTCGGCCTCTTGATAGATCCATCAACAAATTGAACTGTTATCCTAGTTTGATTGAGAGGCCCAAGATGAAGAGATTGTACCATAGAGAAGGGTATTATATTGATTGACGAACCTCTGTCAAGGAGAGTCTTATCACAAGAATAGTCAGATATTGAGCAACTCACAAGAGGTGTGATAGTGTTCCCTTTCTTAAAGTGTGAACGGTGAGAGATGGCGTAGGCAGTGGTCATGGTTAAGATGTGACGTTCAGATCTACTTCTCTACTTTCTCTTCATGTGTTGAGGAGTAAATAAATGGGTCACAGCCTCGTGAAGTGGGGCTTTAATGCATGAAAGGCGGACATCACTTCGGGTTCAATAAACATTTTCTTGAATTTTAGACCTTCTCCATACAAGGGAGGAGATCAGAATCAGCATATACACGAGGATTGCCACGAGCAATCTATATAATGGAATCCTCAGGTTCAAGGTTGGAATATGTGGTGAATGACTGTGTGGGAAAATGGTTTGGCATGGGTTCCCTCTCCTCACAAAATGAATCAACAATGTGTCTCCTGAAATCTTTTTGGATTTTTAAAATTTTCACAATTTTTTGTATTTTGGGTGATTGCAAGCTTTCATGATTATCCTCAAGTGAATCAGTAGCCTCAAATAGTGGAGCAATGTTCTGGCTCGTATTTATCCTAAATAGATTGGTAATCCTTGAATTCATATGCTCCATGATTTGGTTGAAGATCTCAACTGTGGAAATCATGAAAGGTGACTCCAAAATCCCATGGTCGGGTGAGTGGAATGAGGGTGGGTGAGAATCAGAGTATGTTTGCTGAAATAATGGGTTAGGTGGATATGCACATAAATCAAGAGGAAAGTCCTCATGTAAAAAGGAAGGTGGGTCGTCTGGAGAGTGCGAGAAGTCCGTGAATATCTGATTAAAATAACTCCAGTCGGCCATCTTCGAAACAAAAAGACGGGGATAGGGAGAGCACGAAGGTCATGTCAAAAGATGTGGAGAAAAAGGCACAAATGTGCCGAAGGATCTAGTACGCACACAAGCAATCAAATACAATACAAACCACCAGTTCACCAACTCAACACACGTGTAGACTGTGACAGTTTTGTCAATTACCTTGTTAATTTTTAGAGTTTGGTGAGAATCTAATCTATCAGAGCAGTTAAAGCGAGCTGTTAGGAACCCAATGCTCCAAAGAGACTGACCCAATCCCAAAGTTAGATCTTTCCCAGCCAGTATTAATTGCAGACCGTATACCGGCTACCCGATCAATTCAATCTGTTAAGGATGTTGCAGGCCGCTTTACCAGCTACCGAAGAGATCCTTACTAGAGAAAGACTAACCCCAAAACCCGTACTCTAACGGAAGTTCAGGTGTGTTTCTATCCTAGTGTACAGGTCACTCTCTCGCTCAAGTAAACCAACCAATTAGGGGGTTACTCTCCCCAAAAGAACGATTTTTCCTTAAGTTTATTTTAGGGTCGAGTCTTCTTTAGCAGTCCCAATTTTGGGCAGTTATCACTTGGGTTGAGTATTTTCAATGAATCACCTACTGAGTGTCCAATTTCCTTTTTAACTTATGTGAGTGAAAACAAGGAAGGAGATCAGAAATGCCAATGCATGATTAAACACAATGATGCACGGAAGGGTTAGAGATGTGTACCTTCTCGCCAGCACTCTACATGCAAGTGATCCACGTAGAATTGAAATACATAAAAATAAAATAACCTATACGCAAATGCAAGTGAACCGTCCTAACAATAGCTTCTATTAACGAGCAAGAACAAGTTAATTTGGCTAAGTCCAATTACGCTCTATTCTGTAGGTACAGAAATTCTTGTTTAGGTTGTTTGGACCTAATTATTTACCTGGCTCAAGAAATTAATTAAAGCAACCAATAGGTATCTCACGAAATCCGCATGAAACAAAGAAACATTAAGGCAATGAAAACAAAACTGGTGACATCCCCCAAGTGCACTGCACTTGGCGAAACAGTCCCCACAACAAATGAATGTTCGTTTACAAGAGTTCAAATGCTTGAAAAATGTCTCTCTCTCTTTGTTGGTCTCCGTCAATTCTTCTTCTCCTTTTCTCACGCTATCCTATGGCTCAGTGAAGAATCAAGGCGCCTCCACGTCGCTTGGGTGCTTCGACTCTCTTAAGATCGCCTTCTTCGCTCTGCGGGCCCTCGCAAGAAGAAGAAAAGAGAGTATGTGTAAGAAACTCAATTATCAAATATAAGCAGAAAAAAATAAAATGAAATAGTGAATATGAACAGTGGAGTGAATGTGAAAAAATATACACAAATATATACAACCAATAATTGCATGTCTAAAGAGAAACCTAACTCCCCTCGTCGTGCCTCCCCAGCAACGATGGCATTTCGTTGAGCAGAAAAATCTTCGAGGATTGGTTATTGATGATACGAAGTCGTCGTTATCCCCAAAAAATACCAAATCAAACAAACAATTTTTTTCTTCTCTCACTACAAAAAAATTACAAAAAATAATGTAGAGCAAGAGAACTATTTTCGCTACTTATTTACATGTATAGCGAACATGATCAAACTCAGGGAGGCTACAATTCCCGAGAGTTTTTCAATTATTCATAAATCAATTAAACGAAAAAGCATGAATCTCAAAGGAAAACTATTCTTGGTTTTTGTGGAATTTTTCTTTTTTTATAATTTTTATTTGTTTTTATTTCTATTTTTTATTTTCTTATTTTCAAATTTTAAGTGATTTTTATTTTGTAATTTTTTTGTTAATTTCAAATAAAGAACAATATGCATAAGATAAGAAAGATGCACATAAACTCTTTTTTTATTTTTCAATTTTAAAAAAAATGCTCAGAAAAATCCAAAAAAAAAATTTGGGTTTTAAAGACTGAAATGTTTTTGAGAATTTTGTAGAATTTTCAGATATTTTGTATTTTTAAAAATCAAATAGTGGCAAAAATGAGAAACTATGCACAACCTGGAGCAATTTGCAACTTAAAAATATATTAAGTACCAAAACTCCTAGAAATTAATTTTATGATGAAATATAGGCAAATATCTACTAACGGGAATTGATATCACATTTTTTTGATTTTTGTAGACTTTTCTATGAATTTTAGAATATTTTTGATGTTTTTCCATTTTTTGGGTTTTGAAAAGAATTAATTCGTCAAGTTTGGAAAGAAATTAAAAGATAGTATCGTGAAACTACTACTATATTTTTTTAGAATTTTTGGATCAGTATTTAAATTTTTATGAAATTTTAAATTTATGAATGAGAACATGACACTGTTTTTGATTTTTTAATAAGGTCAATTGATAACGAAATGGAATAAAAATTTATGCTAAAAAGATAAGCACATCAGGAGCACGACATGATTTTTGGAAATTTTATTGACCAAAGAAAATATTTTTTTCAATAAGAAGAACAAATTTAAAGTATGTCAAACAAGGACGGAATTGCAATTAGTTATTGTTTTTGTACTGAACAAATAATAGAAACGAAATAGAGGGTGATGTTTTCAATTTACCCAGCAAAAGGTTTACTTAGAGTAGGGGCTCTTTTGAAATTTCAAGAACCTTGAGGGGTAGAGTTCTAATTTTCCAATATTTTAATTCAATGCCCTAGGGTTCTCTTTTCTTTCTTCGTTCATTCTTAACAGATGGGAGCGAAGGGGTACGCCAACACCCCTGATCTTCTCCACCAGAATCGGCGATGGCATGCATTTCAATGGTCCTCTTTGTTGGCGGCAAGAGCTTACGGGCGGCAGTACCGCGCATGATGGTTGTGGCGGTCTTGCGCTCAAGGCGGTGGAGAATGTTGGCATGGGTGGCGGTGATGATCGATGGCTCGATGGCGTGCGTTGCTCGTTGTCACGTGCGGTGGTCTGATGATGGTAGCTCTCGGTGGCGATGGTGGCCTTGCGCTGAAGGTGGTGGAGAATGAAATGGGTGGCCGACGAGCGGAGGGCTGGTGGAGGGAGCGTGCTGGCACGCGTAGTGCTGGGGTTCGCGACATACTCATGCACGGGCGGTGCTGGCACGATGGTTGGCCATAGGAGCGACGCGACCTCTACGCGGGTCGCGATGGGGCGGTGAGCCTCTAGCGGTGAAGACGGAAGCGGTCTGTGGTGGAGGGGTTCTGCCTTGACGGTAAAGCGGCGGCGGTGAGGCCTGGGCTGCCTGCGGTAGGCGATTGGTCGTTTTTTTGTTTTTTATATTTTATACTATATATATTTTTAGATGTAAATAGTAATAAAAGCTTCTTTATTTATTATTTTTTTTGTAAATATGAAATTTAGAAATTAAAATATAAAATAAAAAAAGTTTTTTATACAATTATAAAACAAATATTAGAAAGATAAAACAAATATTTGTTTGTTTTTTCATTTATAAACAAATTAGGATGCAAGTATAAAAAACAAAACGGAAGATATGGATGAGTGCATTCCGAGGAAAAATGACGAATGGAATCGGATCTCTGACCACCGTGCATGGTCAGAGGTGAGAGATTGTGCGAGATAGAAACGAACGTGCAGAGATCGGGAAAGTGAGATGAAATATAGGATTGTTGGCAAATCAAATCATGATGGTTTTTGAAAATCTAGAAAAAATGATGACGAAATAAAGAGGCGAAAAACTAAACTGAGTATAATCTAGATGAAAAATACGAGAAGAAAAATGTGGATCTCACCTTAGGAGCGGAAAATACATGGATCGCCTCGAAGAAGGCCAACTCGCTGTCACCGGATGGCTCGGAGGCTAGGCACCCTTCTACGTCAAGAAGACTCTCGGAGATCGGGCTCCTCTCACCAAAGATTAATCAAATTGAAATGACGGAGAATGAGCCATATAAATAGAAAAGATAGGAATTGAAATTTAATTTTTTGAATATTTGGATGAAGATAAGAGATAAGAGAGAAAAAATTGAAATGAGATATAGTAAAAAGATTAGTTTTAAAATTATTTACAAAATCAACTATTTTTATGTATTTTCATCACTTTATTAAATTGAGTAAAAAATGTTAATTTTTTTATTTTTTGTCATGGTTATTTAAGAACAACAACTATACACATATATTATATGCATATGGTACATTATACACGTAGTTAGATAAGGAAATTAATTTTTTTTTGTTTTAATTTTTTTATTTTTTTAAATAATAAATAAAAATATTTACAAATATTTACAAATACAATATGTACAAATACATGGGAAAATTGCACAAACCACCCCAGAAAACTGACTTTTCACCCGTAACTCCAAAAATTATGATATCACAACCATTTAAAAGATAATATAATCTAGAATACAATGGATGTGAGTTTGGTTCAATTTTGTGTTCATATGGAGCTGAAATTGGTATTTTAATTATCGCTTAGCGGCTTTTTCCAAGTGTGATTGCTTTTATTCTATACATGATTTGATTGTGCGAATACTTTTATTATTTAGGACACATTTTTATTTACAACTTTTATTTTGAAAATTATTTTCTTTGAGGTCAATTTATGTATAAATAAAATAGTGTAGTATTTAAATAAACGCAGCACACAACTTTTTTGGATTTTCTGAGTAAGGACCCCATCTCGCCCTACTTTATTCCTGGTCGATCAGGTCAAGTATTGACCTTCTCTCGGAGTTCGGATCAGCCTCTATCTATTACATATATGCATCTTCCTTTTTTTCTATACTTTTTTTCTTTCGTTCGTTATTTATTTTAGGTTAAATGGTAAGAAGTGTACAATATTTACACACAGATGAAGTTAGTAAGAATATGGAGTTAGTATTATATACATGTGTTTTTGGAAGGGATTTTAAGCTAAAATAAATAAATAAAGGTAATGAAATGCAGATTCATTAGACTCCGCTCCCTTTACCACTGGACGATTGTTCTCTCCACCGGACCCCTTTTGTCGCGAAGCTCCATCTCCATAATCGCCTCCCTACCAGCCAGCAGAACTCCTCTGCCACTATGCCCCGACATTGCCTACTTTGACAAGCCGGTCTCGAGACCCAAGGCCCCCACCCATGTGCTACGCATATGCGATTGGGGGAACTTTCATCGGCAACCATGGAGCATCCCAATATTGCACATAGAGCCCCATCGATTGGTTACGTGCCCCGCACGCGACTTGCTAGAGTTTTTGATGATCACCCCCTCTAAAGGCCGCTTATTTCCAGCCAAGTCCAACCACTCCAGGTTCACGTGCCAAGCACGTGACCACTGGAAATTTTGTAGAGAGGACACTCTGAGTTTTGGTAATTATAATTAAGTCCATGCATTGCATTTCCTTTATTTTGTTTAATTATTATAATTGGAGTTAAACCCTTGACATTCCTCTGTATTTTGAAGAAGCATTTTGCATCATTTTGTTAGTTAAAAAATTGCATTGTATTTCTCAACTAAATCCCTAGAGTATGGCATATTTGTGAATTTTTTATGCTCTATGGTTAATTATTAAGAATTGCTTTAGCGATTAATCACATAATTTACCCAGACTGTGCTCAGAAATTCATAGAAAGTTAACCATCATTCCAAAAATTACCAAAAAATTACGGATCATAGAATTAATTGTGTTTTACATCGTGCCCAAAAATAATTGCATGTGCATGCTTGGTTTTCTCTATAAAAATCAATTTACATATCTAATTAACTTATTTTTAATAGGTATTAAATCCAACATATTTAGGGTGTAGGATTTTTTGGATATAGATCACCTCGTGATATATCTTAGATAATTTTTTTTCTGAAAACAAATAGATTTAATATTTATTATAACTTATTATTAAAAATCACATTTGTTTGCATTCATTAATTCATAAAATATTCATATCGCATTTAAAAATTCCAAAAGAAATTATAGTACACTGATTTCTTCAATATTTACATATTGACCAAGTTTCATATTTTTTGTACATCGCCTGATTGAAATTGTATTTTAGTCCTTAAAATATGCCACATGTGCATTTTGAATTCCAAAATTGCATTAAAAATACCAAAAAATACCGCCTCAAAAACCGTGCATGAACTTTAATAAACATAATTCTACGTTGATCTTTTGCCTCCTTGAGTAAGACCTTGGGACTTGCCCAACTAAAATAGACATAAAACCACACCGATTAAATATTGAAAAAATTATTGTGGTTATTTCTTAATCGATTTTGAATTCCCGCCTACAATGAAACAACAAATTTAAATGATAATTCACGTAAATTAACATATGGTTTTCACATTTCATCAGTCTCTATGACCTATATATTAGAATACACTCATTATTTGTTTCTAAATGTTGGAAATAAACATGAATTCTAGAATAGACATATCATAAAGAGGTATGATGGATATATTTCAGATAGTAATCTAAATCTAGTTGAATCTACTAAATTAGAAAATTTATGAATGATTCATTAACATTCTAATTCTGAAAATTAAACCTTTAAGGATCAATAGGAGGATGAAGATCATTTGACAATGATTTGACATTAAGCCTTGGACATTTGTCTATTGATGAGATCAATAAACTAGTAAGAGATGAAAATTTGGAATGTATAAAATTTCAAATATTACATACTTGTAAATATTATATTCAAATTAGAAAATGTCCAATGCACCCTTCTCTGGGAAAGGTGTTAGATGCCAAGGTATTCAAGATCACAAACATATTGATGTATGTGGATCACCTATATCATAATGAACATTAATGATATGTGATATCAATCAATGATTTTTGTGATATGAGATTTCTTCCCATCACCATAGAAACCTTTGAAATGTTCAAAGATTTCATAATTTTAGTTTAGAACCAACGTTTGAAGGAGGATAAAAGAATTTGATCAAATCAAGGTAGCAAGTACCTATTAGATTAATTCAGTCAATAACATATGGAGATAGGAATATCATCCTATCTCACTCCTCCTAATAACCTAAACTCAGCAGAGTTGTAGGGAGATACAATTGGATCTTGTCTGACATGATTTTATTAATGATGAATCTTTGCATAATTATCTCTTAATTTCAGTTATATATATGTAGTAGAGACTACATTATATATCATTAATAAGATTCAATGTTGATCTAAACCTAAACCCTCATAAGCTATGATTAGGAACCTATCCTAGTGTTGTACACTTGAGGATTTAGGGTTGCTTGATTCATGACCATGTCATGGATGCAAGTAAGCTGGAATCTAGCACAAGAGAGTGCCACTTCATTACGAATATAAAAGGACAATATTGGATATCTACTTTATAACCTTGTGATTCCTAAAATGATTTATCTCAAAGTATATGATTCATAGAGGATGAGACTCTTGAGAATTTAAATGAAAATGAAGTGAAGGAACTAATTGAATCTTGAGAAATTAACGAGGCTCTTGAAATCAGAAACTAAAAGAACAATTAAAGATGAAACACTAATACCTCCTCAAATGAGTTTGAGGATGGATTCCATGTGTCAGTTAAATCTGACATTGATCGGACTTCATATGATGAAGCTTCTGAGGATCATGACATGAAGAGTTGGATGTTAGCAATAACGTCTAAAGTAGAATTCATATACAAGTGTTGTATATAGACGCCGAGGATCCAGCTATATAGGTACGACCCATTAGGTGTAAATGGATCTTCAAGAAAGAGGAATCCTGATGAGAAGGCACATACCATTAAAGCACAACTCGTATCCTCAAGATACACCGAAATAAGATATCGCTTGCGATGAGACTTTCTTTCAAGTGACCATGATTAAAATCATCATATCAATGCTAACTATAGCTACACAACTTGACTATGACATCTTCAAGATGGAAGTCAATATTGCATCCATCTATGAACAACTCTCTGAGGATATTCACATGAAGAAGCCCCACGGCCTCATAGTTGAGGAAGGCAAGATGTGCAAGATAAAGGAATTCCATATATGGACTCAAATAAGCTTCTGGTAATTGGAACATCATATTTGATAAAATTATAAAGGTTATGATATCAGATAGAATCTTGATGAACCATATGAAGCTTAGTGGGAGTGCCATTGTGTTCATCACGTTGTATGTAGATGTTATCCTAATCATTTGGAATGATATAAGGGTAATAATAAGTGTTTTATAGTCTGACTATTCCATACCTTGAGATATGATCTCAAGGATACCTCTTAGATTGTAGTTCTGAAGTTGTTCAGAAGCAATGAGAAGAAGGTATTGGGGTCGTCACATTAGTGGTACACCTTGGACATTTTCATGTTCTGGAAAATTAAAAGAAAACTTCTTTTCCTTAATATATGGTATTGACCTATCTAAATGGATAGCACCTCAAAGAGATGAGGATGTGAATACCAAAGCTATATGCCCTAGTGCATCAGCTTTAGTAAGCTCACTATATGCTAGACTTGTACAAAATCCAAATGTCTGTCACACAGTAGGAGTAGTAAATTGTTACTAATGCTACTATGGAGATAAAACACTTAGTTGAAGTGACAAAAATATCTTCAAAGAAGATAACACTTTTTTAGATAGTTATCTCAAAGTCTTATCATCAAGAAATTTAAAAAGTCTTATCTTCAAGAAATTATGACTTTATAGATAGTGATCTAAAAGGTCTTAACTACAAATACCTTGGGAGATAGAGATCTCTAGGAGTAAGTGTATAATAGAAAGGATGGAAATACTGGTTAAAAAATTATTGAGATGTAGTGTGAAGGACACTATAACTGACAATATTGAGTATTGGATGCATAAGAGGAAACACTCACATTGGATGTGAGAACTGTTACTTGGAGATATGCAAGTGTCGTAAAAGGATTTGGCGTAGTCTCTCAGGAACAGAGTGACTAATCAGCTTACCTGGTTATTTTTTCTAAATAGCTTATGATTGTCACATGAGTGTAGATTTAAAGATTAGCACATTAATGGCTCTTTGGGCTAGTTGGAGATTGTTGGACATGTGAGCCCATGGTTAACCATCATGCAATATATGTTATTGCAAATATCATTCCATGGTCTGAAATAAAGAATAACTAATTTGCATAATAGGTCCTTTAGTATAATAAAGGTTATGTACCATGGCCTTTTTAATGATCACATAGTTGTTTATTTATTTGTTGAATCATGGAGGCTAGTGCTTGGATGAATATCGAAAGAGTTAGATTGAGGACTCACCAAGCACCGTCAAATGATTGTTAAGAGAGGATCTCCATCCTGAGAAGGAGATGGCAATCCTTTCTCTAAAGGTTGATACCTAACTGACCACTTGATGTAGGTCCTCTACATAGGAATACATATTCATAGGTATTAGATAAGTTAGTTCAAAGAGTTTACTTAACGAGATTGAGATAACCAAAGACCTATGTCCTTTGCTATCACGAAATAAGCACACGTCCTCTGACTGAAGACATATATGTTACTATATGTCTGAGTATGTACATTTGCCATACCAATAGCTTGATGACCTAATCAAGGTCTATACACCGGCACGCTGGTGTGCATACAAGGGCATATGAGTAATACGATCTCTCAAAGGGATCATACAGATTCATTTTCTGAACTGCAAGACATGAGCTCACTCATGAGATATTGGGAAGAATCAAATTCTGTGCACAGTCCTCTTGCTTTAGAAGCTTGACTAAATTTGTAGGTTTTATATATGCTTTTGAAAAGTATATGATCAACACATGGCTATGATATATGCTTTTTGAAAGTATATTATTGATACCAACTCCCGATAGTCAAATGAGAAACTTAATGATAAATCCCTAAAGTAGACAATGAAAATTTGATCTAATACTTTGGGTTTATTCTTGGTTTTGCAGTGTGCAGGATGTGTAGGTATTAGCAATACCTTAGGGTGATTTGATCATAAACGATTGTATAGCCATGACGCTTCCATTCCGAGGGAGTGTTGAAACATGTCTGGATTTTAGTAACTCCTCTCAGTAGAGAAGTGATCTGATCCTTTTCCAAATGTTGCACAATGATCTGAATGTCATTCAGATCCAATGAGAAGAATAGATTTGCAGTCTTGATTTAATCATGCATCTATGAGAGATCCGCAAGATCTGGTTTTTATTGATCTCAATATCCAAGTCATTCTACGTGGAACAATACAATCGCCCTGTCCTTATCTCCAAATATCCACAGAGAAAGCAAATTTTCTTGAAAGATTTCAAGAATAATTTCACTATTGATATATGTATCTGAACATTGATAAAATTGATAATTAAATGGGATTTTAGTTATCATGAATAATAAGAATTTGATTCATAATGAAAGGAGAGTAATCTAAGATAATTAAATGTGATATAATTATCAAAGATGAGAATAATGTGAATGTGATTCATGTTATTTGGGCACACAAGATCAGAGATCCATGTTGATTAAATATAATTTAATTATCAAGGATATGATTAATGTGGATATCACTATACACAATAATCATGGATATTATAAATATGATTTATAATATGATGGGGAGATTTACTTATAAATAGAATTACAAATTATATATTATTGTGAATTGGATTTACAATAAACATATAATTGTAAATCTAATTTACATATTATGTTGGATATATGAATATTCTTCATATTTATCAATGACAATACTTATGTTTTCACAAATTTAATTTGGAATTATTTTTGTGAAGATAAATGCAATAATAATTGTTGTATTTTATACTATATAATAAATATATATTAAAACCACCAACAAGGTAGATGTCGACATTGACCAAGTAAAAGGGGGGGGGAGACCACCCTCATTTTAGAGTGGTGGTAGCCTCCCTTATTATCTATTTATTATAATTGAAATTAAAATGAATTAATTTGTATCTTGATAAAGGGATATAACTAATTTATTTTAATTAAATTTGCTTTTGCAAATTTGTAGCAACAAATCGTGGCCATTGATTAATAACCTCTTAATGTAAACTATTGGACTAAGAAGGTATATGGATTGACATCTATATATATCCAACTACTATAAAAGGAAGGGTAGATGTTGCCTTCTAGAACACACATATAATTCCAAGAGGAATTAAACTATCTCCATCTCTCTCTCTAAATGAAGGATATGGGAAAATCCTTAAGACCATCACAGAAGCGTGAGAATCGCATTGTATGTGATCAGGAGCGACTAGTCCTACTAGTCGCTCGAGGCAATGAATTTGAAAAACTTTAATCCGATGAAACTGTATGATCCAAGAACACTTCTCAAATCATTTCATCTAAACCACAATTAGGTATTAAGGTTACCTTTAGAAGCATGGTTGTGATCGAGTCTCTAAACGAAGATACCTCTTGTCTCAAGTTTTATCCAACGGAGGAGACGCTTGCTAGAACGTTAATGAGACGTGTACCCCTCGTAATCCATGTTGATGATCCAAGAGACAAATATCCTTATCTTGTCACACGAGATCCGACATTTTCTTCTCGAGCGAGGCACATCGAAGGAGACAGAGATCCACGAGAAAACAACCCGGCAACATAACAACGATGCTACGGCAATGGCGACTCTCTCCAGGGCTCTATGATGGACGACAACAATGAGAGAGAGAGAGAGAGAGTTGATGTGTAGAGAGAGGGAGAGAATTTAATTCCACATGGAATTATGTTTGTAGTATAAAATGTAAGGACTGCCCTTTCTTTTATAGTAGTTGGATATATATGGATCTCAATCCACGTGCCCTCTTAATCCAGCAGTTTAGATCAAGAGGGTGTTAATCAATGGCCATGATTTGTTACTAAAAATTTGCAACAACAGATTTAATTAAAATAAACTAATTATATCCTTTTATCAAGATAAAAAATATTTAATTCTAATTACAGTTATAATAAAAAGATAACAAGGGAGGCAACCACCACCACAAAAAGAGGGTGATAGTCCCTCCCTTTGACATGGTCAAGGTGGACGGCCACCTTGCTGGTGGTTTAGCCTTCCTTAATATATATTTATTATATAGGAAAAATGCAACAACTATTATTGCATTTGTCTTCACAAAAATAATTCAAATTAATTTTGTGAAAACATCAATCATGCTAATGATAAATTTGTTTCTTATTCATATGTCCAACATAATATGCAAATTAGATTTACAATTAATTGTTTATTGTGAATCCAATTCACAACAACATATAATTTGTAACTCTATTTACAATTAAATCTCTCCGTCATATTATAAATCATATTTATAATATCCATGATTATTGTGGATAGTTATATCCATATTAATCAAATCCTTTATAATAGAATCATATTTATTCATCTTAGATCTCTATTCTCATGTGCCCAAATAACATAAATATCTTTCACATTATTCACATCATTGATAATAAAATCACATTTAATCATCTTACATGACTCTCCTAATAATATGAATCATACTCATATTATTCATGATACTTAAATCACATTTAATTATAAATATTTAAATTCTTATATACATAATATCAACAATGGAATTATTCTTGAACCCTTTCAAGAACAATGCACTATTAGGAGTATGAGGTGTGATCTCAATATCCAAGTCACTATACATGGAACAATACAATCACCCTCAGGTATTCCTAATACTTATACATCCTGCATACTGGAAGACCTATAAGAAACCAAAAGTACTAGATCAATTTTACAATGTCTACTTTAGGGATTTGATCGTTAAGTTTATCAATTGACTATTAGGAGTTGGTATCGATCATATAAGTTCCAAAAGCATAAATAATACCCAGGTGTTGATCATATACTTTCGAGTAGAGTATATCAAACTTATGAATTCAGTCAAGCTTCCAAAGCGAGACAACCGTGCACGGAATTTAATTCTTCCTAATATCTCACCAGTGAGCTCATGTCTTCTGGTTCAGTAAGTGAACCTGTATGATTCCTTTGAGAGATCGTATTACTCATATGCCTCTGTATGCAAACCACCATGCCGGCGTATAGACCTTGATTAGGTCATCAACCTAGTGGTCTTCCATATGTACATACTTAGACATATAGTAGGACATTTGTCTCTGATCATAGGATGTGTGCCAATATCATGACAGTATACGATATAGGTACTTGGTTATCTCGATCTTGTTAAGTCAACTCGCTGACCTAACTTATCAAACACCTTCGAATCACTATTCCTTTGCAGAGGAACTACATCAAGAGGTTAGTTAAATATGAGCCTTTAGAGAAAGGATTGTCATCTCCTTCTTAGGATGAAGATCCTCTCTTATTAATCATTTGACGGTGCTTGGTGTATCCTCAATCTAACTATTTAGATATTCATCCAAGAACCAACTTCTATTTTTCAACAATTGAATCAATAGTTGTATGAACATTAAGATGGCCATGGTACATAATCCTAATTGTACCAAGGGACCTAATATGAAAATTATTTATTCTTCATTTCAGATAAGGGAATGATATTCACAATAACATTTACTGCATAATGGCTTGTTGTGGGTTCGCATGTCCAGTAATCTCCCACTAGTCCGAAGATCCATTAATGGGATGGTCTTTAAAACCACACTCATGTGCCAATCATAAACTATTTCGAAAAAATAGCCAGGAAGCTGATCAATAACTCAGTTCCGAATAGACTATGCCAAGTCCTTTACGACACTCGCATATCTCCTAGTAACAGTGCTCACATACAACGCGAATGTTGAATCTTAAGAAACCAATACTCAATATTGTCAGCTAGTGTCCTTGACACTACAACTCAATATTTATTATAACGAATATGTAATTTATATTATCCTTAGTTGAATGCCCTTATTCCTAGAGATCTCTATCTCCTAAGGTATCCTTAGTTAAGACTTTCTAGATCACTATCTATGAAGTCTTAAGTTCTTGAAGATAAGACTTTGAGATCACTTTCTAAAAAATTCTTGTCCTCTTAGAAGATATTGTTATTACTACAATCAAGTGTTTTATCTCCTTCAAAGGATTAGAACTAGTTTACTGGTCCCACTAGCAGACTTCTAGCTTTTGTACATATCTAGCATACACTGAGCTTCCCAAAGCTGATGCACTAGGGCATATAGGTTTGGTATTCACATCCCAAAATCTTTGAGGTGTTATCCCTTTAGATAGGTCAGTACCATATCTTAAAGAAAAAATCCTTTCTTGGAATTTTTCATAAAATGGAAATGTCCAAGGTGTAGCACTAATGCGACGGTCCCAATAACCTCTTTTCTTTGCCCCTAAACAACTTCTGAACTCAAATCTAAGAGGTATCCTTGAGATCATATCCTAATGTATGGAATAGCCAGTCTATAAAACACTTATTATTATCCTTATATCATTCCAAATGATTAAAATATCATCTACATTTAGCACAATGAACACAATGGCACTCCCACTAAGCATCATATGGTTCATCAATATTCTATCTGAAATCATAACTTTTATAATTTCATCGAATATGATGTTCCAACTACAAGAATCTTATTTGAGACCATACACACCTTACTTTCCTCAACCATGAAGCCCTAGGACTACTTCATGTGGATATCCTAAGAGAGCTATTCATAGAGGAATGCAATATTGACTTCCATCTTGAAGATTTCATAGTCAAGTTGTATAGCTATAGTTAGCAATATTCTGACGGGTTTAAGTGTGGTCATTGAAGAGCATGTCATGCAAGTTATGTCTCCTCTTCGGTGTGTAGCTCCTGGCTACGCGCCGTTCTTTGAAGGTTTCTACCTTCGCACCATGTTCCCTCTTTCTCTTGAAGATCCATTTATACCTAACGGGTCCTACCCTTATATGTGGATCCTCTAGGGTCTATATAAAACATTTGTAAATGAAGTCTACTATAGATTTTATTGCTAACATCCGTCTTTCCATGTCATGATCTTCAGAACTTTCATCACATGAAGTCAGATCATTGTCAGACTTGACTAACATATGTAATCCATCCTCAAACTCATTTGAAGTTGTATTAGTGTTTCATATTTAATTGTCATTTTAGTTTCTGTTTTTAGGAGCCTCATTATCTTCTCAGGATTATATGAGTTCCTTCACTTCATTTTCATCTTGATTCTCAAGAGAGTCATCATCTAAGAATCATATCCTTAGAGATGAAATCTTTTAAGCATCTCAAGATCATAAACTAGGTATCCAGTGCCATCCTTTATTTTCCTAATGAAGTAGCACTCTCTATTGCTAGATTCCAACTTACTTGCATGGAACCTTATATATTGAAGTCTACTGCATATATACTTGGAATCAAAGAGGTGATTATGCAATGATTCATCATTGATCAAATCATGCCACACGTGATCCAATTGCATCTCCCTACAACTTTATTGAGTTAAGGTGCATTAGGAGGATCGAGATAGGAATGATAATCTTTCTCCATAAGGTATTCCTCGAATTAATCTAATAGATACTTGCTACCTAGGTTAGATTAAATTCATTTCCATCTTCCGTCAATCTTTGGTTCTAAATCAAATAAAATAAAATCTTTGAACATTAAAAGGTTTCTAAGGAAGAAATCACAAATAATCATCAATAGATATCACATATCATTAATGTTTATTGTGATTTGATGATCCACATTCATCAATATGTATGATATCTTGAATACATTGACATCTTACACCATCCCTGAAGAAGGGTGCATTGGACATAATTACTTTCTGAATACAATATTCACAAGTATGTAACATTTGAAATTTCAGACATTCTAAAGTTTCATCTTTAATGGTCCATTGATCTCATCGACAAAAATATGTCCAAGGCTTGATGCCATATCATTGTCAAATGATCTCCATCCCCCTATTTATCTTAAAAGGTTTAATATCCAGTATAGGAAACGCTAATGAACCATTCATTAATTTTCTAATTTAGTAGAGTCCTCCAGATGTCAGATTACTATCTGAAATATATCCATCACAACTCTTTATGATTGGTCTATTCTAGAATTCATGTTTATTTCTAACTTTTAAAATTAAACAGTGAGTGTATTCTAGCATCTATCATAGTGACATTCTCTAAGACTAAGGGCTCTACCACTGAAAATATAAAGTCATTTTATCCAATAGAGATTGTTGCAACAATTGCATCACATGTTGATAACTAGTAAACCTTAAGATAAAATTTTCTAGTTTTCTAAAATATATGCAACCGATTGCAAGTGTTATTAGAATAATGAGATATAATTATTAGATTTTTATCTTATCAAATAAGAAAGTCAATTTCAATGATTATATGTAGATGTAGATTATTATGAGGAACTATCTGAGTCCTTCTCTAAGGTTTTTTGATAGTCTACATAGTAATACTATCAACACATCAGCTTGTTGCAGTATCGGCATTCAACCACATCTTTGGATGTCATATGTATCGAAACCATAGAAGTAGAATCAACTCTTCAACTTTCCTTTGAATTTGGGTCCAACCCATGCTTCCACTATGCTCCCTTCATCTATAAATAACCATTGCTTAAGACAAAGGATCTCTTGTGTTGTATTCAAAATATTTCAATGTTACAATATTTCAACAATTTTTACATGCTCCATTCATTTCATACAATATGAATATTATGAAGCTTTATGAATGATTTAAGTATAGACGATCGAATGTTAACACTCATCATATCTACATACATCTTAACTCTTAAAGACATAGGTTCAGGTAGGTACTCATACATTTTGAATACATCATATCTTATAGAGCCACCATTTTGCATGATGCAGTGAACCATGTCATTCATGATTAAATGTCAAGAGCACATATGTACGCCAGAAAATCTTCTTAGATTTTATTAGGATTGTTTGACAATAACGATCATCATCAACATGTCACTTCCAAAGTACATTCGATGAGAGATCAAGACTATAGAGACACACAAACCCTAGGTCGTTGTCCTATTATCTAATTAATTGTCAGTCCTCATTATTATGAGGAAACTTACACATTGCAACCACATACATTATGTGTCCAACTGAAAGTACAATATCTTTAACATGGATCTAATCAATGATATTTTACTGGTTATTATTGAGTATAGTATTGAGTTGATTTAAAGAAGGATTATCTGAAATAAGAAATTGGCATAAATATATATAGGTACATATTTTAACTTTGACTGAGGAAATTTTATATCAAAGTTGTCTTGACTTATCAACATTGAAAGTATATTCCCTTTGTCACTTTCATCTAAGAGATATACTTACCATTATATCTCGTGCAGGATATGGTATCTCCTTTCTTATCTTTTTCACATCCTGATGAATCTGAATTTCATCGTCTTTATTCGTCTATTTTAACTTAAAATACCTTATAAAACACATGTATAGAACACTAACTCCATGTTTTCACTAACTTGCATCTGTGTGTAAATATTGCACACTTCTTACCATTTTAACCTAAAATAAATTAAAGAAAGAAAGAAAGGAAAATAAAGAAGTAAAATAAAAAGGGAAGACTGTATATATGTAATAGATACAGGCATATCCGAACCAAAAAAATGTGTGTTGTGTTTATTTGTATACTACACTATTTTATTTGTACATAAATTAAAATTAAATTAATAATTTCAAAACAAAAGTTGTAAATAAAATTGTGTCCTAAATAATAAAAAATAATTGCACAATCAAATCATGTACAGAATAAAAGCAACCACACTTGGAAAAAAAGCCACTAAGCGATAATGGAAAGACTAATTCCGGATCCATATGAACTCAAATTGAACCAAGCTCACTTCCATTGTATTCTAAATCAAATTATCTTTAAAATGGCTGTGATTTCATAATTTTTGGAGTTACGAGTGAGAAGTTGGTTTTCTAGGGTGGTTTGTGCAATTTCACCATTTATTTGTACATAATGTAATTTTTATATATTTGTAAAACTTTTTAGTAGTTTTTTATAAATAAGAATAAAAATTAAAACAAAATCAAATAAAAAAACCAACTAATTTCTTTATTTAACTATGTATATAATGTACCATATGTATATAATATGGGGTTGATGGTACTGCCCCTTGGGGGCAGCCAACATGGCTGCCCTACCCCATTTTTGGGCAATTTTTTTATTTTTTTTAAATATTACCATATATATTTGTCCCTATATCCCTCCTATATGCCAATCGAATTTTGTCAGAAACAAAGATTCATACGGCCTCCATCCAGACAGGGTCGATTTAGAAAATCCTGCGACCGTTAAAAAATGATGTCTGGATGGAGGCTGTAGGAGTCTATATTTCTAACGAAATTCGAATGACATATAGGACGGATATAGGGATGAATACATGGTGATAATTTTCCAAAAAAATAAAAAAATTGCGAAAATGGGATGGGGCAGCCCCATTTTTCCCATATAATATATGTATATAGTTACTTCTCTTAAAGACACTACAAAAATAAAAATTTTAACATTTAATTTTCAAATTAATAAAGTGAAGAAAATACAAAAAAATATTTATTTTTTGTAAATAATTTTAACACTAATCTTTTTTCTTTATCTCATTTCAATCTTTTTCTCTCTTATCTCTTATCTTTACCCAAAAATTCAAAAATTCAAATTTCAATTCCTATATTTTCTATTTATATGGCTCCTTCTCCATCATTTCAAGTTGATCAATCTTCAGTGAGAGGAGCTCCATCTCCGAGAATTTTCTTGTCGCAGAAGGGTGCCTAGCCTCCGAGCCGTCCAGAGATAGCGAGTCAGCCTTTGTCGAGGCATTCACATTTTTTTCCACGCCTAAGGTGAGATCCATCATTTTCTTCTCATTCTTAATCTAGGTTAATATTAGTTTTATTTCTCGCCTCTTTATTTCGTCATTTTTTTATCTAGATCATAATATACAAAACATTTTGATTCGTCGTCGATCTCGAATTTTCATCTCATTTTCTCGATCTCTCCATGTTCATGTTCTATCCACCACAATCTCTCAACTCTAGCATGCACGGTGGCCGGAGAATCGGATTCGATTCTTCCATTTCGTTGGATCCTCTTTCACAAATTCCGTTTCAATTTTGGGATCGAGTCATCATGCTTGTGTCCTAATTTGTTTTTAAATAAAAAAAATGTTTTCTTTCTATCTAACATATGTTTTGAACGAAAAATAAAAAAAAAGGACAAATTTAAAAAAAAAAGTTATTTACAATTATTGTTCTGAAAAAATAAAAGAAATTTTTTTCTTTGTTAATACAATAAAGGAAAAACTAAAATAGAAAAAGGTTCTTCAGGAGATCTGCGCCGCTCCCAACGGCCGCAACATCCACCTTCAGCTACTCACCGACCCGTGCGAGGTCGCACCGCCATCACCATCGCTTGGAGCGCCCCTCCAGCGCAGCATATCCTGCCAGTTGTCACCCTCTAGCGCAGCTTCATTGCCACCGCCCATACAAGCATCGCCCGTCCGCTAGATCTTCCTGCATCTTCCTCAGCGGTGCCGCCGACCTCCACCAGCACCGCCCCCACCCAGCGGCTCGCACTGCCACCCGTCCAAGCACGTCATCCATCTCCTCCCTTGCCGTCAAGACATGTACACGAGTCACCCAACCCGACCACGCGACCCTCTGCCTTGTCTCCATCACTGTCACCACAGACTCTAGCCCGTCGCGAGACCGCGCCAACCTCATGCTAACCAGCCCCGCTCTGCCAGTCCCAGTGCTCCCCCAGCCTGGCAGCGTTGCGCCCCTACTTAGGAAGGAAGAACGAAGGCGGAGGTCCCCTTTTCTTTTGAAGAAATGAATGACATAGATAGGGATCCCTAAAGTAGGTTTTAAAATTTTGAAAAAATTTGCATTTCGGCCCTCCATATTTTCCTAAATTGAAAAAGACCCGCTCTACAGTCCAATCACATGCGTGGCACGCTTCGCCTGGGTAATGTTCACTTTACGCCCTATGTTTTATCTCTATTATTTATTTCATGCAAAAACATTGACTGTTTGTGTTTTAGTCCCTATTTGTCCATACTATTTATTGGCTCATCTTTTCACTGAAATAAATGTGGTATTTGCTCTGAAAATTCAAAAAAAATTGTGTATACTCCTGTTTAGTGCATGTTCATTATGTAATTTTTTTACTGCATATTAAATTTATTTATTATTATAGAAAAATGAAATACAATGTCTTTTTCTCTTCCTAAAATTCAAAAATCCATAAAAATTTGAGTACTGCTCTAAAAATTACAAAACAATTAGATTAATTTCCTTTCATTGTCTTTTAATTTCTGTGCAAATTTCGTGCATTAATTCTTTTCAAACCTCAAAAAAATATCAAAAATCTTCGAAAAATCACAGAAAATTTAAAAAAAAATCCAAAATTTGTGATTTCACCTATTGTTTGTAGATATTTGTCTATAGTTTAGCATAAAGTAGTTTCCATGAGTTTTGGGCATTTAAAATATTTTTAAGTTTCAAATTACTTCAAGTTGTGCAATATTTATCATTTTATCTACTATTTGATTTTTAGAAAAATACTAAAACATCTGAAAATTCTACAAAAATTGCCAAAAAATTTAAAAGCCTTTAAAACCCAAAAATATTTTCTCTGGATTTTCTTATCACTTCTAACAATTTTGAGAAATAGAAAAAGAGTGTGGTGTGCATATTTCTTCACTTGTGCATATTGTTGCTTAATTGTAAAAAAGATTCAAAATTAAAATCACTAAGGATTTGAAAATCAGAAAATAAAAATAATAGAAATAAAAATTATAAAATAGAGATAAATTCCACAACAACCAAGGGTAGTTTACCTTTGAGATTCCTACTTTTCTCTTAATTGTATTTCTTTCGATTATTTGAGTAACCCTCAGGATATGTAGCCTCCCCGAGTTCAATCCTGTCTGTTATCTTTCTCTTGCTCCACATTCTTTTTTATAATTATTTCAGCTTGAGAAAGAAAATTTGTTTGTTGATGCTTGATTGGGTTGCAACGACATTGTTAATAATTAATAAAATTAAAACCTTCGAAAAGAATGTCAATAAAATGGCACCGTTGCTGGGGACGAACGACGGGGGTAGTTAGGTTTCTCTTTTGACCTGCTATTATTGGTTGTATATATTTGTGTATATTATTCCACATTAACTCCATTGTTCCTATTCACTGCATTTATTTTTTTTCTTGCTCATATTTGATAATTGTATTTCTTACACATTCTCTCTTTTCTTTTTCTTACGAGGGACTACGGAGCGAAGGAAGTGATCCTGAGAGAGCCGAAGTCCCAAGTGAAGCGGAGGTGGCTTGATTCTTCATCTAGCTGCAGGATAGCATGAGAGGAGGAGAAGAAGAATTGAATGATGAAAAAAAGAGACTTTTTTATTTATTTTTATCATTTGAACCATTGTAAACGGACATACATTTGTTGCGGGATCTTTTTCTCCAAGTGCCGGTGCACTTGGGGGACCTCACCGGTTTTGTTTTCATCGCCTTATTTTTCTTTGTTTCACGTGGATTTTGTGAGATACCTATTGATTGTTTAAGTAATTTGCTTGATCTAGGTAATTAATTAGGTCAAAACACCCTAAACAAGAATTTGTGTACCTATAGAATAGAGTGTAATTGGACTTAGTCAAATTAACATGTTCTTGCCCGTTAATAGAAGCTATTCTTAGGACGGTTCACTTGTATTTGCATATAGGTTAGTTTATTTTTTTGTATTTCAATTCTACGTGGATCACTTGCATGTAGAGTGTTGGCGATAAGGTACGCATCTCAAACCCCCTACATGCGTCATTTTGTTTAATCACGCATTGGCATTTCCTATCTCCTTCCTTGTTTTCACTCACATAAGTTAAAAAGGAAATTGGATACTCGGTAGGCAATATATTGAAAATACTCAAACCAAGTGATAACTGCCTAAAATCGGAAAGGCTAAAGAAAACTCGACATAAAATAAACGTAAGGAAAAAATATTCTTTTGGGGAGAGTAACCTACTCATTGGTTGGTTTGCTTGAGCAAGAGAGTGACTCGCACACTAGGATAGAACCATGCTTGAACTCTCTTCAGAATACTGTCTTGGGGTAAGTCGTTCTCCAGTGAGGATCTCTCCTGTCACCGGTAAAGCGGCCCACGACATTCTTAACAGATTGAATTGATCGGGTAGTCGGTAAACGGTCCGCAATTCATACTAGCTGGGAAAGATCTAACTTTGGGATTGGGCCAGTCTCTTGGGAGCATTGGGTTACTAACAACTCACTTTAACCTCTTTGATAAATTGTATTCTCACCAAACTCTAAAAATTGACAAGATAGTTGATCGAACCTTCACGGTCTTAACATTGTGTTGAGATGGTGAACTGGGTGTTTGTATTGTGTTAGATTGCTTGTGTGCATACTAGATCCTTTTGCTCATTTGCACCTTTTTCTCCACATCTTTCGACTTGACCTTCATGCTCTCTCAGTCCCCGTCTTTTGTTTCGGAGATGGCCGACTGGAGTTATTTTAATCCGATCTTCGTGGACTTCTCGCACTCTCCAGACGATACACCTTTTTTTCCAAGAGGACTTTCCTCCTAATTTTTGTGTATATCCACCTAGCCCATTATTTCAGGAGACGGACTCTGATTCTCACCCACCCTCATTCCACTCACCCGACCCGGGGATTTTGGAGTCACCTTTCATGATTTCCACACTTGAGACCTTAAACCAGATAAAGGAGCATATGAATTTGAGGATTACTAATCTATTTAACACAAATACGAGCTAGAATATTGCTCCACTATTTGAGGATATGGATTCACTTGAGGATAATCATGAGATCTTGCAATCACCCATCAATTCTGAGCACTAATCGAGTGGCATGCACATTTTTAGAGTCAGACACTGGACACTTGATGCCACCAAAGGGAAAGGGAACCATGTATGAGCAGAGCGAGATCAACAACACCATGTTAGCCTCCATTCAGTCAATTCAAGCCCCGTTAACAAAGCAAGCTAATTTTCAGACCACGTTGAGAGATATGATTCTCGAGATGAGACAGGAAAGAGAAGATAGGAGAGAGGAGGATAGAAACAACCCTGGAGGTGTGAATAAGGGAGAAGAACCTAACATAGAACGTGGGTTTAAGCCTACATTAAAGGATTCATATAATCCAGGGGTAGGACAGAGAAATTCTTGTATACAAATCCCTGCGATTCACGGGCATTTTGAGCTTAAGCATACTATTTTGTCTCTTCTCCCAATATTCCATGGAAATATCAATGAACAACCTTATATACACATCTAGTAGTTTGATCACATTTATGGAGCAGTACACTACCCAAATGTCCCATTAGAGGTAGTGCAGATGAATGCCTTCCCATTCAGTCTAATGGACAAAGCCTTGTATTGGTTGAATCACTTGGGGAAGGTTGTCACTACTTAGGAAGAGTTCAAGCCCGCATTTCTGAACAAATATTACCCGCTCGGATGACCCAACCAAATGCGATCCTTGATTGGTAATTTCTCCCAGATGCCCCAGGAGCCTATTCACGAGGCGTGGGAAAGATTCAAGCTGGTAGATGCCGCTTGTGCGGGGAGCCACTTTAACAAGGATGAGAATGTCCTTTATCAAATCTTTAAGGCGATGGCGGAGAATTCAACAACTCTTTCTTCTTCACATGCTTTTCAGAAGCACCATGTCACCTCCCCTATAGTACCCCACAAGGCTGACAATATGAGGGCAACACAAGAAGTGGATAAGTTGGATAGCACTGACCTAGCCATCATTGGAAACCACCTATCCAATGTGGACATTATTGAGAAATGATCCAAGGAGCTTGATAAGCTTCAAGTGATCGAGCAGAGGACGAAGAATCTGGATAAGCTGGATGAGATAACAAAGCATCTGAAGCTTCTTGTGAGTAAGATCAATGCAGTTCACAGTGTGAGTGCAACAGCTGATACCTCTACTCGGGAGCGGACTTCTTTCACCAAGCAGAATAGCATAGGACCACCTATAGTTCAGCCTGTCTACTATGTTCAGACACCTGATCAGGTTCAGTAGCATTCACATCAAATAGTTCCTAACCAACAGGAAGTTGCCTACATTCCTGAGCAACAGTCTCCACCTCCACATGTCATTCAGAAGGTGAACGACATATGGTTCGACCGTGAGCGAAACCAGCCCCGTCCGTCAAGGAAATGGCAGTTGGGTTCACAGCACGGTCAGAGAGCCGCCCACAAGTTTCTGGGAGGCGGACAAGAGCACTACCTGCACCAACAGTTCCAGCTTCACTATAAGTCTCCACTACAGTTACAAAACTAGAGACAAGGCCATCCACAACAACATTTTATGTATTTTCCTCATCCTACCTAGTAGCAGACTGCATATTATGGATAGTATATTCCTCCTCCTCATTATTAGAATTCGTATGGGTACCGATACCCTCCGTACTATCAGCCTCAGTGACAGCCAGTCAATGAGCAACCTGAGGACTCTTCAGCCAATCCAACCCTAGACCAACTTGCATTGCTCATGAAGAACATGAATGAACTAACTCAGCATATCGATGACCTGACCACCACCAATACACTGATTCTAGCATAGGTCGAAGCCAATCCCAACAACTTCAGATGCAAGGAGCATGTAGCCAATATCCCACCCACCCCCGAGATAGGTTTGTCCCTTGATTTTACATGTTTATCTAACGCCATTCATCTCATGAGTGGTAGGAGATTGCAGTCGCCTATGCAATAGTCTGGGTTGTGAGATCGAACCACTAAGATAGCATCATCTTCCACGTCATCTCCTTCACCAGCAGTCGAGAGGCCCGGTGTCGTATCACCAAAGTCTGGAGTTTCACCACCTTCACCACCATCTTCACTAGACAGATGTAGATCACCATTAATAAGGGAGAATATACTAGTCACAGATTCTTCCTCTTCGCCAGCATAAACATCCCTTTATGTTTTAGATTCCATTTTTCCTTCACCTAGTTTGGACAACACTGTACAGACTAATTCTGGTTGTCCTTTTGTACGTGAGGATTCTACTTTGAATAATGGAAATGAACGTTTGCATGTTTATTCCGATTCCATACCATTTCCCTCAACTCTCAAAGCTAAGAAAATTCAAAAATTAAAAACAATCCTATCTAATCCTGGAGTGGTTGAGTTCTTACAGAACATCTTTTTAAAGATGCCACTCCTTAAGGTTGTAGAATACATTCCTACAGTAAACAAGGGAATAAAAGAGGCATGTACACAAAAGCATCAACGAAGGAAGAACAGACGAAAGGAAACAGAGAAACACATCTTGACCATGGCCACAGTTCATGCCATTAGTAATCTCCCGCATTAAAAGAAAGACAAGGGAGCACATCACATCCGTTGCCATATCTTTGATCAAGAATTTTATCGTACTCTTCTCAATAGCAGTTCCTCCATTAATCTCATTCCTTCCTTTTTACTATTGAATTTCGGTTAGGGCCTCTTAAAACAACCAGAATGATCCTTCAGTTTTCTGATAGATCGAATAAGAGGCCAAGAGGCATTTTAGAGGACGTTAGTGTAACAGTGCAGGGAATGGAATTCCCTATTGATTTTGTATTCATGGATATGGACAAACCTGCACCGTTACTCTATACCCCGATCATACTAGGTTGATCGTTCCTCTGAACAGCCGAAGCAGCAGTTGATTATGGTACTAGAGATCCTCTTTCACTCTCATAGTGACATGGTTAAAATTGTGACGATCTCTGATCCTAGACCATCACTGCCACAAACAGTAGATGATATATAGAAAGTTATATCAGATCCAGATGACTGTGATTTTCATACTAAATTCAAAGAGATAGATCTTTTCACTCATTTTATAGATACCCAAGAGTTCCTTTCCCAAAAGGACTCTATGGAAAGCACAGTCGACTTGAGTTCCATTGGTGGTCCAATTGAGAGAGTTGTTGATGAGCAGTTTGAGCCGAGTTTTGGGGATAAATCTGAGTTTCTAGAGGCACCTTCTGATATTCCATTGACACACTTTTCTGAGATTACTGATGATATGCCTCCTTCTGAGAGTTCTGAGGTCTAGATATATGAGTCTTTCATTGAATTTCATGATTTATGCACAGATGAGAGACATCTTTCTGATATTATTACTGAGATATCCGAGCCGTTAATTGATAAGAATATTGAATGTCCAGATGAGCCCTTCCTTCTTGAGCAGAGATCATTCATTGGTGATCTATCAGATATTCTATTTGCTGAGCCATTAGTAGCCAAGGTGGACAGTCCACAGAGTACAAATCACATACCGTCTACCAATACAGTAGAAGAGGTTATTGTAGAGCCAATTCAGACCCCACCCGAGCTTAAGGTTTAACCATCAACATTGAAATATGCCTTCCTTGCGAGACCCCCCCAAATGTTTCCGGTCATCCTCAGCTCGCAGTTGACCGCTGAACAGAAATCTCGTGAGCTAGAGGTTCTTGAGAGAAACGGCAAGGCCATAGTATGGAATATCTCAGATATCCGTGGGATTGATCCAGCATTGTGCTCGCATCATATCTACCTAGAGGATGACTGTAAAACCTCCTGTGAAATTTTACTTTGTCTAAATCCAAATCTAAGGGAGGTTGTCATGAAGGAGATCATAAAATGGTGTGATGCTGGTTTTATAAATCCCAATTCTATTCCAAGTAGGTCAACCCATTACATGTGGTCCCAAAGAAATCTGGGATTATGATCATAAAGAATGACCGTGGAGAGGAGATTCCGACCCAGGTACCTACTTCATGGCGTTTCTATGTAGATTACCGACGCCTAAACTCAACTACCAAGAAGGATCACTTTTCGATGCCCTTTATTGATCATATTATTGAGAGGTTGGCAGGGAAAGAGTTCTTTTGCTTCTTAGATGGGTACTCGGGATACAACCAAGTTTTTATCGCTCCTGAGGATTAGGAGAAAACTACTTTCACTTGTCTGTTTGGCACCTATGCCTTTAGACGGACGCTCTTTAGATTGTTTAATGCCCCCGCTACATTTCAAAGATGTATATTGGCCATTTTTACCGACATGGTGGGTAATTTTCTTGAAGTCTTCATGGACGATTTATCGATCTATGGGGATTGTTTTGGCACATGTCTTGCTTATTTAGATTGAGTTCTTAAAAGTTGTTGTGAGGTAAACCTAGTGCTCTCATGGGAGAAGAGTCACTTTATGGTAACTATGGGAATTGTATTAGGACATGTCATCTCCAAACATGGTATGGAGGTTGACCGGGCTAAGATTGATGTGATTTCAACGTTAGAGCCACCGTAGAATTTGAAGCAGTTGAAGTCATTTCGGGGACACATTGGATTCTATAGGCGATTCATAAAGGACTTCAGCAAGATCTCCAGACCTTTGACTGAGCTTCTATGTAAGGAGAGTGATTTTGTTGTTGATGAGAAAGTCCTCCATGCATTCAATCAAATGAAAGAAATGGTAACTAGTGCTCCTGTCTTACAACCACCAGATTGGTCTCTTCAATTTTAGATTATGATGGACGCATCAGATTTCGTAGTTGGAGCTGTTTTAGGACATAGAAGGGATGGGATACCCTTTGCTATACACTATGATAGAGAGACTCTGGATGATGCACGATGGAATTATACAGTTACAGAGAATGAGATGTTAGCTGTTGTGTTTGGACTAGAAAAGTTCAGATCTTACCTCATCGGTTCACACGTTATTGTATACACGGATCACACTGCCATACGATACTTGCAGGCAAAGAAGTATGCCAAACTATGCCTTATAAGATGGATCCTTCTTCTCTAGGAATTTTATTTGGAGATTCGAGACAAACCTGGTGTGAAAAATATTGTGGCAGATCACCTTTCATGTATCACAGATTCAAACACCTCTGAGCAGAACATGATCCCTATTTTTCTGAAACCATTCCAGATGAGGCCATTTTGTCCATGGACTCACTCCCATGGTATGCTGATATTGTGAACTATCTTGTATCCAAGAAAGTTCCACAATATTGGCCGAAGTACAAGGTAGACAGATTTCTGTCAAAGATTCATTATTATTAATGAGAGGATCCGTACCTATTTCGCAAGGGTGCAGATTGTATCTGGAGAAGGTGCACTCCTTAGGGAGGAATACCAGTGTACTTGAGAACTGTCACAAACTAGAATCTGGTGGGCATCAGTCGTGGAAACGCACGGCAGCAAAGGTTTTACAGAGTGGCCTATGGTGGCCCACATTGTTTAAGGATGCTACGGAGTATGTTCGAGGTTGTACTGGCTGTCACAAAATGGGAGGAACTGTTGGTTCCAAAGATACCATGCCCCTTAGATATATCTAGATTTTTGATGTTTTTGATGCTTGGGCATAGACTTCATGGGCCCATTTCCAGTCAGTCAGGGATTTCAGTACATCTTGCTCGTTGTGGACTATGTTAGTCAATGGGTGGAGGTTATACTCACCTAAGTCACAGATAGTCGCCATTAAGCACATTATTATTGCGAGGTTCGGTATTCCCAAAATACTGATTTCAGATGGGGGAAGCCATTTCATTAATAGAGAAGTAAAAAATCTAGTGAAGGAGTACGCCATTGAGAACAAAGTTGTGTCTCCTTACCACCCTCAGACTAATGGCTTGGTAGAAATTTCAAATAGGGAGATCAAGACGATATTGCAAAAACTTGTACGTCTAGATAGGAAGAACAGATCCCAGATGTTTGATTCAGTTCCATGGGCTATCAGACGGCGTACAAGACTCCTTTTAGTATGTCTCTATACAGATTAGTGTATGGAAAGCCTTGCTACCTGCTAGTAGAATTAATTCACTAATCTTTATGGGAACTCAGAGTATGCAATCTTGATTATGAGAAAGCAGGGAAGAACAAGAAGTTGTATTTGAATAGATTACTGGAATTCCGATACTTTCATATGATAACTCACTTATGTATAAGGAGAAAGTCAATCACTAGCATGATAAACACATTCGAAGGAAGACTTTCTCCCCTGATCAGAAAGCTTGGTTATTTGATGCTAAGTTGAAGTTGTTTCCAGGAAAATTGAAAAGCAATTGGTCAGGACCATTCATCATGAGAGTTGTGCAAGACAATGGGAGTATTGTCATATCTGGGTTGTCATCTGACACACAACAATTTGTTGTGAATGGACAGTTGATGAATCCATATCTAGATCATGATTCATTTTTGTCCGTCGTTGATTCAGTATCTGTGGTATTAGACGATGATCTTTTGATTCCATCTTTTACGTCTGATACATGAGCATCCACTCCTCTTGTATATCCTTTCATTTCACTCTTTCTTCTTACATTTTATAATTCACCCCTTTTCCGTGTGTGTGTGTGTATGCTATACCTAGGATGTGCTTTCTTTTAAGTATAAGGGGTAAATGATTTATGTTGTTCCTGTTCGTCTTATTCATCACTCTTGTTGTTGCCTATACTTAGAGATACTCTACCCTAAGTATAGGAGGGGTGATGTTGTTCGTATCGCCTTTTTTGTTTTTGAGTCCGTACATTCTTTGCATCGGTTTTCCCCTTTTGTACAGTCTTCTATACTTAGGATTACTTGATCCTAAGTAAAGGGGGGATCACCGACATCTATTCTTTTCATTTTCTCCTTGAGTTGTACCATAGGAGTCTTTTCACTTTTCTAGACTTAGCACGAGTTATGTCTTCCTTTGCCGCTCTCTGATAACTATGAGGAGATTGTTCGAGCTAAGTATAAGGGATTGTCGTATATATTGTATATATAGTTTAGACATAACTCATACTTTTAATGTTTACTTTTTGGGATATGAATAGAAATTCGTAAAATCCACGTGTGTGTATATAGACTTTGATCACCTTGGAAAAAACAAAAAAAACCAAAAACCTAAAAAAACAAAAATAATTTTTTAACAAAAACCAAAAAAACAAACAACAAATAAAAAATTGAAAAACAAAAACAAAAAAAAGTTCTTGTATATACTTGTATATGTTTTACTAACCCTTTTTCTTCTTTTGAAAAAAAAACTACAAAACCAATAAATCGATAAAAAAGTTGCATAAAAAAACTCTTTATACATAATTTTTCCTTTCTTTTTCAAAAACCATAAAAAGTTTAAAAGTAGAAAAAATGTTTCAAAAAAACAATTTTGCTTTCTTTTTGCATTGTACATATTTCATGCATTTGCATGTGCATTTTTCAGGATGGTATTGACATTTAAACTAAGTCTGGAATGAAGTTGAAGAATGGAGCTTAGTTGGACCTTAATCCACTTAATTTCAGAGGAACCTTATAATAATTGGAGTTAAGACTTTTCAGGTCCTAGTGACTTAATTCTTTGAGTCCATAAGACTATGTTAACATGTCATCTTGGTTAGTCTATGTAGAACACTTAATAACACACGCATAATTCTTTCAGACCGTAGCTTATCTTGGACAAGCACTCTACACGTAACTCTTCATGGAGGAGGTATTGAGGAGGCATAATCTTTTGGATTGGAGTAGCATACGAGGGTAGTATTTCTAGGCGGAATCTCTTGTCTTCCTATAGGGAGGGAAGTGCGGATTATGTTGTGGGCTTCCAATAATGCTTCAAAAGAGGGATAGTCTACTAGCTCAATAGGAAAAACTCCTTATGTACATGTTGCACCTTGTATATATTTTCAAAAAAAGGAAAAAATGCAGAATCTCCAAAAGTGGGCATGCCTGATTGAAAAGTAAAATACATGTCGTAGTGTGTATATAAAATAAAAATAATAAGAGCTTCAAAGTCAAATTTTTGTAAGCTTGCAGCAGATGACTTGGCTAAACTAGTCATGCATCCAAGGATAGGTAGCTAGACTGGTTACCGTCCATTCTCTTCTCCATCCCCTCTTCTTGAGCTGGTTGTACTTGAACTTAGAAGGGAATATCTCCGCTCCTCGAGGAAAGAGTTGCTAGACCGGGGGACGAGAGTTACCTTGCTGAGGGAGGCTATTCTTCGCTACTTTTGAGATGGGGAGCTATACTTCACTTACACCATACAAGTAAAGATTCATAATCATAAGAATTGGTGTATGTAGACTTGTTCTGACCTGACTGTTGAGTATATCTGAATAGGAGTTTTATGGAACTTAGAGATTGTTAGGTTATAAATCCATTTCCCATTAAGGTTCCGCCACACTAATAATCCAAAGCTCTGACAGAGCTCCATACTAAAATTTTATGAAGATAAGTATAATATTCAACATTGTCCTAATTTCTTTATTTTTACTTTCTTTTTCTTTTTATTTTTATTTACTTATTCTTTCAAATAAGTGCTTGCTAAGGGACTAGCAAAGGTAAAGCATAGGGGGATGATGAATCTACATTTCAACATCTTTATTCATTTTTTTTAGTTTAAAATCCCTTATAAAACACATGTATATAACACTAACTCTATATTTTTACTAACTTGTATTCGTGTGTAAATATTGCATACTTCTCACCTTTTTAACCTAATATAAATAAATAAATAAAGGAAAAATAAAGAAAAGAAAATAAAAAAGGAAGATTGTATATATGTAATAGATACAGGCTGACCCGAAACCTGAGAGAAGGTCAAGTCTTGACCTGATCGATGAGGAATAAAGTAGGGGGAGCTAGGGTCCTTAATCAGAAAATTCCAAAAAAATGTGTGCAGTGTATATTTGTATACTACACTATTTCATTTGCACATAAATTGACCTCAAATCAAATAATTTCAAAACAGAAGTCCTAAATAAGAATGTGTCCTAAATAATAATAATAATTGCACAATCAAATCATATACAAAATAAAAGCACCCACACTTGAAAAAGCCACTAAGCAATAATTGAAAGACTAATTCCAGCTCCATATGAACTCAAATTAAACCAAACTCACTTCCATGGTATTCTAAATCAAATTATCTTGAAAATAACAGTGATTTCATAATTTTTGGAGTTTCGGGTAAAAAGTTAGTTTCTTGGGGGTGGTTTATGCAATTTCACCATTTATTTGTACATATTGTATTTTGTAAATATTTATAAATATTTTTACTAATTATTTAAAATAAAAATAAAAAAATACAACAAAAAAATTAACTAATTTCCTTATTTATCTATGTATATAATGTACCATATATATATAGTTGCTATTCTTAAATAACCACTACAAAAAAATTAAAAAAATAACATATAATTTTCAAATTAACAAAGTGCCAAAAATACAAAAAGTAGTTGTTATTTGTAAATAATTTTAACACTAATCTTTTTGCTTTATCTCATTTCAATTTTTTCCTCACTTATCTCTTATCTTCATCCAAAAAATCAAACATTCAAAATTCAATTCCAATCAATTCTATTTATATGGCTCCTTATCCATCATTTATATTTGATCAATCTTTGGTGAGAGGAGCCCGATCTCCGAGAGTCTTCTCTTCATAGAAGGGTGCCTAGCCTTCGAGCTGTCCAGTGACAGCGAGTCAGCCTTCGTCGAGGCGATCACGATTTTTTTTTGCTCCTAAGGTGAGATCCATCTTTTTCTTCTTATTTTTAGTCAAGGTAAATCTTAGGTTTATTTCTCGCCTCTTTATTTCATCATTTTTTCTCTAGATCTTATAATCCATCACGTTTTGATTTGATGTCGGTCTCAAGTTTTCATCTCATTTTCCCGATCTCTCCACGTTCACATTCTATCCGCCACGATCTCTCAACTCTGGCCACGCACGGTCGTCGAAGACTCAGATTCGATTCTTTCATTTTGCAGGATCCTCATTCACGAATTCTATTTTGACTTTGGGATCGAGTCATCATGCTTGTGTCCTAATTTGTTTATAAATAAAAAATACAAAAAAAATGTATACTTTCTTTCTGACATTTGTTTTGCAGGAAAAATAAAAAAATAATAAAAAAACAAAATTAAAAAAAAGTTATTTACAGTTTCTGTTCAAACAAAATAAAAGATTTTTTTTCTCTGTTAATACAATAAAGAAAAAATAAAAAAATATGTGGCAGGAGATCTGCGTCGCTCCCAACGGCTGCGACATCCACCTTCAGCTACTTGTCGACCAGCGCGAGGCCACGCCGCCATCACTATCGCTTGGAGCGGCCCTCCAACACAGCATCTCCAGCCAGTCGTTGCCCTCCAGAGTAGCTTCTCTGTCATCGCCCATCCGAGCTCTGCCCGTCCGCTATATCTGCCTGCATCTTCCCCAGCAGCGCCGCCGACCTTCGCCAGCACCGCCTGCAACTACGCAGCCCTTGTCCGACCGCGACCGCCCAGCTGCACGCACTGCCACCCATCCAGGCCCGCCGTCCGTCTCCTCCCTTGCCATCAAGACACACACGCAAGACGCCCAGCCCGATCGCGCGACCCGTTGCCTTGCCTCCATCACTATCACCACCACGAGCCTGCTTCAACCTCATGCTGACCAGCCCCTCTATGCAAGTCCCAGTGCTCCCCAGCCCGGCAGTGTCGTGCCCCTACTTGCGAAGGAAGAACGAAGCCGCCGGTCCCCCTTGCTTTTGAAGAAACGAAGGACATAGACAAAAAGGGGTTTTTTTAAAAAATGGAATAAAATTGCATTTCGTCCCTCCATGGTTTCCTAAATTGCAAAAAGACCGTCTCCAGAGTCCAATCATGTCCGTGGCATGTTTCACTAGGGTAATGTTCACTTTACATCTCTATTTTATCTCTATTATTTATTTCATGCAAAAACATTGATTGTTTGCATGTCAGCCCCTGTTTGTCCAAACTATTTATTGGCTCATCTTTTCATTGAAATAAATGCGGTATTTGCTCTAAAATTTCTACAAAATTTTGTGTATACACCTGTTATTGCATGTTCATTGTGTAAATTTTTCATTGCAATTTAAATTGATTTGTTATTATTAAAAAATAAAAAAAGTATCTTTTTCTCTTCCTAAAATTCAAAAATCCATAAAAATTTGAGTATTACTCTAAAAATTTTCCAAAAAAAAGATTAAATTCCTTTCACTGTCTATTAATTTTTATGAAAATTTTGTGCATTAATTCTTTCCAAAATCCAAAAAAAATTAAAAATATCAAAAATCTTAGAAAAATCATAGAAAACACTAAAAAAATCAAAAAATTGTGATTTCACATGTTGTTTCTAGATATTTATCTATAGTTTAGCATAAAAATGTTTTGCAGGAGTTTTGGGCACTTAAAATATTTGGGGATTTTTACAACCATAACCCTTATTGATTCTATAATTACATTCATAACCATGCGTAATTGCGAATTACATGAGAAACCTTGTGTAATCTTAACTCTTACACGTAAAACCTTGTGTTAAGTTTTCACGTTGAATATGACGATATCTGTCAAATATATGGCTTTTTATATCCTTTTAAATTCTTATTATTTGTTAATGGTCACTCACCTTCAACTCCAGCCAAGCAACCCCCTAGCCCAGGTAGCCCTCGTGGAAGCCTAACCCCCTACCCACCTTTTCCAGCCCATGACGGACTTGATCTCCCACCCAAAAGCCTCCCCTTGTCGATCACCTCCCGCTCCCCCCATTACCTATAAGACCTAGCCCTCCTGCACTCCAACTCACGTACTCCAACCCCCTGCACTGCCTGCACCTCCGCCTGGCCGGCCTCCACCTCCCTTACACCAACTTATCGAAGCCCCCCTACCTGTAGGCTTCCCGCCATGCCCCCTCCCCTCGCGTTACCTCCATCTCCCGTGTTGCCTGCACCCATGCCCGGCCGCCCTCCACGTCTGCCTGCAAGCTTCCCTCCATGTCGCCCTCCACCTCCTTTCGAAGCAACCACCATCGGAAGACACCCCTTCACCCTCCCCCAACTGCCCCGACCGCCCTGCACCTCCCTGAACCACCACAACCCATCGACTGCTGCCCTGCAACTCCCGAACCCCCTCAACCCAACCTATCAACCCCCCCTCCTATCGCTTCCCTAGCCCAAACCACCATCCAAAGCCTGCCTCCCCCCGTGCATTACCTGCAAGACCTCACCTCGAAGCACTCTCCCCGCTTCTTGACAACATCATGCAACCCCGCTGCCTGACAGCCTTCGATTATGTGAAGGTGTAAATGACGGTGAGGGTGTCTTGCGGAGGAAGAAGTAAAGCAGGAGGGGGTCGGCGAGGGGCAGGGCTGTTGGAGGAGGAAGGGGCGGTTGTCGGCAGTGGTAGTGTCTAGGGGTGTTGCTCGAGGACGAAGGGGGAGAGGGGTTTCTTTTTTACTTTTTATTTAATTTTATCCATTGAATTGATATTAGTTTAGATTAACTCGATGACAGGGTTGGGGTTAACAATTCAAACTAACAGAAGGTTATGTGTGTGAGATAGAGTAAATATCCGAGGTTTCTCGCGTAATTCACGATTACGTAGGATTATGAATGCAATTATAGAATTACTCGTGGTTATGGGTGTAAAATTCAAAATATTTTTAAGTTGCAAATTACTTCCGGCTGTGCATTGTTTAACATTTTTGCTCCTGTTTGATTTTTACAAAAAAATCTAAAATTCTACAAAAATTCCCAAAAACATTTCAAAGCCTTTAAAACCCAAAAATATTTTCTTTGCATTTTTCTAAGCATTTCTAGCTATTCTGAAAAATAAAAAAAGAGTGGTGTGCATATTTCTTTACTTGTGCATATTGTTCCTTATTTTAAAAAATTCCGCAAAATTAAAATCAATAAAAATTTGAAAATTAGAAAATAAAAAATAAAAATAAAAAATATGAAAATTAAAAAGCGAAAATTCCATAAAAACCGATGATAGTTTGCCTTTGAGATTCATGCTTTTTCTCTTAATTGAATTTCTTTCGATTATTTGAATAACCCTCGGGAATTGTAGCCTCCCCGAGTTCGATCATGTCTAATATACAAGTAAATAAGTAGCAAAAATTTCTCTTCCTCCACATTCTTTTATATAATTATTTCATATTGAGAAAGAAAAAAGACTTGTTTGTTGATGCTTGATTGGGTTGCAATGGCATTGTTCATAATTAATAAAATTAAAACCCTCGAAAAGAATGTCAACACATCTCAATAATATGAGAACCTTTAACTCGGATAAAAAGATGCGGGAACACATTTCACCTTGAAAGTCCAACTTGTGTTCCCAATTCGGACTTTAACTCCCGTGCCCAGCACCCCTAAGGTGATGCTGACAAATCATTAATTGAACCAACCATAAACATGATTAGAACTCACTATGCGCAATCCAATATCACCCCAATAATATGAGGATACGATATTAGGGTCACTATGCATACGACCTTACTCTTTCGAGAAGTAAAGAGCCCGATCCAGATGCGCTTGTATGCCGGAGCTGTCACTTTGGACAGACACCTTCTACATACAATCCCTGGCGATGGAACCCTTCGCCTTGAGAGGATACCATGGATGTCACTTATGTGATCCTCCATATCATGTTCAAATTATAATTAATTATTAGGAATCAAATTCACATAACTAATTCTTCTAAGAGCAATAACAACTCTATTCATAATAGAGAGTTTTAATTTTAATTGAATTCCATTTAATATAATCATATTAAATTAATGATCCAATTAATATCCAACAAACATTCTCTATTGTTACTTGAAATATGGTATTATCTAAAAAATACATATTATTTAAATTTTGCTAATTAGAAAAATACATCATGATCCCTTCAAACATTATCCCTTCCTTACCCGCTGCCATGTTGATGAATCTCAGATTCTTTACACTAAAAGACACTAACTAAGCTCAAATCCCTAAAATTCATCTGCATTTTACCCATTATATTGCATAATTAGCATTCATTTATGTATAAATAATAATTGCATTTTATCACTCATAATTGCATAAAATAAGGAGCCAAAAATCATAACTCAATTAACCTATAAAATAGACTAACTTCCCTGATTTTTAACTAATTCATGATAACTCTAGATTACTTGAAACTATCTCCACTGTGTACATATTACTAAGAATAAATAAAAAATATGAAAAAATAACTAACCAAAATAAGTGGACCGGAAACTCAAAACCCGATTTCAAGATTTCTGGACTAAAATGTTGATATGTTCTTCATCCAGTGTCTGATTTGATCCACTCACTTTTTAACTAATGTATATTCATTTACCTTCAAAATAAGACAAATTTCAAGTGAATCGGAGTTCATATGTGAATGTTTGGTTTTGGGCTTCTTTCGTACATTGTGTATTTAGTGGTTTTTGACCTATCATTTTATGTGCATATTTAACCCCGTGTATATTATTTCTTTTGCATTTATTTTATTTGACAATAGTTTTATTGAAATAAGCAAAAATCCAAATACAAAAACCGAAATCAAAGAAATTAATTGAGTCTAAGTGATCAATAACAGTCTATACCAAAATCCTCTTTAATGTACGGTATTTTACTTCTCAGTGTACTTAATTATTAAAAATAGAAAAATAGATTAATGTATAAATACTTGTCTCATATGTTATCATATTTTTCCTGATTTTAATATTATTTAAAAAACACAAAAAAAATACAAAACCCTATAATTTTGGTTCTCTATGTACATAGAGAACCACAAAAAATAATACTTTATGAAATTGATGAATTTTCATTTCGGTCCCCTCAAGGAAGTTGTATCTCTCATTGAGACGAGTAACTTTTGTGAAGAAACTTTTTTGATCCAAGGTAATTTTCTATTTATTTTCGATTTAACTTTTGTATTTTATTTTCGAATATCTGGAGCTATGTAGCGGCTTCAGGAGAGCCGCCACATGTCACCCATTTTGGGGTGTATTTTTTCGCTTATTTTAAATTGAATAAATAATAATAATAAATATAATACCATGTGGTGAGATCAGGACCGCCCGATCTTGACCGATCAGATTGGTTCGTGTACTTCATCTCCGTCATCCCCTTCCTAATTGGGGTCGACCGCCTTCTTGATCCGATTGCCACTTCCCGTAAATCCCATGCCACACCGCGTCATGAATCTCGCCATCGACCACTACCACCTTTCCAATTAATGCTAACGTATCACTTCCCCTCCGTGGTTCTCCCATCGAATCTCATCAGATACCCAATCGCTTCCCTAATCAGGTCAACTACTGATGAATCCATGATTCATTAACATTATGTCTGCATTTTGTATTAAAACCCTTAACAAATACAAGTAAATACCCATTAATTTCCATCTTTTAACAAAACCATGGTCATGAATAAAAATGCATTTTTATACAATAAAATCATGTAAATAAATAAAAGAATAAAAATAAAGAAAACAAAAAAGGTAAATTGTAGATATGTATTTATGTACAATATGACTTATAAAATAAATATAGCTTAAAGATATATTTTTAACCTAACCCCCGAGACCAAGTCAGCATGGATTGGTCGACAAAGAAAAAAGTAGGGGGAGATAAGAATGGAAAAGAATAAAAAAGTAATTAATTTTTCACTTTACACACTCTTCATTGTTTATCAAATAATTATCAAAACTTCAATGACTTTTAATTAATTCATATGAATATATTTTCACCAAACTCTTTTCCTAATTAGTTCTAAAAATGTATATAAAAATATAAAAATAAGTAAAATATATTATCTTCTATATATGCCAAGAAATCCAACTTGTAAATTATCAAAATCTTAACTTCCGAACATCATAACTTTCTCACACGGACTTCAATTTCACTCTAATCACCTTTAAAGATCATAAAATAATATTCTCTAATTAATGGAGGTGATTTCTCTAAAATCAGAGTCCATTTGCAAAAAGTCAATTTTGGGACCTCACCACAACTGGGTTTCTGGGCTATTTAATTTTTCTAAACCACATTATTTTTTAATGATTTTATAATATGTAATTATTTTCATGTTTTTTTATTTTACCCTAATTTATTTTAGAATTTTTAGACCATATTTATTATTTTAAATAAATCAAAAAATCCTAATTTATAGGTAAAATTAAATTACATAACTTATAACCATATTTATTAATATAACTAAAGTAATTTATAAAATTCCACAAAAATTCAAAAAAACTATTATTTATAATCTTAATAATTAATATAGTATAAAAATGGTATACAATTTATTGATTTATTGATTTAAAAATCAATTACCTATTTCCTTACAATAAATATTTTTTATATAATATTTATTATTTACAAAAAAAACTTATTACATTATTAATAAGATAAATTAATTATCTATATTTTTCATTTATTATAATTATTTAAAATTATGTCATTTATTATTTATTTCCTTTTTATTAATGTATTTATTCCTTCTGGCCAATCAGTTGATGACACGTGTCAACACCTGCTGTCTTCTTCTCCGAGAAGCTGTTGCAGCTTCAGTTCTAACAACCCATCTTCTCTAATTTCTACCGACACCGTTATTCTTCCAAAATCCAATCTAAGCCCTCTACTCTCCTCTCATAACAACCACCATACACGCTGACCATGATCTCCAACTAATCTTCCTTCGATCGTACTATAAAAACCCCTCATCCTCACCATTTACCAACTAACTCCTCCTTCACCAGAACACGACTGTCCGACCACCCTCCCTCCATCTTGATCTGATCGTCTCTAGTGGTGACAACATTTGTCGACCATCCCGCAGGAACATGCATCTTCGGTTGAGTATTGCAGTGTGGCCAACCACCTTGCATCATCGTCGTGCGTGTTGTAGAGCTCCAGCAACCAACTGTCTACCTACAATAGAGGTTCATACAACCTCATCTTCCCAGGTACATCCTCCATCTTTTTGTCCTTTTATTTCTTATTTATCGTGCATGATTAGCGTACTAAAATCACCCAATTAGGTAGTTTAATTACCCATCTATCGTCATTGAGTCAGTCTCATCTCCAATAGTGTTACAATCACCTTCAATTTCCACTCAAATATCAATGTCTAGAACTACTATTTGAACTGCAATATGCTCTTATTCTTGGTCGATTTCATTTGAAATCGAGCATTCCAATCTTCGTTTGCTGGTCTATTTCATGATCTGGAGCAACAAACATCCTATTGGAGCTTCTCATTCGATTAATCATGCGGTATCGGTAGCCCAACACTCTCACAACTTCAGTTGGCCTTGACGTATATGAGGCATCTTCTTCGACGACTTTCAACCAACTTCGTTGTCCTCGACACCTTCTCATCCGCAGGTGATCTCGAGGGGTGAAGGCGTCACCCCTCTGGCCTTGTAGGAGCTCCATTCGAACCACCAGTCGCTGGTGAGAATTTTAGAGAAGAAGCGACATTGCAATGCGCTTCATATCTGGGAAGAACAACAAGAACGCCAGAATATATAGTCTAGCTACATGTATCCTCCACGAACGCTTGAGATCACGTTTCACGATCTAATCTTGCTTGTTAAAAGCGAAACGGTGTCACAGTTTCATAAAAAGCCCCGCAACGTCCAAAGTTTCGTCTGCTCCAGAAACTTTCCAAGAAATTACGTTTAGGTCTCTGCATAGGGACCTAAACGTAATAACCTTTGTTTTTCTTTCAATTCAGTCCCTGTACAAGGACCTGCTTGAAGACCTTTTCTTTTGCTTTTATTGCACTTCTACCCCTAAACTATGTAGCTATTTTGGACCTCCGTTTGATTTTTTTTCATCGATTTTTCTAGGCAAGTTTCACAACTATCGTAATGAGGTTTCTGGGTAGTTTTCATGGATTTTTGTCCTGTATTTTTCTTATTTTGATTTTTCTAAGTTTGTCTCCATTTCTTACATTTCAAGTAGAAATAAAAATCATGAAATTTTCTCTTCTTTTCTCCAAAGCTATGATATATCTATTCTGCCTTCTCGAGTTCGACCTAGGGAAACATACAAGGATAAATAACTAGTTTATAGCTAAAATAGGAGAGAAAATTTATTTCACTTATTTTTCATCTCTCTCTCACCTATTTTAATTGATTTTTTTATTACTTAGGGTTTTGGATCTCGAGTGATTTTTCTCTACATCGACAACTTAATTATCGCTCTCCAAAATCTTAGTTATCAAAATGGCGTTGTTGCCGGGGTGGTCTTAGCTTTATCGTGGCTTTTTATCTTATTTTGTGATTTTTTATCTTTTTGATTTGTTTTATGGGTTTTCTGTGTTTCTTCGATTTTCGTTTAATTTGTTTTACAATTTTTTACATTTTTTATGTTTTCACGGTTTTTACACTTTTCATCAAGTTTCTATGATTTTACAGTCTTCGTGTGTTCTTTTATTTTACATTTTTTGTATATATCTTCAAACGAATTTTGCAGGGCCAATAGGATTAGCCAGCTTCTTCGGAAGTTGAAGCAGTTGAGAGTGCAGAGACTGCCTCTTTCTCTACGAGTCGGTTGCATAGGAGCAGAATTACTTAGATTTTATGTTTTTATACTTGCATTATTTTTTTGTATTTTTGTAAAAAAAAGAAAGGGCACTTGCCCATTTTTATGTTTTTTTATAGAAGGGGCTCAAAAGGGCATCCCGACTTTTAACTTCCTCCCTCTTTTTCAAAGGGGTCTATTTCACCGAATGTTGTGCACTTGGGGAAACGGGCTACCCACTGTGGATTTCCTTGCATCGATAGTTTTCTACGGTTTTTTGAGGCTTGGTGCTTGTTTAGGTTTTCTATTTTTTTCTTGTTCCTTTATAGCAAGTTCTAGGACCTATAACCTAGGTAAATGCTTATTTAGGAAAATAAATAGAAAAAAAATTCATTAGACGTTCTTTGAAAAAAACCACAAAAAGAGATAACAGAAAATTAAAATCAGGACAGCTAATATTATTTGATGTAAAATCAACATAATGGATTCACTTGTTTTGAAAGAGCAACCCCTAATGCATGGATTGCAGGTACTTTTCAGATTTATGAGTGAGGGACAACACATAAAGTAGAGCCAGAGTCTAGATTTCCTTCGAAGTACTACTTAGTTCATACACTTAATCACGTAATCTTTAGTACGGACTCTCGGGTAGATGGAAACGGTCTGAGTTTTTTTAGCAGAGTGGGAGGTTTAGAGAACATCACAATAGCTCGGTCCTCAAGTAACACAGGTAGCCAAAAACGGTTTATACTTACTCCCATACTAGATGAGAATAAGAGATTTGTTGTAAGAACTCGGGACAGTGTTTCGTCAAAATTTTGGGCACCTATCTGCTCACGCTAATCTATGAAAAGACATGATTACCAAATAACCCAAGAATTGAAAAGATAAATGACTGAAATTTTACGGTCATCACTGGGTTGTGTTGTTGAACTTGTGGTTGCATTGTGTTTGTTTGCGCATATTACACGCCTTCACACTTGTCTTCTTTGACTTGACATCTTGCTCTCTCCCGATATCCTTTTGACATCGAAGATGACAACCAGACGGATTTTGCTCTCATACTCCGTGAGCTTTTGATCTAGCGTCTGTCGTACATCTTCACAGACTCAGGATGACACTCTTTCCAAGTTTATTCCATATAGTCACAAGGAAAGTCAGACCCAGACTCCCTCGCTTCCCAACCCTTCTTTTGAGGCACAGCCGCGCCTCAAATTTTCGTCTATTTCTCTTTTACAATTCTCACTGAGTTCTAATGAGACTTTTTCCTTCCTAGAGGATTCTAAGACACTTGTAGGAGGGAAAGGACCAGTTGAAGAGAGACCAGTTGAGGACCGACCAATTGGGGAGTGACACACCAAGAGTAGACATGATCCAACCTCAGAAATTACTATGGGGATTCTAGATACGCTACATCAAACGAGTCTACAGATCAGAGATCAGTGTAGAGTCCAAAGATGAGATGAGAGATGAGATAGCTACACTGAGAGAAGGGGCTGGGAATCCACCACAGCCTGCCATGTGTCCCGTGACATTACGAGATGAGTATGAACAAGGAGTTAAGATGGTACACGATTGGATTCGATTACCACTAAATCAAGGGCCATACGAGTTGAGAACGTCCTTATTTCTTTACTTCCCAAGTATTACGGGAATGCTACAGAGTAGTTGTTTACCTTTTTACAGCAATTTGAGATGATTTGTGCTATTACTAGTTATCCAGGAGTTACGCAGGAGGCTATTCACCTCAAGGTCTTCCCCTTCGCCTTAGCAGATAAGGCAATGTATTGGCTTTGACATTTAGGGAGGGAGATCTCTACATGGGACGATCTGAAGTCCACAATCTTGCACAAATATTTTCCTCTAGGATGGACAAACACGACGAGGAGTCAGATCTCAAATTTTACACAGTCACCACATGAATCATTTCACAAGGCATGTGATCGATTCAAGGATCTTACTGAGAGATGCTCGCATCATGAGATACCATTAAAGGTGCTAGTATAAAACTATTATGGATGATTCCAGCTAGATGTACATGCCCTAGTAAGCGCAGCATGTGGTGGCAGCTATTCGAATAGGGATGCCGAGTCTGTCTGGCACATCTTTGAGGGGATGGCAGAGAACTCACGAGTTGTTGATTCTACTTGGTCATTCTAGAAGGGCCAGCAACCACTACATCACCGAGAGAATCAGAAGGTGGTGAATATTTCATAGTCTGAATCACACTCCAACATGGGCTTTATTACCGAGAAGCTGACATTAGTTGATGTGATTTAGAAACAAGTTCAGGATTTGTAACCATTGCATGAGTTGGAGAAACTCTCATCACTTCCCGAGTAGTTGAGCGATCTAACAAAGAAGGTGACAGATTTGCAGCTTCGGTATCAACAGTCTCGTTCTTCTTCTACTTCTCAACCTGCTTCGAGATCATTACCCACTCCTCCCACCCATAAGATTCATTTTGTTCAGATTGAACCAGTGCAACCTAATGAGACTCCACAGATTGATAGGCATGAGCATCCGTCCAATGCAATCTTAGCAAGATTACTAACCCTAGAGATGCTGATGTTGATTCTCAAGCCACTCTTAAGATCAATGGGATATGGTACGCTATGTTCAATCTTTACCATATTATACCCCTCAGAGCGTACACCACCACCAATAGCAGCAGTACAATCTTCTATAGCATGGTCTCCTACATTTCCAGCACCGCCAGCACTACACGTAACAACCGTCTCACCAGCATGCCTATTAGAGACCACATTCTTTTCAGTACCCTGCTACGCATTGACAACCACATCATTACCCGCAGCAACAGTCTTTGTACACACTACAAAGATCTCCTCAGTCGTACACACCACAACAACACACTCCTAGGTAGGAGAGAATAGATAGCCAGGGTCACCACACCGAGTCTGAGATATCTTCATAGGCCCTGGCACTGAACCAGATCATGGACATGTTGAGCATGCTCAAAACTGCACAGAAGCCTGAGATTGAGCGGGTTAACCATCATTTTGATGAGATAACTGCATCCAAGATCACTCTCCCAACTCAGCCTCAGATGAACCTAAACAACAAGAGGAGGCATCCAGATCAGGTAGACACCATAATAGGTACGATCTCTTTTCTTGAATTCTTATCTAACTTCATTCATCTCAAGAGCGGTTGATCACCATGAGCACTTGATAGAGTAGATGAGAGGGCACATGATGAGGAGCGAGAGATGACCCATGATACACATCATGATGCTATGGAGGAGAACCACCATAATGATGAGTTTCAGTGTGTTTTCCAGTCTGACGAGAGAGAGGGAAATGATGCCAAGGCAGTTGACATGGACATAGGCGAATCAGACGATGATACTATGCCAGACCATGCAGACACTCCCGAAACATATGCTTCTTCAATTCTAGAGAGTTTTGGACAAACTTATGAGACTCTTGATTTAAATGCTGATCCTGACTAGAATAAAAAGATTATTGTTGTTCCTAAAGTTGTTCATTTTCCCGATGCTTTGTATGGAAAAGGAAAGAAAAAAGCCAAAATTAATGTTGTTACTCCATAGACCTGTTATCTATTGAAAGATCATATTTTTCTGAAGATTCCACTTCACGATGTCTTGAATCATTTTCCTGCGCTCTAGAATTAGTTTAGGAACAAATGCACAACACGTAGGAAAAAGAGATCACGAGTTGACAAACATGTATTAGCCAAGGCAACTTCTTGTGTTGTTAAGAATGAGGTACCAAAGAAGAAGAAAGATTCTGGAGCTCACTATGTCACATGCCAGGTTGGAGATGGCACATTCCATCGTACTCTATCAATTTACTTCCATGGATAATGGTTCCTTGATCAATTTACTTCCATCGTTTTTGCTTGATAAGCTCAAGCTAGGTCCTCTTTACAATTCACGATCAATAGTTTAGTTTTCAGATCGATCTCTAAAGAGATCTCGAGGTGCATTAAGGAACATTATTGTGACCAGGGCATGTAGTTTTTAATGGACTCTATTGTCCTAGATATGACATGCTCTATGCAGTTACACCTTGCTCCAATCATTCTCGGGAGACCCTTTATGCAGACAACAAGAGAACTCTTTCACTATGATGTTGGGAGAGTATCATTCGGAACAGACAATGGAGAGATAAACATTGAGAGGGCGAGAGTATGTAGCAGTCACAGATCAGTATTGTAATTTACTTCAGAGGACACCATTCTTGCAGAGGATTGTCAGCACATAAATGAGACACAGTCTCTTGATCCAGAGAGCGTTTATTTTGATACCCATGATATGCTACACGAGGATGGGGTAGATAATATGGTACCTAGTTCTTCAAATGACTATTTACATGCAAATACAGAGTTCATATTAGATCCAGATGAGCAGTCAGCTACAGTAGACATCTCTGTGCCGCAGATTGAGAGTACACATATTCCAACCCGAGATTCAGTTGATTATATTTCACAGATCATATAGTTTATTCAGCGTAGAGAAACATATGGTGTAATGGTTACACATATAGACACATGTAATTCAGTAGAGAGAGCTATGCCATATATAAAGTACACTTGTGGAGGTAGCTCTACTTGTTCAGCCATGGATCGATACACACAAACACAACCGATGATTCAGTATGACCCAGGTTGAGATGATTGAGATGATCTACTTTATACAAGATGCATGACTACTCATCCACTTCATTTCATCTTGTACATAGACCTGTGAGCCTTTCAATTTTCCTGGAGTACATCACTTGTTTATTCTTCGTAGTCCACAATCGTCCCCATTTTTTGTTAGACTTATATGCTTAGGATACATGATCCTATGTATATGGGGGACCGATTGCCCGTTGATTTTCGCCTTTCGATTTTGTTCTTTTTACTTTTATCTTGTTTTTCCTTTCTTTTACACTAATCACTGGTCCCTAATTTTGGGCAGATTCTTTTCTATACTTAGGATGCCTTATCCTAACAATAGGGGGCACCGAGTGATTTCGTTGATTATGTTCTTATTTCTCCTTTTGTTCCATCATTTGTATAGTCCTTTTCTTCAGACACCTCTTTTTTGTTTTCCACTATATTTACGCTAACCATATGGGAAGTATAGGGGGGCTCGACTGACTTCTATTCTCTTTCACTCGCTTTTACTTAGCATGAATTTTGTCCTCTTTTTTCTCTTTTGACGCTATGAGGACATTGCAGAAGCTAAATATAGGAGAGTGTGTATATACTGTATATATATATTTGTGTCCATAACTCATACTTTTAAGTAATTTCTATATCTATAGAATCCATAAGTGGGTGAGAGGTTAATTTAAAATCCATTTATCTATCTATTTATTTATTATAAATTCTTATAAATAAGTAAAATATGCCTAAAATCAGTATTTAATATTCTTAATTAAAATATGTATTTAAAATATGTATATTATTTAAAATATTACTTATTAAAATATGTGCAAACTTCATGAAATCCTTGTAAAATCCTTTTGTATATAAAATATGTAAAATATATTAATTATTTAATCTAAATGAAGAATGGGTAGTTTATATTGTAAAATTGTTGTACATAAACTAGTTTATAAAAATTGAAAAATCCTTAACGAATGCAAAGTCTAAAATGAATAAAAATTACAAAATCCTAAAATCCTTAAAAATTAGTAAAATTAGGAAAATATACTTCACAAAAACATGGTTGCATTTGCATTTTTCAGAATAAGTTTGATTTCCAGAACTAAAGATCGGGAGTAGTCTAAAGGATGGAGCTTGATTATGGCCTTTAACTTTCTTTGTAAGGAGCCTAGTTAGGAACTAGAATTTAGATTCTTCGGGTCTTTGACTTAAATCTTTGGGTTCCAGGAGACCATGTTTGGGAAATCAACTTAAACTTGCCAAAGTAGAACACTTGGTGTCATCCATTCAACTCTTCATTAGTGAACCAATTTTGGACACATGCACTTTGCACTTAGCTCGTCTTGCATGGCGCTGCGAAGGCATTCCATTTTAGTGGTTGATGAAACTTGATTTCATCATCACAAATTCTAATTATTAACCCCCTTGCTTAATCTTGGTGTCAATAAAACCCAGTTAATGACCTGTAATTGTCAGAGTCTCAAATAAATTAAAAAACCACAAAAAATGGCAAAATAAAAAATTCGTGGTATTTTTAGACTTAATATTACCCTCAAAAATATTTCGGGTCTTTGTTTGATTTCATCTCCAGTTATGGTCAACATAAAACTTGTAGATCTCATCAAGATCTACAACTTTCATGTTTTGAGTTTTCTCAAATTCGGCCCTTTTAACCCTCAAAAATAAAAAATACCCTCAGAATAATCTGATTGGGCCACGTGGCCCGTTCTGGGTGAGCCACGTGGCCCGGTCTTCTTTGTCTTTTCCGCCCGCGTTCCTATCCGTTGGATCTCCTTCAGATCCAACGGTTCCGCCTTCTCCACGTGCACCTCAATCCTCAGCCATTTGATCTTCCCCCACCTTGAATCATCGCCGCACGTTAGCACCTCACGCAGAGCGCGCCACGTGGCGGTTCGTAGTCCGCTCGATCACGCCCTGATCCTCTCATCCAAGCCGCTAGATCCGCTCTTATTGCCAGCCATCTAATCAAAGCTTGAAGAACATCCACACCGTTTGCTAGCACGCATCCCTCAGCTTGGCACGTGGCGTACTCCGCAGCCCTTCGATCGCTTCGCCATCGATCTAATCACACCCATTACTTCGCGCCTAATCGACAGCCGTTGGATCTCCAGATCCAACGACCGTCAGTCATCGTCAACCTCCGACCCCCCTCTCTTTCCACATTCTCCACCTGGCAAAGCCCGTCCGCCCTTTCCATTATCTCCACCTCCTCCGACCTCTTCTCCTCTCGCTAACCGCCACACCATGTTCCCCCATCACCCACGATCCTCGCCAGCGACTAAGTGACCCACGACATCCTCTCAGTCGCCCCATCTTCTCCTCCAAACCCACATCGACCACCACCACAACTACTACCTTCGCCCTTCAAATACGCCGCACCCTCCTCCGAGTTCGGTGGTCCACCTTTACGTGGGAGGAGGCCCAGCCCTCCTCCGCCTCCCTGTGACAGGGGGAGGCATCGGATAGAGCGATGACGACCTCACCTCCCCGAAGAGACCCTCCGCCACACACGGCGGAGTTGCGGCGCCCCAGGCCTGCTCGAGCTGCTCCGAGTCGCTGCCGGAGTTCAGCGACGACCAGGGCTCTTCATCGGAGTCCGCCCCCAAGCTCCGCTCCGCCCCAATCACCGGTAAGTCTTCTTCTTCTTCCTCTGCATTTTTCTTTAAGTTTACTTAATTTTCTAGGCCGCTTGAGTTGTCTCCGACCCTCGTTGATCACTTCCCGAGCTCCGCCGCGCTTCCATCTTTCACGCGCCTACATCCAACCACCTTCTTCCTCCTTCGCAGCCCCAGAACACCTCAACCCATCTCCTCCACCACCTCGCGGCGGAGGAGCTTCGAGCTCCCGCCTTCTTCGCCCATCGAGCTTCCACTCCATTCACGCACGCACTTTTTAGGCTTCAGCTATGTGCCTAACACTGCAGGTCATCAAACTTCTTCAATGGTCGGAGAGCATGCCGGAGCCAGCTTCGTCGACTCCGCATCGAATACTCGAGCTCCGACGAACAGATCCAAAGGCTCCTGGACCTTCCTTGAGCTCTCATCTTCTCTGACGTCTATCGAAGGAACTCTGGGGAGGTCGCCAGTAGCCGATGATGAGCGGCGGAGGAGACGCACCTTCGCCGGAGCTCTGAAATCGCCGCCCGCCTTCGGCCGAGGGAGACAGTACAGGCGCCGTTGGATGTTCCTCCTTGGAGTCCATCCAACGGCTCTGATACAGCCACGTCGTCCACCAGCTCCTTCACCGGTAGCCTTTGGATCTTCACAATCCAATGGTCGACATTCGACCACGTGGCAGTCTCAGAGCCTTTACCGAGCCTTAGCCTCCGAGCCTCCAGGCTTGGATGCTCCGTGCCTCCTCCGAGCCTGTGCCGAGCCATCAGCAGCTTCGACTGAGTCCGAGCCTCAGCCAAGCCAAGCCGAAGCAACATCGAACCTCTGCCGACTCCGCGCCTATCTCCGAGCCTGGATGGCACGTGCCTGGCACGTGCGCGTCTGGGCAATTTGCAGAGACGCCCTCCGAACTTCTTCATTTTGCATTCAGGTCCAGATCACGTACAGCGTACGTGCATTGTGGGCATTTTGCACTTTTGCCCTCGCGACTTTCAGTATTTGCAAGAATGCCCCTTTGCATGTGGGCAATTTACAGGGAAGGTCCCGCTCTTTTATTTATTTACATTTTAGTCCCTCCCAGGGACCTGTCTGCAATTTTTATTTCATGTTTTCTTTCATCTATGCCCTTGTCTTTGATCTTGCATATCTTGAGCATCATGTGTCCGATTTAGTTGATTTCAGTTCCATTTCGAAGCTTGTTTGATGCACTTTCTAATGGCATGTTTAATTCTCAATTTTGGATACATGAATTCTGATTTATTATTTTATTCTCCATGTGCCTCTTAAATCTTTAACGTGTGCCTAGTCTAATTTTGTTCATCAAGCCTAATTGATACTTGAACTTGAAATTGACTCATATTAATTTGCTCTTCATATTATTTTGACTGAGGGCATATTTGCGTTGCATTTCCTTGCATTTATTTACAAAAAAATAAAAAATGCACCTTTTATTTTTATGAATTGTTGTGTCCTTCTTGCATGCCTTGACCTATATTTTTCCTGTAACTCAACACTTAGTTGAATAGATGAAAAATCCGACTAATACGAGAGAGGCTCGTGTCCCTGAGTTCGACCTTGGTATCTTACCAAGTAAAAATTACGACCATTGCATCTTGATCTATTATATACATATTTAAATGATATGGTCTTTTGATGACCCGAATCGGTATGATTGTTACGACAATTCTAAAGTGCTAATTCAGCACTCTTAAAGGGTCGATTTTGCGGTTCGGTCGAACTCTTACGGCCATCACGTGTTGAGTTGGTGAAATTGAGGGTTTGAATTGTGTTTGCATTGTGTGAGTTCACTCCGCACATTTACGTGCACCGTAGAACTAGTGCCTCATTGACTATCGTGATCTAATCGGTTCTTTTGACATCGAAGATGACTGATTGGGTGGATATTTATTTGGACTTTGCGAATCTCTTGTTGAACCCTTCAAAAAGTACATATTCAAAGGTCCAAGCGCAACTTGGACCAACTTGGACTCATGACCCTCTTGAGCCCAGGATCACTCACTCTTGGGATGGTTACTCTCAAACCATTCCCTTTCTCTCTTCCCACCTCACCGAGGAAGACCATCGCCTTGGTGAGAATATCATGATTCATAAATCCTCTTCTAATCAAGAAAACATTGCTGATTCAAGACATAAAGAAGATTCGAGTAAAATGCCAATGAAGAAAGAAGAGGAAGAAGAGAACCATGAAGACCCGATGAGAATGATACTAGCCCGATTAGTTGCATCTGAGCAGCAGCATGCATTACTGAGAGCTCAGTTAGAACAGTTAAATGTTGGGGTCCAACTAACAATGGATGCGTCGTAAAGTCCCAGACAATATCAAATTCGTAACTACTTGAGTCCGGCTGAACCCACTGTTGACTTTGAATTGAAGCCGCATTTTCTGAACTTGCTGCCACATTTTGATGGGAATGCTTCTGAGGAGCCATATGCATTCCTAAGGGACTTTGAGCTCATCTGTGCTAACCTCAAACATAATAATGTTAGCCATGATTATATTAGGCTCAAAGCCCTTCCATTTGCCTTGGGTGGAAAAGCCGATTACTGGGTGAAGAATCTTGGAATCATCATCACCACTTATGCCCAGTTCAAGGACCTATTCCTAAAGAAGTTCTACTCGTTGAGTAGAACTAACATGATGAGGATGCGAATTACGAGTTTTTCCCAGTTGCCCCATGAAGCCTTCTATGATGCTTGGGAAAGATTCAAGGACATCCTACAAAAGTGTCCTTGTCATGGATTAGATGACAACATCTTGGTCCAATCCTTCTTCACTGGTCTCAACCATGAGATGCAGGGTTTAGTGAGCGCTGTCTGTGGAGGTAGCTATACATCACGTGGAGCGGATACCGTCTGGAGGGTATTCGAGCAGATGGCTGAAACTAGCCGCTCACAGATGGCCAGCAGGGCCTATACACCATCCCCCAGTTCACTCTCATCTGGAGGGGGAAAATCAACTGTAGTCGGTCTCTCTCAGGACGTGATCCCTAGCATGGGACTCCTTGCTGACAAGCTTACTGTAGTCGAGAGGATCGACAGGAGGATTGATGAGTTAGACCGGAGCGTCTCCAAACTTCCAAAACAGATGGAGGAGTTGACTGAGAAGGTATCTAAGATAAGGATACCCGCCGTGACTGCACCCTCTGCTCCCGTATACCGAGTTCACCATGTTCAGGAGCAGTTGGTGTCAGGGCAACCCCATTCGTGGGAGCAGGACCAATCCTACGCCCACTCTTTCCAGCAACCACCTCCATTAGCAAGGACAGTCCAGGAGGAGCCTCCACCAGTTTGGGAGGTGAATGGGATATGGTATACTCAGGACCCTGCCTGGCAAGGAAGTACGGGAGACCGACAGACCTATCAACGTCCCCCGACCTTTCACAACACCGCATTCACCTCCGCACCACCTCCTTCACAGCAGAGCCATGTATTCCAGCCACCCCAGCAGCAGAGGCAACACTACCAGCAGTATGGCCGACATGGCCATTACCAGACGGGCCAGCAGGGCCCACAACCCCAGCAGCAGCAGCAGAGGTAGTACACTGGCCAGCAGGGCCAGTCTTCCCGTTCTTCTTCCCAGTCTTATCCACTTCCTTCATCGTCTAGTCCCGTGGATATTCATTAGCAGATACTCGACGAGCTACGTTCCTACAGGAACGAGATTCAAGACTTACGGGTGGATGTCAACCGCCTGTCCAGATGGCGAGATGAGCAGACTGCACCCTCTACCTCTATCCAAGCCCAAGTTCAGGCTAACCCAAATAGCCTGAACCGTTCTAGTTCTCAGCAGCACATTGGTCAGGTATATTATTCAGCATCTCCTAAATCTGAGCATTAGATTCATTCGTGTGATGAGGCTAACCACATGTCACTCAGGAGCGGAAGGACCGTGGTTGTACCTGACCGGGCGAGGGACACGAGGAGGGGCATCTCTGAAGCTCTACCTGAGGAGTCTTCAGAGGACGAGTAGGAGAGGCATCATATTTCAGAGCCCCATCAGCACTATTCGAGGATTTCCACTCAGGGAGTCCAGAGGAGGAGGAGAGCACGTATGCAGCATCGTCAGCATGGATATTCTTCTGAGTCTACGGAGGACCTTGCATCTCCGGTTGTGGTGGATACCACTCCAGCTTCTATTCCACAACCTTTAGTAGATAGTTTTGATTTCGATTCCATGTTGCATCAAAAAGATTCTTGTATGAAGAACTCTGTTTCTGTTAAGTCAAAGAATGATCTTTCAGTTCATGATTCAGACTCTTCATCCTCTGTTTCCTTAGCTTCAATCCCTTTCCCTCGTGCTCATACGACAGGAAAGCGCATCAAAAAGATTCAGAAAGATGACCCCAATATGGCATAATTTTGTAAAGAAAACATCACAGTTAAGGTGCCATTTGATGAATATGTGTCTAACCATCATGCATTCCAAAAATACCTTAAGGTGAGATGCACACCTACAAGGGTTAGCAGGAAGAAGGATAACCGAAATATAAAGACACGTGTCTTATCAGTAGCCACAACCTATTGTCTCAAGAATCAGACTTTGCCAAAGAAAAAGAGAGACATGGGTGCTCACTATGTGGAGAGTTGTATTGACGACATTGATTTTGCACGCACACTCTTAGATAACGGTTCTTCGATCAACTTACTTCCCTTAGCATTATATCAGAAATTGGAGTTGGGACCACTTCGCAAATCTAGAGCTTTACTCCAATTCGCAGATCGTTTAGTGAAGAGACCTAAGGGAGAAGTGAAGAACGTCGTTATCTCGATTGAGGGGCAGAACTATCAGGTAGACTTCACAGTCCTGGACATGGAAACCCCCAATCATTGGAGCGAATCTCAGATCATTCTCGGGCGACCCTTCCTTAGGACCGCAGGCGCAGCTTTCGATTATGGTGTGGGAATGATGAAGTTTCGTTCTCCAGGCGGAGAAGTGAACCTTGAGATGAAGCAAACCAAGTGTCGGCGACTGATGAATATGTGATTCATCACTCTAAAAGCTGAAAATAGAGCTTTGTTCCCTAGTAAATAGCAGCATATTTCCACTTATATTGCATAAATAGCATTCATGCACGCAAGCATAATATCTGCATTTTAGCATTCATATTTGCATTAAATAAGAAGCCAATTTCACTTGTAAATATCCACCTATATATTAGATAAAATCACCTATTTGTATATATTTTATACTAAGTCCGAATCCAATAAAACAAACTCTATAGTGTATATATTACTAACACGAATTAAAGAAAATATTAAAAAAATACTAACTTGTAAAATTGACCAATAAAACCCCGAATCCAAGTTTTGACCTTGAACCTTAAAACGCACATATCTCTCTCATACAACCTCCGAATAAGGTCTACTCACTTTTAAAGTAATATACATTCAAAGACCTTCGAAACAAGACCAATTTCATTAAAATCGGAGCTCGTATGCAAAACTTGAGTTTTGGGCCCTTTTTGTATATTGTACAAATTGACCGTTTTACCCATGTATTTTACCATTTCATTTTCCTAATCATTAAAAATCCAAAAAAATTAGATTAAGTTGTAAATATTCTCTTCATATTTTCTATATTTTTATTTTTATTTTTCTCTCTTTTAAAAATGATAAAAAAATAGAAAAGATAAAATACAGTATTTTATATCTATAACGTACCACCTAAGAATATATTTTTGTATAGATGATCTTATTTGATTTTCAGCCATTCACGAAAGTTGTAGATCTCATCGAGATGAGCAACTTTCGTGTTGACCACTTTTTGATTTAATCCCTTTTGTTATTTCTTTTTGATTTTCTTTACATTTAATTTTTGCATTTTCTAGGAGCGACATTTGGCAGCTCCTGGAGCCGCCACATGTCACCCCATATTTTCATTATTTTCGAATTTATTTTATTATTTTCGGATTTATTTTTTTATTATTTTCGGATTTTATTATTTTTTATTATTATTTTAATTATTGGTATTTTTAGTAGCCTACTTATTTTACATATATTATATTATTTTTTCCCTTTTTACCTCTTCTCCTTTCTTTTCCCCCACTCCAAGCCACATCTTCTCCACTTCCTCCACCATTTTCTCCACTCTCTCAATCTCTTCTCTAACTCCCTCTTCCTCTTTATATTCCCATCTTCTCCTCCATTATTTTTCATCCGCCATTTCTTCGAATGAGAGGGAGAGACCACCAGCCCCCGAGTCTTATTGGTGACAGCGTCAATATTCTTCGGTCGAGCAACAATGGTTTCAAAGGCGTGATCCACGGGGACTCCTCGTGTCGTTGTGCATCAATTCAGGTCACAACCAAGCTTCTTCGATTTTTTCGTCAAATCGAATCGAGGCCACAACCAGAAGCCGCACGACATGGCTCCACAATCCGACGAACCGCAAGTAAGTACTCTATCTCCGTTTTATCATATTTTTTATCTAATAGTGTTTGTTCATCTTGTTTATCAAACCAAAAAAAACACACCATCATTTTATTCACCAACCACCACTATCATCCTCCCACTCTCATTTCTTCATCAAATCACCATCACCACCATTACATAAAAATCATCACCATTCATCACTATCAAACACCATCACCACCATTATTTTTCCACATCCATTTCCTGTTTACAAACAAAAAAAATAAAAAAATAAAAAAAAAGAAAAACAGAGCAGGGAGGAAGCAGGTCCAACGCTGCCGCCGCCCCCTGCCTAGACGACCACGCGCTTCACCGCCGGCCCCACGCCCCGACACCGTGCTCCGCCCCTGGCCAGCACCGCCCTCCGCCGTCAGGCAGCCATCTCCCTCCAGTGCTCGCCGCCATCCAGCGGTTGGCTGCCATCGTGCGGCCAGTCGCATTCCAGATCCTCCCTCCTCGAGCTGCCCCACGCGGTGGCCCTCCGCCAGTCCCCTGGGCTCCTGTCCTCCACGTGGCCTCCACGAGCGAGCGCCCGAGCTCCGCCCCGCACAACCGCCGCAGCACGCGTCGCCCCAAGCTCCACCGTCCAGCGCGCGGCTTGCTTCTAGCGCCCCCGACAACGACCCCTCGCCTGAAGTGCTCTGTCCGCCGCCCCTCGTGCGCAAGCGTGGCCGCAGCCGCCTTGTCGTGCCCCTCCACCAGCTCGACTTGCGCCGCCCACGCGCTGCCCGCCGCCCCTTGTGCGCAAACGTGACCGCCGCCGCCCCCTTGTGCCCTAGAGCCGCTCCCGCACCTTGCGTGAGAAGCAGAAGGTCCCATTTCATTTCTTCTTATATTTATGAAAATTGCAAGTTTATTCTTTCAAGTTTTCGTATTTACAAAAGTGCCCTTAGGCACAATTTGAATTTGTGTGTTTCATTTCAGTTCTGCAAGTACACCCCTGACTTTGGTCATTAATTTGGATAGTGTTTTGCATCATTTTATTTTAATGAAAAATAGTATGTTGTAGAGAAACTCAATCTTTATCTTGTGGCTATTTATTTACATTTTTGTGAGCATTTGACATTTTATTAAAAATCAGAGATTGAAATCGAGTGATATTTTACCGATTTAAGTTCTGAAATTCGTACATAGTCATTTTTTGCTCTAAAAATTGCGAAAAAATTGTGAATGATGCCTTTTAGTGTGTTTTAATTACTACCCAAGTTTCATCAAAATTGGAGTTGTCGTTTGCATAAAATAAATTGTAGAGTGATTTCAGTAGTTGATTTTTAATTAATTCCAGGAATAATATTTTTGACAAATTTAAAGTCTCCTGAATTCCTTATTAAAATATCTATTTGACATAAATCAATCTCCGGATAATTTGATTTCGTTGCTTTATTAGGAATTAAATACTTTTTATTGCTCTGATTTCAGTAAAAAATTCATAAAAAATAAAAAAGTGTCAGAAAATTCTAAAAAAATTAAGGTAGCTTCATTGCATCATATTTAACTTCCAGAAAATTTTTCATAATTTTTGCATATCATTTGCACGAAAAATTGCATAAAATCTTCAAAAAAGTTGGCATTTTTCATTTGTGCATTTTAAATCCAAAAATTACAAAAAAATACATTTTCATTCATTATTAGATTAGGTTAATAGGAAAAATATAACTTAGCCATTTTGGACTAATTTCTCATTCAAATTAATTTTGGCTGAGTCGCTTATTTTCTTATTAACCTAAATCATCCGCATTTGTGCATTGGCATTTTTATTGCATAAAAAAATACCAAGAAAAACCACTTGGAAACCGCAATCTAATTCATCTAACTTGATCCCAAGTTGTTCATTTGCCTCCTTGAGTTGACCCTGGGGCTTGCCCAGGCTAAACAAACATAAAACCGCGCGATAATTCATTCGACGATTTAATCGATTGTGCGGTTATTTTTGATCGACGCGGATCTATCCGACTGCAACGCACTAGTCAAGTATACGACATAGAAAGGGTAGAGTTTCACCTCGTCAAATGGCGTCGTTGCCGGGGAGGCAAACGGCTTAGGATCCCTTTAGAAAATTAGATTTATATTTTCCACACACTCGGGTAGTCTGATCCCCGATCCATCTTGTAATTATTCCTTTTTTTCAATTATTTTTTTAATTTATTTTATCTCTCTAACATTTTTATCTTTTTGTGCGAGGGCCCGGTGGACTTGGAGCGGCTTTCTTGAAGTCGACGCATCTCGAAGTGCATCGAAGGCCGACTATTCGTGGATCAAGTCGGCTGTTGAGACGCCAGAAGGATTTTTCATTTTTTTTACTTGTAAAAATTGTCTGCATTTACAGCGGTTCCCGTTTGGGTTCTCGCGTGTGTAAACATAGTGGAACTGTGTCCCTATCTGCTGTATGGTTTGAATTTTAGACTAAGCTTGCACTAACGGCTCCTTGAGCCACTCTAGGATTTGCTTGTGCTCGTAATTATTTAGGACCACACATTGCACGTAAAAGACACACTTAGACCGCAGATCTAGTCAAATCAAATTCGTTCTTCACTCGCTAATAGAACTGCTTGTCTAGGAGCGGCTTTTCTCGTTTGCATTTGCATATAGTGTAAAAGATCTCAATTCTGTTCTGCATCCTGCATAAAAGCGAAGGGATCACTGTAAGTATTCTCTACTCAGCATACACATCATTGTTTAACTTGCATTGGCTTTTCTCGATTTCCCCCTCTGATTTTCACATTTAAATTAAAAAGGAAATTGGGACTAGATGATAGGCGTGCTGTGTGGTTGACTAACAAAGTGGTAACTTAACTTAAAACCGGGACTGCTAAACATTATTGACAAAAAAAATCAATAAAATTGGAAAATTGTTTGCAGGAGATTAATCACTGACTTGTTTTCAGGCTGAGTGAGGGTACTTGAGTGTGTGTGAACACCTTAAGGTAGAGCCCAAATCCCCGCCTTCCATATCACGTTCCAACTGATCCTAGCAAATATTACAAGTCGAATAATTTCAGATTCACTGACTAGTACCAAGTAGCCTCCGCCTCACTCAGGTAGATAGGGGCGAAATTGCGGTACTTTGCGACAAGCTGCCAGTAACCCCCCGGGGTGAAGTTCCGGCCTTGTCAGCCTCCACCTACTTGCAGGTAGATAGGGGTGTGGTCTTTGAATCCATCGACTTAGGATAGGAGCGAAGAAAGGAAGGACCGGCGGTATCTTAGGCGACAGGTTAAACAGGGAAGATGCATCCAGCTTTGAGCCGACTTCCCTATAGGCCGCGTAATCCTTGCTATCTTGCTTGAAAATCACACTTAAAATCTACAAGATTAATTGAACTTGATTTCGAGTCCTTCACCGTGTTGAGTGTGAACTCAGGGTTTGCTCTTGCGTTTGTCTTTGTGTCTGTCCGTGTGCGTTATCCTGTGTAATTACACGTTTTCTACATCAATCTTCTTCCTTTCCTCTCCAATATGTCAGGATATTGGTCCCCATACCCTGTGACCTCTGGTCACTCCTCCTCGACCATATACCGTTCATCTTCGTTTTCTCCTCCGCCATCCACGGGAGACCCTTACCCATGGTCGGCTCCCCCTCAACCCGATCATGAAGTCAGATTCCGACTGACTTCTCCACTTCTTCGCATTTCTCACCTACTCCATATTCTGACATTCCAGATCCCATTCCATCTTGGGCTGACTGTACTTATTCTCGCGAGCTTGCAGGAATTAAAGAATCGAATGCAGAGCAAGCCACTGCTGAGACAGATGATTGGCGGAATTATATGCCCACGTATACTTCATTCTCACCTCAAGTAGGGACCAGACATCAATTCACATATACACATCCCGACTTGGTTGTAGGGCTTAACATGATCGATCAAACAACCCAAATGGAGAAGCTTGTACATCATGATTTCCCAGACTTGATTGACTTTAGTGATCAAGCTTCCATTAACCAACCTTCTTTCGGAGAGCCTATACACTCACAAGATTGGACTCATGAGCTAGACTTATCAGTCCCTGTTTCATCATATGAGGCTCCGACCAATATTTGCCATCTAGATGATCCATACTCGACCCGGAATTATGTGCCAGAGTCTAGGTATGTTGAGTATGAGACCCCAATATCTCAGCAGTGTCCTCCACTTGAGCAGAACTCTCCCATGATTTGTCATGAGAATTTTGTGGAGGATGACATTTCTCGACTTATCGTGAAAAATGAAATATTAGGTAACAACTTGAGAAATGTCATGGAAATATTGAACTCATATTCTGTCAGCTTGGGAATGAAAGTGGAAAAGGATATGAGTAATTTTGAGGTTGAAAACCAAGCAAACATCAGGGAACCCACACCGTTTGTACAGCTGGAGTCCATTCTATCTTCCTCTTCTACTAACCCCTTGCCTTCCAATCTTGAGTCTGATAATTCGTCTATCCAAAACACCAAAAAAATTGAAAAATAAAAAAATCACATAAAAATTGAAAATGAAAAAGACCTAAAAAATTGAATCCCGCCCTAAGGGAAGCACTCGATGAAGAATTGATTTTCAAACTTCCCTTAATAAAGGCCATAGATCACTTTCCCGACCTCAAACAATTTGTGAGAAGTAAATTGATGCCCAAGAGGTCGGGCAATAAGAGGACAAGGACTGAAAGACACATAGTGTCTATGGCCACCTCCTTGGTGATGGGGAGAAAGACCAAAAGCCGCAGAGTGAAGCGGTTTCCCCGAGTTGAATGTGAAATCAAAGACACCATATTTACCCATGCGAGAATCGATGATGACTCGCCGATAAATGTCCTCCCGACCTCTGTGTTTGACAAGCTCAAACTCAGGCCAATCAGAAAGTCAAGAGAGATCGTTCAGCTGGCTGATCGATCCATCAAACGATCGAGAGGAAACATTTCAGTCATCGTTACTTTCCAAGGTGCTCTACTCCAGGTGGACTTCACGATCATTGACATCGAGCACCAAGGAGAGTTTTCCCAATCTCCGATTATTCTTGGGAAGTCGTTCTTAGCCTTGACTAAGGCGACTATACATTGCGAGACTCGGGAAATCGATTTTTCAGCATTAGGAGCACTCCGACCTCACCTGATCTTTGACACACTTTACTCTCAGGTGACCCGCACATTCGCTGGCAGTCGTGACTATCGAGAGGTAGATGAGTCCCACCTTTCTGCTACACATGAGAGACCGATTGTCCGGACGACCGTTGGTTCAGATACTCCCCACACCTCATCAACTGCTTGCACCACCACCGTGACAACTTCTAAGGAGGACTCACGACCAGAAGCTGACATTGAGTCAGACACGACCTTTATGGATTGCCTTGATCATTTTGATGAACCGACACAAGAGCCCAATAATGCCAAGCCGACCGAGACCACTAGAACCTTCCCGAGACATGTGCTGACCCTTCAGGAATATTACAATCTTCATGGTGACTCGTCTGATGAGGAACCCATAGTCAGCACCACACCACGACCCGGGCCTTCTAAGGAAACAACCCAGACAAAATTGACTCCACTTAAAAACACGGTTGCTCCCTCTTCTAGTCGGCTATCTAGAGAGAGGATATCGAGAATTGATCCCTCGAGGTGTTCCCCCGAACCTCTCAAGGCATGTCTCCCTCCACTCCCTCTCAATGATTTAGGTTCTAGAAAACCGACTAAGAAAATTTCCTTCAACATACCGGAGAAGGAATTTTCGAAAGAGTCCTCATCTGGTCCAAATAAGGTGATTTATATGAGTGAGCTCAGTTCGGTTGTTCTTAAGCCTTATCTAAGCAAGCAGCCATGTGTCGACCCGCGTTGGACGATCCCTACACCTCACTATTATTTATCTGAGGACAATTCCGAGAGCGACACATATGTATATTATCCACCTCCTCGCGTCCGCAAGAAGGTTCGTCACAAACCTTCTTAATCCTTGTATATTCTCATTTCTCCTTGTATATACTTTTTCTCCCTCTCCAGTGATTCGAATCACTCACCCCAGCTCCATATCATTTCATTTTATGGCTGTACTTAGGATGATCAGATCCTAAGTATAGGGGGGAGAGTAACCCGAGTCTCTTCACTGTTCATTGTACATCCTCCAGATCACATCGGTCCTCATACTCACTCCTGTCTTATACTTAGGCTGACCAGAGCCTAAGTATAGGGGGGACCGGTGATCGCCATGTATATATTCATCCATTTCCCCTCTTTTCCTCGTCCGTCCCATGTCTGATCTTCTTCTACACTTAGGTTGCCAGAGCCTAAGTATAGGGGGGCGAGACGACTTCTATACTTTTGTAATTTTAGCTCTCATACGCTTAGCCCGAGCTATGTCTTTTTAGTCGCTTTCGTGCTCTGAGGACATAGCACATGCTAAGTATAGGGGGGCGTGTATATATTACATATATACTTTACCCATAGCTTGTACTTTCGCGTATTTTCGCGTATTTTTGTATATATTTTGCAATAATTACGGGTGGGTAAAAATCGAAAAAAAATTTATACTTGTATAATACTTGTAAACCTTTTGTAAAAATTTTAAAAAAATAACAATAAAATTTTGTATACTTGTATAATATGTACTATATGTATAATACTTGTATAAAAAGTTGTAAAATTCTTGTAAAACATACTTTTGTAAAATTTGTTGTAAAACAGGATGTATATCAAAGAAATTGTGTATACTATGTACAATTTATATCAACTAATAATTGTTGTAAATAATAAAAAATTGTTGTATACCAAAAAAATAAAACAAAAAGGCTTCTTATTTAATCTTGCATATCATCTCTGCATAAAAAAAAGAGTCTTGCATTTTCATGTCATCCACATCTCATCAGCATATCTTGCATATGCAAAGTGAAAAGCTAGTGGGTTCTGAACCAAGTTATGAGTAGATATTGAGGATGGACTTGATTTGGCCTTAATCCACCTAATTTCAGAGGAACCTTATAGGAACTGGAGTTTAGATTTCTCAGGTCAAGTGACTTAATTCTTTGAGTCCGCAAGTCTATGTTCACATGTCATCTTGATTAGTCTAAGTAGAATATCTTGTGCATACGCATGATTCTTATAGACAGTGACCTAACTTGGACAAGAACAATGCACGTAGCTCTTCATTGATGAGGTGGTGAGGAGGTAGAATCCTTTAGCTTGGAGTAGCACATGGGTGGAAACATCCGTCCTCCTCTAGGGAGGGTAGTGCATCTCAACCTAGTCTAGTAGTGTTGACGTCTAAGGACGGGATGTTGTGGGTTGCAATAATGCTTCAAAAGAGGGATAGTCTACTGGCTCAAGAGGAAAAACTCCTGATGTACATGCTGCACTTTGTATATAGTTCCAAAAAAAGAAAAAAAAATGCAAGAAAGAACTCCAAAAAAATCAGACAGGTCCAAGTGAAAATAAAATACCTGTCGGAGTATGTATACTGGCAAGAAGTCTGCAGCTGGATGACTTGGCTACACTGGTCAGGCATCCCGGGATAGGTAGCTACACTGGCTACCGTCCATTCTTTTCTCTACCTCCTCCTCTTGAGTTGGTCGCACTTGAACTTAAAAGGGAATACCCCGCTCCTCGAGGAAAGAGTTATTGGACCAAGTTATTGAGTTACCTTGTTAGAGGAGGCTGGTTCTGAGCCATTTCTGATGTGAAGAGTTACATTTCACTTAAACAGTACAATTAAGAATCATAGTCATCAGAAATTTGCGTTTGAGGATTTGTTCTGACCTGACTGTTGAGGCGTCTTGAATAGAAGACTTGTGGAACTTGAAGTCTTTTAGGTCTTAAGTTCAGGTCCCAAAAAGGTTCCGCCACACAATTAACCCAAAGGTCGAGTCAAGCTCCATTTTCAACTTTTGTTGATGACCTTGGTATGGAACCCAATCTCATTTCACTCTTGCATTTCATTTTAGTTGCTCGGGGACGAGCAAGGTTTAAGTATAGGGGGTTGATGAATCTGTGATTCATCACTCTAAAAGTTGAAAATAGAGCTTTGTTCCCGAGTAAATAGCAACATATTTCCACTTATATTGCATAAATAGCATTCATGCACGCAAGCATAATATCTGCATTCTAACAATCATATTTGCATTAAATAAGAAGCCAATTTCACTTGTAAATATCCACCTATATATTAGATAAAATCACCTATTTGTATATATTTTATACTAAGTCCGAATCCAATAAAACAAACTCTATAGTTTATATATTACTAACACGAATTAAAGAAAAATATTAAAAAAATACTAACTTGTAATATTGACCAATAAAATCCCGAATCCAAGTTTTGACCTTGAACCTTTTATCTCTCTCATACAACCTCCGAATAAGGTCTACTCACTTTTAAAGTAATATACATTCAAAGATTAAAATCGGAGCTTGTATGCAAAACTTGATTTTTGGGCCCTTTTTGTATATTGTACAAATTGACCGTTTTACCCCTGTATTTTACCATTTCATTTTCCTAATCATTAAAAATCCAAAAAAATTAGATTAAGTTGTAAATATTCTCTTCATATTTTCTCTATTTTTATTTTTATTTTCTCTCTTTTAAAAATGATAAAAAAATAGAAAAGATAAAATGCGGTATTTTATATCTATAACGTACCACCCAAAAATACATTTTTGTATAGATGATCTTATTTGATTTTCGACCATTCACAAAAGTTGTAGATCTCATCGAGACGAGCAACTTTCGTGTTGATCACTTTTTGATTTAATCCCTTTTGTTATTTCTTTTTGATTTTCTTTGCATTTAATTTTTGCATTTTCTAGGAGCGACATGTGGCAGCTCCTAGAGCCGCCACATGTCACCCCATATTTTCTTTATTTTCGAATTTATTTTATTATTTTTGGATTTTTTTTATTATTTTCGGATTTTATTATTTTATTATTATTATTTTAATTATTGGTATTTTTAATAGCCTACTTATTTTACATATATTATATTATTTTTTCCCTTTTTACCTCTTCTCCTTTCTTTTCCCCCACTCCAAGCCACATCTTCTCCACTTCCTCCACCATTTTCTCCACTCTCTCAATCTCTTCTCTAACTCCCTCTTCCTCTTTATATTCCCATCTTCTCCTCCATTATTTTTCATCTGCCATTTCTTCGATTGAGAGGGAGAAACCACCAGCCCCCGAGTCTTGTCGGTGACAGCATCAATATTCTTCGGTCGAGCAACAACGATTTCAAAGGCGTGATCCACGGGGACTCCTCGTGTCGTTGTGCATCAATTCAGGTCACAACCAAGCTTCTTCGATTTTTTCGTCGAATCGAATCGAGGCCACAACCGGAAGCCGCACGACGTGGCTCCACAATCCGACGAACCGCAGGTAAGTACTCTATCTCCGTTTTGTCATATTTTTTATCTAATAATGTTTGTTCATCTTGTTTATCAAACCAAAAAAAACACACTATCATTTTATTCACCAACCACCACTATCATCCTCCCACTCTGATTTCTTCATCAAATCACCATCACCACCATTACATAAAAATCATCACCATTCATCACTATCAAACACCATCACCACCATTATTTTTCCACATCCATTTCCTGTTTACAAACAACAAAAAAATAGAAAAAATCAAAAAAGGAAAAACAAAGCAGGGACGAAGCAGCTCCGACGCCGCCGCCCCCTGCCTAGACGACCACGCGCTTCACCGTTGGCCCCACGCCCCGACACCGTGCTCCGCCCCTGGTTGGCACCGCCCTCCGCCGTCAGGCAGCCATCTCCCTCCAGTGCTCGCCGCCATCCAGCGGTTGGCTGCCATCGTGCGGCCAGTCGTATTCCATATCCTCCCTCCGCGAGCCGCCCCGCGCAGTGGCCCTCCGCCAGTCCCCTGGGCTCCCGTCCTCTACGTGGCTTCCACGAGCGGGTGCCCGAGCTCCGCCCCCGCACAACCGCCGTCGCAGGCGTCGCCCCAAGCTCCACCGTCCAGCCCGCGGCTTGCTTCCAACGCCCCCGACACCAACCCCTCGCCTGAAGTGCTCTGTCCGCCGCCCCTCGTGCGCAAGCGTGGCCGCAGCCGCCTCGCCGTGCCCCTCCACCAGCTCGACTTGCGCCGCCCACACGCTGCCCGCCGCCCCTTGTGCGCAAGCGTGGCCGCCGCCGCCCCCTTGTGCCCGAGAGTCGCTCCCGCACCTTGCGTGAGAAGCAGAAGGTCCCATTTCATTTCTTCTTATATTTGTGAAAATTGCAAGTTTATTCTTTCAAGTTTTCGTATTTACAAAAGTGCCCTCAGGCACAATTTGAATTTGTGTGTTTCATTTAGTTCTGCAAGTACACCCCTGACTTTGGTCATTAATTTGGATAGTGTTTTTGCATCATTTTATTTTAATGAAAAATAGTATTTGTAGAGAAACTCATTCTTTATCTTGTGGCTATTCATTTACTTTTTTGTGAGCATTTGACATTTATTAAAAATCAGAGATTGAAATCGAGTGATATTTTACCCATTTAAGATCTGAAATTTGTACATAGTCATTTTTTGCTCCAAAAATTGCGAAAAAATTGTGAATGATGCCTTTTATTGTGCTTTAATTACTATCGAAGTTTCATCAAAATTGGAGTTGTCGTTTGTATAAAATCAATTGTAGAGTGATTTCAGTAGTTGATTTTTAATTAATTCCACGAATAATATTTTTCAGAAATTTAAAGTCTCCTGAATTCCTTATTAAAATATCTATTTCAGATAAATCAATCTCAGGATAATTTGATTCCGTGGCTTTATTAGGAATTAAATACTTGTTATTGCTCTGATTTTAGTTAAAAATTCAAAAAAAATCAAAAAGTGTCAGAAAATTCTATAAAAAATAATGTAGCTTCATTGCATCATATTTAACTTCCAGTAAATTTTTCATAATTTTTGCGTATCATTTGCACGATAAATTGCATAAAATCTCCAAAAAAGTTGGCATTTTTCATTTGTGCATTTTAAATCCAAAAATTCCAAAAAAAATACATTTGCATTCATTATTAGATTAGGTTAACAGGAAAAAAATAACTAAGCCAGTTTGGACTAATTTCACATTCAAATTAATTTTGGCTGAGTCGCTTATTTTCTTATTAACCTAATTCATCCGCATTTGGGCATTGGCATTTTTATTGCATAAAAAATACAAAAAAAACCACTTGGAAACCGCAATCTAATTCATCTAAATTGATCCCAAGTTGTTCCTTTGCCTCCTTGAGTCGACCCTGGGGCTTGCCCAGACTAAACAAAGATAAAACCGCGCGATAATTCATTTGTCGATTTAATCGATTGTGCGGTTATTTTTTTATCGACGCGGATCTATCCGACTGCAACGCACTAGTCAAGTATACGACATAGAAAGGGTAGAGTTTCGCCTCGTCAGCGACCCGATTCAGAGAGTAGCACAGAGTACTCATCTCCAGAGGCAGACTGCAGTTTGATTAGCACAGTTGGGATTCGGGGATAGATTCCTACAGGACAAAGCGAGACCCTTTCATCTGGAGAGGATATAGTGCATGATGCAGTTTGCCAGGTGTTGTATGATCTTACTAGAGATGCATCAACCTATTCTCTTGATGACTTCGAGATCAATCCAGATCTGTCAGTTCCATCCTCTTCGGAACAATCGTGTTACATAGATGACGAGTCGGACGTGGCTTTTGCCGATTGTTTGGATATTTTTGACGATCCGACTCCCGATACATCTGATTTGGTGGCGAGTACTACTCAGCTTAGCCCACCTTCATGCAACACGGAACCAGATTCAGTTCAGCCAGATCTGCTTGATGATACCACATTGCCAGAACTGAAATCGTTACCTCCTACACTCAAGTATTCCTTTCTTGCAGGACCCAAAGAGAGATATCCTATCATCATTAGCTCAGACTTGACTTTAGAACAGGAGTCTAGGTTATTAGAGGTCTTAGAGAGGAACCGCAAAGCAATAGGCTGGACAGTGACGGATCTCGTGGGCATCAACCCCACTCTCTGCTCGCACCACATTTTTACTTAGGATAATGTGAGACCTTCCCGTGAGTTCCAAAGGAGACTTAACCCCAATCTACGGGAAGTAGTAAATGAAGAAATTGAGAAATGGTACAAGGCAGGGTTCATATACCCTATTTCTGACTCCAAGTGGGTGGCCCCACTTCATGTTGTCCCGAAGAAGTCGGGAATTCAGATGGTCACCAACGAGGAGGGGGTAGAGATCGCGACACGAGTACCCACGTCGTGGCGCGTCTGTGTCGACTACAGGCGCCTGAATGCTGCTACCAAGAAAGATCACTTTCCCTTGCCTTTTATTGATCAGATCTTGGAGAGACTCGCAGGGAAAGAGTTCTTCTGTTTTCTTGATGGGTACTCAGGCTACAACCAGGTGGCCATAGCCCCTGAGGACCAGGAAAAGACCACATTCACATGTCCATTCGGTACTTATGCTTTCAGGTGCATGCCATTCGGGCTCTGCAATGCCCCGGGCACATTTCAGCGGTGCATGATAGCCATATTTGCCGAGATGGTGGGAGATTTCCTTGAAGTATTCATGGATGACTTCTTGGTCCATGGTGATTCTTTTGATACATGTTTAGCGCACTTGGACCAAGTCCTCACGAGGTGTAGAGAGGTGAATCTGGTACTCTCCTGGGAGAAGAGTCACTTTATGGTGACGGAGGGTATCATGTTGGGGCATGTCATCTCCAAAAGGGGAATGGAGGTTGACCCTGCCAAGGTAGAGGTGATCAAGAAACTCTATCCACCTACCAACGTGAAGTCAGAGCGGTCATTTTTAGGGCATGTTGGAATCTATAGGAGATTCATTAAGGATTTTTCAAAGATCGCCCGCCCACTGACTGAGCTCTTAGGGAAAGACACCGAGTTCGTTGTAGATCACAGGTGTCTGGAGGCCTTTGAGCTCTTGAAGAGAAAGATTTGTGCCTCGCCTATCCTACAAGCTCCTGACTGGTCTCTCCCTTTTGAGATCATGACTGATGCTTCAGATTTTGCTATAGGAGCTGTGTTAGGACAACGACGAGAGGGGATTCCGTTTGCGATTCACTATGCGAGCAAAGTATTAGATCCTACACAGAAAAATTATACAGTGACTGAAAAAGAAATGCCCGCGGTAGTATGGGCCCTCGAGAAGTTCATATCATATATTTTGGGCTCTAAGGTGACAATTTATACTGATCACACAACCATTCGATACTTAATGGAAAAGAAGGACGCGAAGGCGCGTCTTCTTAGGTGGATTTTACTCCTCCAGGAATTTGATTTGGAGATTAAAGATAAACCTGGAGTGAAGAATGTTGTGGCTGATCACCTTTCTCGGATTGAACTTAAGGATTCTCCTGATCATAAGCAGATTAGAGAGACCTTCCCAGATGAGTCAATTTGTGTTATTGACTCCCTCTCGTGGTATGCCAACATCGTGAACTATCTTGTCTCTAAGCAGGTTCCCCATGGTTGGACTAGGAGCAGCATTGATCGACTAAAGTCGGATTCGAGGAGATACCATTGGGATGATCCTTTCCTTTTCTGTGAAGGACCAGATTATGTTTGGAGAAGGTGTATTCCTCAGGAGGAATACCAGACTGTCCTCACATATTGTCATTCACTTGAGGCTGGAGGACACCATTCGGGAAAGAGAACCGCTCACAAAGTACTTCAATGTAGATTGTATTGGCCGACCCTATTTAGAGATGCCATTGATTTTGTACGGTCATGCCCGATCTGTCAAAGGATGGGAGGGACAGTTGGATAGAGAGATGAAATGCCCATGCAACCGATGATTATTTGTGATGTTTTTGATGCACGGGGCATAGATTTTATGGGTCTCTTTCCTAACAGCCAAGGACATGAGTACATATTGTTGGCGGTTGATTATTTATCCAGGTGGGTGGAGGCTATCCCAACCCGAACCGCAGACAGCAAGACTGTCTGTAAGTTTGTGAGAGACCATATTATTGCTAGGTTCGGGGTGCCAAAAGTTTTGATATCTGATGGGGGTAGCCACTTTGTGAATCGAGATATGAGATCTTTAGCTAAGGACTATGGATTTGATCATAGAGTTACTAGTCCTTACCACCCACAGTCCAGCGGCATGGCAGAGGTTTCAAACAGAGAGGTGAAGAGTATTTTACAGAAATTGGTTCGTCCCGATAGGAAGAACTGGTCTCAGCTCTTGGACCAAGTTCTGTGGGACTATAGGACAGCCTACAAGACACCATTGGGTACATCACCAATTAGAATGATCTATGGAAAGCCATGTCATTTTCCCGCAGAGTTGATTCATAAATTCGAATGGGCAATTAAGAAGATTAATTGGAGTTGTCACCTAGGGAAACTTTATCGAGACTTGAACTTGAATGAGCTCGTGGAAATCTGAAACAGGGCATATGACAACAGTTTGATTTATAAGGACAAAGTAAAGAGATGGCAGGATCAGCACATTAGGTGCAAAGACTTTGTCCATGGGCAAAAGGTATGGTTGTTCAATGCCAGGTTTAAGATGTTCCATGGGAAGCTCAAATCTAAATGGACGGGTCCCTTTGTGGTTAAGAAAGTGCATGAGAATGGAAGTGTAGAGATAGCTGATCTCACAGATGGTGCACAATCTCATGTGGTGAATGGACAACTGTTGAAGCATTTTGTTGATTCGAAAGAGCAGTTAGTCCAAGTCGAGGTCATCAACTTCATACTGAGTGAGCACAGAGCAGATACATCTTATTACTCTTCATGAAGATGCACCATCAAGATTCAACATCTTAGAAGATTCAATCACTCTTGTACATATTCTCCCTTCTTTGTATATTCTCGAGATCACATCGGCTCTCACACTTACTCTTGTCCTATACTTAGGCTGACCAAATCCTATGTATAGGGGGGGACCGATGCCCGCCATGTGTTTTTACTCATCATTTCTTCTCTTGACCTCGTCTGCCCCATTTTTGCTCTTCTTATACACTTAGGCTGTCCAGAGCATAAGTATGGGGGGGGGGCGGATCGACTTCTATATTTTTTATTATTTTAGCTTTCCTATGCTTAGTACGAGCTATGTCTTTTTGTCACCTAGTGCCATGAGGACATAGCACAAGCTACGTATAGGGGGGCATGTATATATTACATATATACTTTACCCATAGCTCGTACTTTCATGTATTTTTGTATCTATTATACAATAATTATGGGGTGGGTTAAAAAAAAGAAAAAAAAAAACAAAAAAAACAAAACAAAAAAAACTTTTTCCTAAAAAAAACTCTTTTTCCTTATTTGCTTAAAAAACTTTTTCAAAAAAAAAGTCTTTTCTTATTTACCTATCTTTTCCAAAAAAACTCTTGAAAAAAAAGAAGCAAAACTTTTCTAACAAAAAAATTTCTTTGCCTTTGTTTGTCAAAAAAAAACCTTTTTGAAAAAAAACTTTTTCTAAAACTTTTAAAAAAAATCAATCAATCATAAAAAAAACTAAAAAAAAACTAATTAATAAGTTGGTTTAATCCCTGACACAATTCACTTTCACACAAGACTAGTGATGTTCAAGAACACTTGGTTTATGAGGTCTTGATATCTTGAGTTAACCAGCCTTAGTCATTAGGGTCTTGGACTTAAGAATTCACATTTCCCTATTTTGAAAGATTTGTGTGCTATATCGCATGCTTAGTCTCTACCTTAAGAATATGATCAGCACCTCACGTACATGACTGCAGTTATGATGAGATGAGTTGAAATTTCACTTAAGGAACTGGGATGAGGGATTTGAGTTTGGAATTGATTTAATGATGTTCGAGGATGGGATAAAATCAATGAAGGCTTCATGAAACCGGAGTGTCAGCACATTTAGCAAGTATGAGAACATGGTTCTTGTACTATCTCTTGACATTTACCTATGTACCAGGGTGTGATAAAATAAAAAAAATGTTCTTCCACCGCTATAAAAAAATGTTGATCAGTGTGATAAAATAAAAAAATGTTCGGGCTTGCACCAAAAAAAGGGCTCTGCATCGTAAATGCTACAAGTCTGGGTGTAGAAGCTACGATAGGTACTCAAAAAAGGAACACCCCGGTGTACTCCCAGGAAAACAAGTGCAGATGGCTCCAACTTCTCTTGACGGACGCACTGATCAACAACAAAAAAATGCGTTGCATAATAAGGCACTCGAGAGGATCCTTGTTCCAATGAGAGGGAGAGAAGAAATGACACAATCCTATGCCCTCCATCAACTGGCCTTCCATCTACACTTTTAAGTCTGACAACTAAGGAGACGGTGGATTGGATGCAAGAAATGGTTTATTACCTAGTGTTGAGGATCGGGTTCTTAGGAGAGTCTCTTGGACTTGATCCTTGGGTGACGTGGTGACTCTACTCTTATAACTGCAGTCCATACTTAAAGTCATATCCCTTATATATACGTATACAAAGAGAGTCTGATGATTAGGGGAATTGGGTACCTTTTGACTAGAGCTTGGTTCAGCTTAGAATTTTAGGATCTCTAAAACCGAGAGTTCTTGAATGGATCAAGTCTTGTATTCACATGCACAGTCAGGGGTTAACCCAATTTATTCATTCTTTATTTGCTCGAGGACTAGCAAAGTTTAAGTATAGGGGGGTGATGAATCCGGGATTCATCATCGCAATATCTTGATCTTAGCAAAATCCCCGAGTAAAATCCCAAATAAATGTCCATAAAATCCATAAATTAACAAAATGACTCTTGTAAATAAAATACACTAATTATTGTATATAAGATTATACAAAATGAATTAACAATAAAAAGCCGCAAAAATAAAGGAGTTTTATACTTATAAATAGCCCAAAGCTTCATGTATTTTTAATAATTTCATTTCAACTCCTTTTTACCTAATTCTTTCTCTAACTTGTTTATAAAAATGTATATAAAAATACAAAAATACAAAACAAATTTCACCTCAAATAAATGCTCCTAGATCTCAAAGAGAAAAAGCCGTAAAGTCCAACTTCCAAGCCAAATTTCTGCTTCGTATGAACTCCAAATTCACCAAACTCACTCTTAAAGTTCAAGTTATAAAATTATCTATCCAACGGAAGTTGTTTCATTAAAATCGGAGCTCATTTGCAAAAGTCGGGTTTTGGGACCTAGATGTACATTGTATATCTTGTATATATTCATTATTTCTTCATTTTTTATTGTATCTTTCTTAATTACTAAAAATACAAAAAAATCATACTTATGTTGTATTTTAATTTTACTATTTTATTGAATTTTTCGTTGTAAATATATCTTATTAAAAAGATAAAAAAATACATATTAGAAAAGTGAAAAAATATGTACATGTTGTTTGTCTTCCCTTGTAAATTCTCCACTATCTATTTTATTCTTTTTTATTCTATTGTAATTAAAGTAGCCAACTTTATTTTATTTATTTATTTTATTTTACATTCTCTACAATAACCACCAATTCAACTCCATTACTCCACCATATTTTCTAACTTCTAATTCAACTCCATCATTTTATTAACCTCCATCCCCTACATCTTAATTCTAACTTCCATTTTTTTCTTCTTTATATACATGCAATTCTCCTCATTTTTGCCTTCGATCCATCTTTATGTGAGGAGAGCTTAGTTCCCAGAGTTGAATCGGTGACAGCGACGCAACCGCAGTCGAGCGACGACAGCCCTCTCTCCGGTGAGATCCATTGGTCTCTTGGCCAACGTCGCAGCCGCAACCGCACGCTGCTCGAGCTCATCGCACGCCGACAATTTGAGCGAAGACCGTGCTTCGAAGGCACTCCATAGGCGACCGTATCATCGTAGGTAAATTTTCCCTTCACTTTATTATCTTGTCATTTTTTTGCAATTTTTTTAGCACACCACATATCATCCCTTCCACCACCACCATCACACCATTTTCCCCCATTTGTTTAGTTTATCATCATCACCACCACCAACCCACCTTATAATTTTTTTCCATCATGTTCATATTCCCTGTCTAATCAAAATCAAAAAAAAAATAAAAAAAAATAAAACAAAAAAAAAGACTCTGTCTTTTTATTACAGCAGTAAAAAGAATTAAAAAAATAATAAAAAATTTAATTAAAAAAATGGGGCAGCAGCAAGGTCACCGCCGTCCCCTCCATCCACGGGCAGCGGCCACCCGCCGCCCCCCATCTCCATAGCCATCGCCGCCGTACGCGGCCGGCGCCCCCGTAGCCGCCGCGTGACTCCACAACACCCTCGCCGCCGACCTCGCGGCGCCGCCGCCCCCAGCCGACCAAACCCCCGCCGTTCCAGGACCAACTCCACCACGCCTTCCCCGCACGCCCTCTCCGCCTTCCGCTGACGCCGCCCTCCTCCGCCTCGCCTGTGCGCACGAGCCGCGCCCCCGCGCCTCACCACCCCTCGCGACCGCGCACCGCCGGCGCCGCCCTCTTCCCCTTCATCTTCCCAATCATATCCTTAAGGAAGAAGAAGGTGACTTTTCATTTTTTTATTGTAACAATTGCATAGATTGTTTATATAGTTTCTATAATTACAAAAAGGTCCATGTACATATTTTGTTGTAATTATTGTTTTCTGAATTTGCAAAGACACCCCTGTGTTTGCACTTTAATTTGGACATTTTTTGTGCACCATTTTATTTAAAGAAAAATAGCACTGTGTTGAGCAACTTATTCTCTATCATCTGAATATTTAATTTGGAATGTTATATTACATGGGTAATTAATTAAAAATGGTCAACTGATCTTTTACATATTTTACTCAATCTGGACTCTTAAAATTATATCTCACACATGGTTGCTCTAAAAATTCCACAAAAATTATATGTTATGCATTGATATGTGATGAACTTACTTTCCAAATTTCATCTAAAATGGAGATGTCTTGTGCCTGAAATATATTGTACAGTGAATTTAGTATTTGATTTTTAGTTAAATCCATGTATATCCTTTTTACAAAATTTCAACTCTACTGAATTGCTCATTTAAATATCTTTTTGGAATAATTCGCACTCTGACTAATTTCACAATATGGATTTATTAGAAATTATTTACTCACTGTCACTCTAATTTCACAAAAAAATCCATAAAAAAATCATAATTTGTCAAAAATTCCAAAAAAAATTACTGTAGCTTCCTTGCATCATGTTTTCCTTCCAGTATTTTTTTCATAATTTTTGCTTACTGTTTTTGTGAGAAATTGCAAAAAAACAATAAAAAGTGTACATTTTTATTTATTGCATTTTAACCCATAAAATTGCAAAAAAAAGTACCTTGCATTCATCTCTGGATTAGGACTCTAGGAAAAATATAATTTGGCTAAATTGGACTAATTTGACATTACAATTTAATTGGCCTTGTTGTGTGTTTTCTTAGCTTTGTAATTCACCCGCATTTGCATTCTAATTACATAAAAAAATAAAAAAAAATCACATTGGAAATCTAAAACTTAATTTTCAAATTATTCCCAAAGTTGTTCCTTTGCCTCCCTGAGTTCGACCCCGGACTTGCCCGGGATATAAATTAAGCCGAGACACTCTTCACGGAGATCTCATCTCGGTTCTGACCGAATCGCTATGTACACATGCTACAACGAACACGAATTAAACATCGTATTTAGCGACTCGTCAGTGGTGCATTTTCATCCTTCTCTAATGGCGCTGAAGTCTAAAGACGAGAGATTGGGGTTGAAATAATGCTTCGAATGAGGGAAGGATCTGTTGACACAATTTTTCCAAGATCTAAAAAGAATGAACGGAATGAAAAGTTGATATATCTGGAGAGGCACAGAAAGGTTGATGCAGTGCAAGCAACATTACATAGACAATTCAAACATGAAGCCACCAAAGAAAAATATGACTACAATGGTCCAAGCTCCCACCAAAAATCCTTCACATCTTAGTGGAGACTTAGCTACACTGGCTAGGCTTCACAAGGAGATGCATCTACATTGGTCGCACTCCAATTCTTCTCTCATTCTTCTATTTTCTCGGTATATTCGACGGTGGACAAAGCACGACCTGACCTTAGAAGGGAATACCCCCCTGCTCGAGGAAAGAATAGTTGGATGAGGAACCAATGCGAGTGTATTATTGGGATGAGCGGTTTCCTCGCTTCCTTCAAGCAGGGAGAGCTAAAACAATTCACACACAATACAGATTGACTTCAAGGTTGATAGAGTTCGCGATATGAATAAGTGGATTTGAGCTGGCTATTGAGGTAAACTTAAATAAGGATTTGTAGAACTTGAGGATTGTTGATACTAAAGTCCTAATTCAAGTTAAGGCTTCAACAAAATGCATGTTTTAGGCCCGATCAAGCTCTATACTTTATATATTCTCATGAATTGGTTTAGGAAAACAAATTCATTCTAACTTTCTTTCTTTTTCCCTCATTTTTCAAATAAGTATTTGCTAAGAGACTAGCAAAGTTGACTATAGGGGGTTGATGAATCCATGATTCATCAACATTCTGACTACATTTTGTCTTAAAATCCTTAACAATTACATGTAAATACTCATTAATTTTTACCTTTTACCAAAACAATACTCTTGAATAAAAATGCACTTTTATGCATCAAAATCATGTAAATAAATAAAAGAATAAAAATAAAGAAAACAAAAATAAGGAAAATCGTAGATATGTATATATAATATGACTTATAAAATAAATATAGCTAAAAGATATATTTATAAGCTCCAAGTCATCATCGATTGGTCGACAAATAAATAAGTAGGGGGAGACGAGGAAAGAAAACAATAAAAAATAATTATTTTTTCACTCTACACATTCTTCACTATTTATCAAATAATTATAAAAACTTTATTGATTTTTAATTAATTCATATGAGGATATTCTTCACCGAATTATTTTCCTAATTATTTCTAAAAATGTATAGAAAAATATAAAAATAAGTTAAAAATATTATCTTATATAATTGCCAAAAAATTAAAATTATAAATTATTAAAATCTCAACTTCTAAACATCATAACTTTCTCATACGAACTTCGGTTTCACTCTACTCACCTTTAAAATTCATAAAAAATATTCTCTAATTAAGAGGTGAATTCACTAAAATCGGAGTCCGTTTGCAAAAAAACTGATTTTCGGACCTAATCACAACTGGGTTTTGGGCTATTTATTTTATCTAGAACACATAGTTTATTGTTTTAATGATTTTATAATTTTTATTTTTTTGATCTTGTATTTTAACCTAAAATTATTTCAAAACTTTTAGAGCTTATTTATTATTTTAAATAAATCAAAAATCCATTTTTTTAGGTAAATGTGAACTACATAACTTATATCCATATTTATTAATATACTTATAGTAATTCTTTAAATCCACAAAGAAATTCATAAATATTTTATTTATAATCTTATTAATTAATAAAAAAGTTATATTACATACTATTTATTGATTTATTAAATTAAAAATCAATTACCTATTTCTTAAGTATATTATACATTTATTTATTAATATAATATTTATATTAAAGAAATTTTTGTTATTTTAAAAAAACTTCTTATAACATAATTTAGATAAATTAATTATCTATATTTCTATTTTTATACTTATATAAAAATATGTCATTTACTATTTATTTCCTATTTATTAAGGTATTTATTCCATCTAGGCAACCAGGTGCTGACATGTGTCAGCACATGGTTTCTTCTTCTCCAAGAAGATGCTGCAGCTTCTGTTCTAACAACCCATCTTCTCTAATTTTTACCCATGCCATCGTTCTTCCAAAGTAAAATCTAAAACCTCTACTCTCATCTCTTAATAGCCACCATACACGCCCACCAATAATCTCCAACTAATCTTCCTTCGACTGTCCTATAAAAACCCCTCAGTCTCTCCATTTACTGATTAACTCCTCATTCACTAAAACCAGACTGGCCGACCATCCTCCTTCTCTATCTTGATCTGATCGACTCTAATGGTGACAACACTTGTTGACAATCCCGCATTGAAGAGGCATCTTCGGTGGAGAGTTCTAGGGGGGCCAACCACCTTGCATCATTGTGGTACGTGTTGTAGAGCCCGGCCACCGACCATCGACCTACAACAGAGGTTCATACAACCTCATCTTCTCAGGTACATCATCCATATTTTCATCCTTTTATTTATCGTTTATCGTGCAGGATTAGTGTACCCTTCTATCGTCCGTGATTCAATCTCATCTCCAATCATGTTCAAATCACCTTCAAACTTCCACTCAATTATCAATGCATGGAACTACTATTTGAACTGCAATATATTCTTATTCTTGGCCAATTTCATTCGAAATCGAGCATTCCAGTCTTCATTTGTAGGTCTAATTCATGATCTAGAGCAAAAAACATCCTGTTGGAGATTCTCCTTCGATCAATCACGTAGTATTGGCAGCTCAGGGCTCTCACAACTTCAGTCGACCATGACGAAGAGGAGGCATCTTCTTCAACGACTTTCAACCAACTTCACCGTTCTCGACACCTTCTCATTCACAGGATAGCTTGAGGGGTGAAGGCATCACCCCTCTGGCCCAGCAGGAGCTCCATTCGATACACCAGTCGCTGGCGAGAATTTGGAGATGAAGCGACTTCGCAATGCGTGTCATATTTGAGAACAACAAGAGTGCCAGAAGATACAGTATGGTGACACGTGTCCTCCACGGACGCTTCAGATTGCATTTTATGATCTAATCTAGGCCATTTAAAGAGAAACGGTGTGGCAATTGCATAAGAAGCCCCACAACTTCCAAAGTTTCATCTGCTCCAAAAAGCTTCCAGGAAATTATGTTTAGTTCCTCATGCAGGGACCTAATCTTAATAACTTTTGTTTTCCTTTCAATTCAGTCCATATATAAGGACCAGTTTGAAGACTTCTTCTTTTTCTTTTATTGCACTTCTACCCCTGAACTGTATAGCTATTTTGGACCTCTTTTTGACTTTGTTTTTCATCAATTTTTCCGTGGTAGTCACACAACTACCCTAGCAAGGTTTCTTGGTACTTTTCGTGGATTTTTATCACGTATTTTTCTCACTTTTAGTTTTCTAAGTTTGTATACGGTATGTAGTTTTTTCTTACATTTTCAAGAAGAATAAAAATAACGAAATTTTCTCTTCTTTTCTCCATAGCCATGATATATCTATTCTGCCTTCTCGAGTTCGGCCAATGGAAGCTTACCGGGATAACTAACTAGTTTAAAGATAAAATAGGCTAGAAAACCCATTCAATTTATTTTTTATCTCTCTCTGTATCACCTATTTTATTCGATTTTTGTTTTATTAATAAGGGTTTATATCTCGAGCGATTTTTCTCTACACAAACATCTTAATTATCGATCGACAAAACCCTGGTTATCAAAATGGCACTCTTGTCGGGGTGGTCTTAACTTTATAATGGTTTTTGACCTTATTCTGTGATTTTTTATTTTCTTGTTTTTTTTAATTTACTGTTTTTCGGAGTTTCTTTGATTTTCTTTCGATTTGTTTTATGATTTTTTTACGTTTTTATGATTTTTATGATTTTCATCGAGTATCTATAATTTTTACGGTCTTCGTATGTTCTTTATTTTTACGTTTTTTTGTGTATTTTCTAACAAATTTTTCATGGCCTAAAGGATCAGTCGGCTTCTTTGAAAGTGAATCAATTGAGAGTGTAGAGACTGACTCTTTCTCCTCGAGTCGGTTGTAGAGGAGCATAATTAGTTAGCAATTTTTTTGGTTTTTGTACTTGTATTACTTTTTTTGTATTTTTGTAAAAAAAGCAAGGGCACTTGCCCGTTTTTCTGTTTTTTGTAGAAGGGGCCCCGTAAGGGCATCCCAACTTATACTTTTATCCCTCTTCTTCTCGAGGTATGTTTCACCGAGTATCATGCACATGGGGGAGCAGGGCATCCACCGTGGCTTTTCTTACATCGATAGTTTTCCGCAGCTTTTTCGAGGCTAGGTGCTTTTTTAGGTTTTTGATTTTTTTCTCTACTTACATCTTTGTAGCTAGTTTTAGGTCCCACAACCTAGGTGCATGCCTATTTAGGAAAATAAAGAGAAAAAACCATTAGACTTTCTTTGAAAAAATCCCATATGAAAGAGAAAAGAAAATTAAAATCAGGATTGTTATTATTATTTGATCTAAAATCAACATAAAGAATTCACTAGTTTTGGGAGAGCAGACCCCAACGCATGGATTGTAGTTACATTCCTAATCTATGAGTGAGGGACGACACATAAGGTAGAGCTAGAGTCAGGATTTCCTTCGAATTACTACTTACATACACTTAATCACCAAATCTTCATTGGGGACTCATGGGTAGCTAGAAATGGTTCAAGTTTCCTTAGTAGAGTGGGAGGTTACGAGGACATTGCATTAGCATGGTCCTTAAGTAACAAGGGTAGCCGGAAATGGTCCTTACTTATTCCCATACTGAATAAGAAAAGGAGATTTCTTGTAAGAACGCAGGACAGTGTTTCGGGGATATTTCGGGCACCTATTAGCTCACAATAATCTATGAAAAGACCTGATTATCGAATAACCCTAAAATCAAAAATATAAACAACCGAACTTTTACGGTCGTCATTGAGTTGTGTTGGTGAACTTGGATTGCATTGTCTGTTTTTGCAGGGTGTGCATTATAACGCGTATTATACGCCTTCACACTCATCTTCTTTGACTTGATATCCTGCTCTCTCCCGATCTCCTTTTCTCATAGAAGATGATGACTAGACGGATTTTGCTCTCAAGCTCTGTGAGCTTTTGATCCACCGTCCATCGTACAGCTTCACAGACTCGGGATATCCCCCTTCCCGAGTTGATCCCATCTAGTCACGCGGAGAGTCAGACCTAGAATCCCTCGCTTCCCAACACTTCTGTTGAGGTAGACCCGTGCCTCAAATTTTCGTCTATTTCTCCTACATTTCTCAAGAGTTCTTATGATACTTTTTCCATCGCAAAGGATTCGGAGACAATTGCTAGAGGGAAGGAACCAGTTGAGGACCGACAAGCTGAGGACCGACCGATTGGGTAGCGACACACCGAGGATAGACCTAATCCAACCTCAGATATTACAATGAGGATTCTAGATACACTACAACAGATGATTCTACAGATCATAAATCAGTGTAGAGTCTAGAGATGAGATAAGAGCTGAGATAGCTAAATTGAGAGCAGGAGCCGAGAATCCACCACCACCTGCCATGGGTCCCGCGACATTATGAGATGAGTATGACACAGGAGCCAAGACGCTACACGAATGGATTTGGTTACCACCGAATCAAGGGTCATATGAGCTGAGACCATCCTTTATTTCTATGCTTCCCAAGTATTACGAGAATGCTACAGAGGAGTCGTTTACCTTTTTGCAGCAATTCGAGATGATCTGTGGTACAGCTAATTTTTCAGGAGTTACGCAGGAGGTTGTCCGCCTCAAGGCCTTCCCCTTCGCCTTAGCTGATAAGGCACTCTACTGGCTTAGTCATTTGGGGAGGGAGATCTCTACATGCGACGATCTGAAGTACACATTACTACGTAAATATTTTCCTCTAGGACGGACAAACAAGATAAGGAGTCAGATATCCAATTTTACACAGTTACTGCATGAATCATTCCACGAGGCATGTTCATGGATCATACTGAGAGTTGCTTGCATCAAGAGATACCATTAAATGTGCTAGTACAAAACTATTTTGGAGGATTCCAACCACATGTATAGGGCCTAGTAAGCATCGCATGTCACGATAACTATTTGAATTGGGATGCCGAATCTATTTGCCATCATTGAGGGGATGGTAGAGAACTCACGAGTAGTTGATTCTACTCGAGCATTCCAGAAGGGCTCGTAACCACTACATCAATAAGAGCATCAGAAGGTGGTGAATGTTTCAGAGTATGAATCACAGTACAACATGGGATTTATTAGTTGGAAGCTGACATTAGTTGACATGATTTAGAAACAAGTTCAGGATTTGCAGCCTCTACGAGAGATGGAGAAACTCTCATCACTTCCGTAGTAGATGAGCGATCAAACAAAGAAGGTGACGGATTTGCAACTTCAGCATCACCAGTCTCGTCCATCGTCTACATCTCCACCTGTTCAGAGCTATTTACCCGCTCCTCCCACAAGTCAGATTCATTTTGTTCAGAGTGAGCTGGTGCAGCATAATGAGACTCCGCAAATTGATTGGCATGAGAATCCGTCCAATGTCGATCCGAGCTAGATAACCAACCCTGGAGATGTTGATTTTGATTATCAAGACACTCTTGAGATCAACAGGATATGGTACTCTTCGATTCAATCTTCACCACATTTTACCCCTCATAGCATACACCAGTAACAGTAGTAGTAGTACAATCATCCGCAGCATGGATGCCCACATTTCTAGAACCGCAAGCACTACACGCAAAATCTGTCAAACTAGCATGTCTGTAAGAGACTACATTCTTTTCAATACCTTGCTACGCATTCACAACCACATCATTACTAGCAGCAGCAGTAGTCTTCGTACACCATAGAGATCTCCTTAGTCGTACACACCACAACATCACACTCCTAGGAAGGAGAGACTAGACAACCTTGGGCACCACATCGAGTCTTAGATATCTTCACAGTCCCTTTCACTGAACCAGATCATAGACATGCTGAGCACTCTCTAGACTACATATAAGAATGATATGGAGTGGGTTAACCATCATCTGGATGAGTTAACTACACCCAAGACCACTTTCCCAGCCCCGCCTAAAATGAACATGAACAACAAGAGGAGGCACCCTGATCAGGTAGACAACACGACAACTATGATCTCTTTTCCTGAATTCTTATCTAACTTCATTCGTCTCGGGAGAGGTAGATCACCACAAGCACCTGATAGAGTAGAGGAGAAGGCACATGATGAGGAGAGAGAGCCGATCAATGATAAACATCCTAATATTGAGGAGGAGAACTACGATGATGATGAGGATGAGGGTGATGTCCTGCCTGACGAGAGAGAGGGGAGCATTGTCGAGACAGATGACATGGACATAGGCGAATCAGACGACGATACAAAGTCAGACCATGCAGACACTCCTGAAGTAGATGTTTCTTCTTCAATTCTAGAGAGTTTTGTACATACTTCTAAGACTCTCGATGTAAATGATGATCTTGATTTGAATAAAAAGAATTTATTGTTCCTGAAATTGTTCATTTTCCCGATGCTTTGAATGGAAAAGGAAAGAAAAAAGACAAAAAAATGTTGTTACTCTAGAGACTGATCATCTATTGAAATATCATATTTTTCTAAATATTCCACATCATGATGCCTTGGATCATTTTCCTACGGTCAAGAATCTGTTGAGGAACAAATGCATGACATGTAGGAAAAAGAGATCACAAGTTGAGAAACATGTATTCACCAAGGCAACTTCATGTGTTATGAAGAATAAGATACCAAAGAAGAAGAAAGATTTTGGAGTTCACTATGTGACATGCCATATTGTAGATGTCGTATTCCATCGTACTCTCTTGCATAATGGTTCTTTGATCAATTTACTTCCATCTTCTTTGCTTGATAAGCTCAAGATAGGTCCTCTTTACAAGTCACGAGTGACACTTCAGTTTGTAGATCGATCTGTAAAGAGACCGTCAAGGTGTATTAAGGAACATTATCGTGACCGTACATGGCTTGCAGTTTCCAGTGGACGTTAATGTCCTAGATATGATATGCCCTACGTAGTTACACCTTGCTCCAATTATTCTCAGGACACCCTTCTTGTAGACAACGAGAGCACTCATTGACTATGATGCTGGGAGAGTATCATTCCACAGAGATAGAGGAGAGATACACATTGAGATGGTGAGAGGATGTAGCAGTCTTGGATAAGTATTGTCAATTACTTCAAAGGACACTAGTCTTGTAGAGTATTATTAGCACATAGATGAGACATAGTCTCTTGATCTTGAGAGCGTTTATTTTGATACGCATGATATCCTACACGAGGATGGGGTAGATAATATGGTACATAGTTCTTTAGATGACTGTTCACATACAAATGCAGAGTTCATATCAGATCTAGATGAGTAGTCGGTTGTAGTAGACATCTTCGTTCCGCAAATTGAGAGTACACATATTCCAGCACGAGATTCAGTTGATTATATTTCATGGATCATACAGTTTATTCAGCATAGAGAGTCGGATGGTGTGATGGTTACACATATAGACACCTTCTGTAGTCCGACTCCAGAGACACGCATTTCATTAGAGAGAGCAATGCCATATACAAAGTACACTTACAAAGGTAGTTCTACTTGTTCGGACAAGAATTAGTACACACAAAAACAACTGATGATTCAATATGACCCAAGTTGAAATGATCTACTTTGTACTGGATGCATGACTTCTCTTCCACTTCATTTCATCATGTACAGAGATCTGTGAGCCTTTCGGTTTTTCTGGAGTACATCACCTACATATTCTTCATAGTCCACAATTGTCCTCATTTTTTGTTCGTCTTACATGCTTAGGATACCCGATCTTAAGTGTAGGGGGACCGATTGCCCGTTGATTTTCTCCAATCGATTTTGTTCTTTTTACGTTTCTCTTGTTTATTGTTTCATTTACACTAATCAGTGGTCCCTGCTTTTAGCCTCATTTTATTCTATACTTTGGATGCCTTATCCTAAGTATAAGGGGGACCGAGTGATTTCATTGATTTCGTTCTTCTTTCTCCTTTTGTACCTTCTTTTGTATATTCCTTTTCCTCGGTCACATTTTTTCCACTATACTTATGATGACCAGATCGTAAGTATAGGTGGGTCGACTGACTTCTATTATTTTTCACCCACTTTTATTTAGCATGTGTTATGTCCTCCTTTTTCTCTTTTGACGCTGTGAAGACATAGCACAAGCTAACTATAGGGGGTGCATATATATATATTGTATATATACTTGCGTCCATAACTCATACTTTTATGTATTTTCTATATCTATAAAATCCATAAAAAGTGGGCAAGCGTTAATTTAAAATCCATTTATCTATCTATTTATTAATTTATAAAATCCTTATAATAAGAAAACATGCCTAAAATCCTTATTTAAAATTCTTAATTAAAATATGTATTTATAATATGTATAATACTCATTTAAAATCCTGTTTATCAAAATATGTGTAAAATTCATGTAATCCTTGTAAAATCCTTTGTATATAAAATTTGTAAAATACATTAGTTATTTAATCCAAATAAAATTTGGGAATTTATCTTGTAAAATTCTTACATAAACTAGTTTATAAAAATGGAAAAATACAAAAAAAATGCAAAGTTTGAAATCCATAAAAATTACAAAATCCTTAAAATCCACAAGAAATGAATAAATTTCAGAAAATATACTTCACAAAAACATGGTTGCATTTGCATTAGCATTTTTCAAAATAAGTTTGATTTCTAGAACTAAAGATTGGGAATAGTCTAAAGGATGGAGCTTGATTACATCCTTTAACTTTCATTGTAAGGAGCCTAGTTAGGAACTGGAATTCAGACTCTTGAGGTCTTTAACTTAAATCTTCGGGTTCCATGAGACCATGTTTGGGAAATCAACTTAAACATGCCTAAGTAGAAAACCCAGTGTCATCTGTTCAACTATTCATTAGTGAACTAATTTGGACACATGCATTTTACACTTAGCTAGAATAGCATGCAGTTGTGAAGGGCATTTCATTTTAGTAGTGCATTTCCATCCTTGTCTAGTGCCACTGACGTCTAAAGATGGGAGAGATTGGGGTTGAATCAATGCTTCGGATGAGGGAAGGATGTGCATGCACAATTTTCCCAAGACCTTAAAAAAATGGACTGAATGAAAAGATGCTATATCCGTTGAGGCACAAAAAGATTGATGCAGTGCAAGAAACATTACAAAGCCGATTCGAAGAAGAAGACAACAATGGTCCAAGCTTCCACCAAAAAGCATGCACATCTTAGTGGAGACTTATCTACACAAGCTAGGCTTCACAAGGAGATGCGTCTACACTGGTCAAACTCCAGTTCTTTTCTCATTCTTCTATTTTCTCTCTACATTTGACTGTGGACACAACACGAGCAAACATTAGAAGGGAATACCCCCCTTCTCAAGGAAAGAGTAGCAGGATGAGGAACCAATGGGAGTGTATTATTGGGATGGGTGGTTTCTTTGGTTCTTTCAAGTAGGAAGAGAAAAAATTCACACATAGTACATATTGACTTCAAGGTTGATAGATTTCACGATATGAAGAAGTGGATCTGAGCTAGCTGTTGTGGTGAACCTAAATAAGGATTTGTGGAACTTGAGGAATGCTGAGACTAAAATCCTAATCCTAGTCAAGTCTCCGACAAAATGCTTGTTTGAGGCCTGATCAAGCTTTGTCCTTTGTCTGTTCTCATGAATTGGTTTAGAAAATAAATTCATTCTAACTTTCTTTATTTTTCCCTTCTTTTTTAAATAAGTGTTTACTAAGGGACTAGCAAAGTTTAAGTATAGGGGGTTGATAAATCCATGAATCTTTAACATTCTGTCTGCATTTTGTCTTAAAACCCTTAACGTATACATGTAAATACTCGTTAATTTCCATCTTTTAACAAAACCATACTCATGAAAAAATGCATTTTTATGCATCAAAATCATGTACAAAAATAAAAGAATAAAAATAAATATAACAAAAAGAAGGCAATTGTAGATTATGTATATACGTACAATATGACTTATAAATAAATATAGCTGAAAGGTATATTTATACCTAACCCCCGAGACCAAGTCAGCATGGATTGGTCGACTAATAAATAAGTAGGGGGAGATAGCGAAAGAAAACAATAAAAATAATTAATTTTCACTCTAATAATTATCAAAACTTTAAAGATTTGTAATTAACTCATATGAACATATTTTTTACCATCCAATTTTCTTAATTATTTTTAAAAACATATAGAAAAACATAAAATAAGTTAAAATATTATCTTGTATATATGCCAAGAAATCCAACTTGTAAATTATAAAAATCTCAACTTCCGAACATCATAACATTCTCATACGAACTTCAATTTTACTCTTCTTATCCTTAGAGTTCATAAAATTATATTCTCTAATTAATGGAGGTGATTTCACTAAAATCGTAGTCCGTTTGCAAAAAGTCAGTTTTGGGACCTAACCACAAGTGGGTTTATGGGATATTTATTTTATCTGGAACATTTTATTTATTATTTTAATGATATTATAATTTAAATTATTTTATTGATCTTGTATTTTAACCCTAATCAATTTCAGATTTTTTAGAGGTTTTTTTGTTATTTTAAATAAATCAAAATTCCTAATTTATAGGTAAATTTGAACTACATAACTTATATCCATATTTATTAATATACATAAAGTAATTTATTAAAATCCAAAAATAATGACAAATACTTTATTTATAATATTATTAAGCAATAAAATAAAAAAATGATATATAATTATTGAATTATTGAATTATAAATCAATTATCTATTACTTAAGTATAGTATAAATTTATTTATTAATTTATTATTTATATTTCATAAATTATTTATTATTTATAAAAACTAATAATTTAGATAAATTAATTATCTATATTTCTCTTTTTATTTCCTTATTATTACGGTATTTATTCCATCTGGCCAACCATATGTTGACATATGTCAGCACCTGTTGTCTTCATCTCCAAGAAGTTGTTGCAGCTTCTGTTCTAACAACCCATCTTCTCTAATTTCTACCAATGCCACCGTTCTTCCAAAATCTAATCTAAACCCTCTACTCTCTGCACGTAACAACCACCATACATGCTCACCATTGATCTCCACCTTATCTTCATTCGATCGTCCTATAAAAACCCCTCAACCTTGCCATTTACCAACTAACTCCTCCTTCACCAGAACAAGACTAGCCGACCACACTCCTTCTCCGTCTTGACCTAATCGACTCCAGTGGTGACAACACTTGCCGACCATCCAGCATGGAAGAGGCATCTTCGGTGGAGAGTTCCAGGGTGGACAACCACTTTGCATCATTGTCGTGTGCACCGTAAAGCTCCAGCCACTGACCATCGAGCTACAACAGAGGTTCACACAAACTCATCATCCAAGGTACAACCTGCATATTTTCATACTTTTATTTCACGTTTATCGTGCAGGATTAGCGTAGTTAATCCTCCAATTAGATAGTTTAATTACTCGTCTATCTATGTGATTCAATCTCATCTCCAATCACGTTCAAATCACTTTCAAATTTCCATTCAAATATAAATGTTTATAACTATCGTTTGAACTGCAATATATTCTTATTCTTAGCTAATTTTATTCGAAATCAAGCATTCGAGACTTCATTTGCAAGTCTGTTTCATGATCTATAGAAACAAAAATACTATTGGAGCTTCTCCTTCAATTAATCACACAGTATCGGCAGTCAGAGCTCTCACAACTTCAGTCGACCTTGACACATAGGAGGCATCTTCTTTGACGACTTTCAACAAACTTTGTCGTCCTCTACACCTTCTCATCTGCAGGCAAGCTCGGGGGGGTGAAGGCATCAACCCTCTTGCTCTAAAGGAGATCCATTCGATCCACCAGTCGCCGGCGAGAATTTGGAGAAGAAGCGACTACGCAACACGTGTCATATGTGGGAAGAACAATAAGAACGCCAGAAGATACAATAAGGCGACACGTGTCCTCCACAGATGCTTCAGATCGAATTTATGATCTAATCCATGCCATTTAAAGCGAAACGGTGTGACAATTGCTTAAGAAGCCCTGTAACTTCCAAAGTCGTCTTCTCCAGAAAGTTTCAAGGAAATTACATGTAGGTCCCCTCGTAGGGACCTAAATGTAATAACTTTTGTTTTTCTTTCAATTCAGTCCCTATGAAAGGACCAGTTTGAAGATGTTTTGTTTTTCTTTTATTGCACTTCTACCCTTGAACTGTGTAGCTATTTGGACCTCTTTTTGACTTTGTTCTTCATCGATTTTTATAGGGTAGTTAAATAACTACTCTAGCAAGGTTCTGAAGTTTTTATGGATTTTTGTCGCGTATTTTTATTGTTTTGATTTTTCTAGATTTGTATCTATTCTAAAGTCTTTTCTTACATTTTTAAGAAGAAATAAAAGTCATGAATTTTTCTCTTCATTCCTCAATAGCCGTGATATATCTATTCTTCCTCCTCGAGTTTGACCTAGGGAAACTTACCTGGATAAATAACTACTTTAAAGATAAAATAGGAGGGAAAATTCATTCCATTAAATTTTCATATATATATATATATATATATCTCACCTATTTTATCTAATTTTTATTTGATTACCTAGGGTTTTGGATCTCGAGGGTTTTTTCTGTACACCGACATCTTAATTATCGCTCGTCAAAACCCTAGTTATCAACTGCATTGCCCAACAACCTTATAAAATTGAACTCTGCGCCTTCGAGAGAACCATCCGCCGATTGCACAGGAGAAGGGCATCAGTCGTGACAGCCTAATTCCCTTCTTCCTCGTTGATATCTAAATCCAAGGGGCTTCATCGCATCCTCCCAACCACGACATCTCCGACACCTTCACATTCTTCACCACGACTATGCAGCACCCCCACATATTCCACCTTGCTTCCTCTGCCGCCGCACGTCTTTGACCTACATCGGAGAACAACCTCACCCCCAAGAACTTTGCCATGTCTACTCTAGGAAATCCTCCACCTCAGGCTAGTACGATGACTCCCTATAGTCACGATACGATTCCTCCTGCATCGACTCCAACATCATCAACATCGTTCCAACCGCTCGCTCTGCCTACTTTCCCTATCTCATTCTGCATCCATGTCGCGCTTCTCTAACGACATCGCCACACTCTAGGACTCCACTACATCTTCCCTGACTCGACGACATATATTCCTCACTTGGAGCTTCGCATTCAACAGTGCCTTTACTAAGCTTCTGCAATCAAAGACAAATGCTCAACCCATTCAGCTGAGGTCCAGCTCCAACTCCTCCGCATGCATCCACTAGAGTACCTCCGAGCATCATCGATGGCATCTGCAAGCTCAAACTCATGTGCACGACCACTCGCTTCGCCATCGCCTCCACTTAACTGCATGATCGACAACACCTCTGTGCCCGGACATCGAACTCTGCATCCCTTCACTGACTTCAAAGCCTCGAGGACAGGCAAGGGACTCGAGGCTCACGTGCACGTGCACCCCGCATGTGCTAGGGAAACCTGCATCAAACCCCTTGAAGTCACTACCAATTCACAATCTAGCCCTGCCACCAGAGATCACGTGCCACGCACGTGACCTACAAGAATTTTTGCACAAATCCCCTCCCTAAGCTTGGTAATTATATCCTAGTCCTTCCCATATGTTTTAGATTTTATTTATTTGATTGAATGTTGCATTGAGACCCATGTGTTCCCCCTTAATTTTGAATGTCAGTATTCATTATTTTATTATTTAAAGAATTTGCATGATGTTCTTCAACTAATTTTCTACAATATGGCATGCTTGGTATATTTTTATGATTTATGTTTAATTTAAAATTCACATTCTTATGGAAAATTACTTATTTTACCCAGTCTATGATTTGAAATTCATAATTAATTAACCATAGCCCTAAACATTGCCAAAAATTTACTGAATATAATTAATTGGATTCCACATTATGCCCAAAAAGTATTGCATTTACATACATGGTTTGCTCTATAAAAATCATTTTGTAGATTTAAATATTTAATTTTTAATAGGTATTAGATCTCATATTTTCAAGGTTTTGGATTTTTCTGAGATAAATCATCTAGTTATAGATCCTAGATACTTTTATTCCTTGGAAACAAGAAGGTTTAATATTTATTATAATTAATTATTGGAATTCACATTGTTTGCATTCATTAATTAATTTCTCAGAATGCATCAAAAAATTATAAAAAAGTAAAGAGCATTTATTTCATCGTAAGTGATATATTAACCAAGATTCTAGTCCTTAAAATCAGTGGCATTTGCATTTCGCATTTTGAAATTGCAAAATAAATACCAAAAACATTCCGCCCTGAAAACCACGCACAAAATTCGATAGAAAGTATTTCTATGTTGTTCCTTTGCCTCCTTCAGTTCGACCATGAGACTTGCTCAAGTTAAATAAATATAAAACCACTCCGATTAAAATTAAATAAATTAATTGTGGTTATTTCTTGATTTCCGATTACCTAACGTAATTACAATGACATGTTGATATTTCAAACGCTTAATAATCCACATCAATTAAAGAGGGTATTTTCACAACTCGTCAGATGGTGCTATTTCCATGGAGGCAAACATCTTAGATTTTTGTCTAAAAAATCAGTGCAATGTTTTCCGTATTTCATTAGTCTGATCTTAAATCTTCACTGTAAATTTTTCATTTTATTTTCAAGCATTTGATTTACTTTTTTCAACATTTATTTTCTTGTTTTATTTTTGATTATTTTGTGTCAGTCTCTTACAGACTCAGTCTCTTATTTTTCTTGTGAGGTGTCCGACATACGTGGAGCAGTTTTACAGAAACTGACGCATCTTCATTGATGCCGAAAAGCAACATAAGATTAAGATCGAATCGAGTCGTGAGAGAGCATAGAGTCTAGGATTTTAATTTCTACTTTTTTATTTTTGTATTTAATCACTCATTTATAGTGGTGTTCGTTTGGACTCTCATGTGTGTAACAAGATCTCAAACTTTTTATGTGATGTGTCGTGGCCTGTTTCACTCTCTGGTGAGGGTTGGGCCAACTTGAGTGGCTCGTAGGTTAGACCTGCACATACGACTATTAGATCTTCTAAGATGATTGTGTCATGGAACTTAGGACCACGCTACACATTAAACGAGATGCACCTTAGATCATTTAACTTAGTCAAAATTTTAAATCAATTCTTCACGGCTAAATACTTATACCTATATAATTTATACTTGTATTTTATTAAATATACGAAACACATCAGAAAAATAAAATAAAAATATATTTCAGTATATAAAAATATTTTACAAATTTATAAAAAAATAAACAAAAATAAATAAATTAAAAACACAAAATATAAATAAGTTAATAAAATATATATGTAATATACCTATAAAGGCTATAAAAAGGAACTTGTATTTTTATACCTCATAAAAATAATTAAAACTCATCATAAAATAGTTTATAAAATAATAAACATCTTTTATTAAATAACCTAAAATTAAATAAATCATTCTCTATTTTTAAATGATTTAAGAAAGTATTGTTCGCAGGGTTTTTCCTAGTTGGTCCACGTGGACCAACCAGGAGGCAGTCAGCATTGACCCCCGTTCAACTGACTGTCTTCCCCGCCTGACCACCTGACAAACCTCGGTTTCCATCATTTTTGTGGATTTTTATGGACTTCATCTTGCACATTTTGAGATCGACTCCTTCACGACTTTTGTATCTCGATCCTTGGTCTATCATGCCCTTGACCTTCCTTGGGCCGAGGATCAGCGATCTTGTAAATTCCCTTAGATCTTTGAAGCACCCAAGTCACAGAGTCAAACTCCTTCATAATGGAGCTCCCTCTTCCCTTTAAAATTTGAACCCCTCATTCTAGGTTAAGCTCCCATCTCTTGTGCCTCGAAGCTCCAAAAAGGTGACAACTCCCTGTAGAGACCTTCGGGTGTGTCGAGCATTGCTTGAGGTGGCTCCACCACCTCCCCCTTCGCTGGCGGTTGAGGTACCCTATCCCTCCGGTGTTCAACCGTTGAGGCATCGTCTTTTCCTATTTATTTTCAGGCATTTTGTTTGCCTTAGTCTTAGGACCAAAAGCTCCAAAAAAATTTCAAGTTCCATCGATCCAATCACCCCATAGACCACCTCACCGGAGCGCTCCTTCGGCTGACCACCTTCGCGCCACTCCTCGCCACGCATCCACCTCTGTGGGACCCAGGCATTTTGCCCTGGGTCCTCTCAACCATTTTGGCCTTCGCCGGAGATGCCCGAAGCTCCTCCAGCTCCGCTGTCATCTCCTGTGAACCTCGGCCATCGTCGAGGCTTTTTGGGCCCACCAGCATCGCGAGGAAGATCCCAGGAGCGCACAGCCCCATTTTGAGCACTCCAGACCACTGGAGCAAGGAGATTGGGCTCGGGGAAGTTCGCCTCGCTGGCGTTCCTCCCCGTTCTTCCTCCGCTTCTCCCCACCGTCGGATCGGGCTGCGCCTCCAGATTGAACAGCAGCCGTAGGATCGAGGGCCTGCAAGAACCTTCAGATCGACATCGCCAGATCTAATCGTGGCCCTCCATCGCCGAAGCGGTATCGGGCGATGACGTGCAGCCATGTGTCAAGTGGGAGACCCCCCACCGTTGGCTCGCGCCCGAGTGGGGTATTTTGCATCCTTAACCAGTGCATTTTTGTAATTTTTATTTAGTCCATAAACTTTCGATTGGAGTTAAAAAGTTTTGTAATAATTATATTTAGGCCCCTGAACTTTATATATTTGCACTTAGGTCCTCGCTACGTCACCTCACGTGACCAGTCCACATGAGGCGTAGGGCATTTTGCAGAGGACCCCTCGCGGGTTTTGCTATTTAGCTTTAGTCCAGAAACTTTAATATTAAGTGTATTATTTTTGGAAAAATTGCATCTCAGCCCTTTGGGCGTTTTCGATATTACATCTAGGTACTTCCAGGTGCGTGCCAGTCCCGCGTAGGGTTGGGTAATTTGCGCTTGTATCCTTGCGGTTTTGAAAATTTGTAATTGGTCCTGGAAAGTGTTTATTTAGTTATATATTTTGTGTAAAAATTGCACGTTGGCCCGTGTACTTCCTGATATTTGCATTTATGCCCCTGCCAGCTGTGTGATTTTTATTGGATGTTTGTATTTATTTAGTGCATCCTTTTAACTCGAAAAATTCCCAAAAAAAATACCATAGGCTCATGTATGCTTGCTCATTCACGCCATATTTTTGCATTGCATTTTTCTTGCATTTTTTAATTTATTAAAAATAAAAAACATGCATTTCACTTACTATTTGCATTAGAAAATACCAAAAAAAAATATCAAAACCCCTTGAAAAAATCCAAAAAAATCACCTAAGGTCTATTTTAGTGTCTTATAGTGTCAGTCCAAACATCATTAAAAATTTCAAAACAAAACCTTAAAATTTAGAAAACCCTTAAAAACTTCATAAAAATCTAAAAAATCCTAGAAAATTCCTAAAAATATAAACTCAGTTTTTGTAGTTTCTTTATTTTATTGTCTTTTATTTAAAATTAATTTGAGGAATTTTGGGTACTATTTAGTTTTTTTCATCCTCATTTTAATTTCGGCCAGTTGTTTTATTCACTGTTTCTTGTATTTTAACTTCTAAAAATATCAAAAACATTCAGAAATATCTCCAAATTTCACAAAAACATTATAAAATTATAAAAAGACCAAAAATATTTTATTTCTTAATTTTTGAGTATTTTTCCTTATTTTTATAAATACCTTATCCCCTCTTTTCTTATATTATATCTATATTCTATTATTGAAAAAGAAAATAGAAAATTATAAAATATAAAAAGAAAATTTAAAATCAGAAAATTAAAAATCAAAATACAAAGATATAAAATTAAAAATAAAATAAAAATTAAAAAGTAAAAACCCACAAAAAAATTGCATGCTTGTAGACACTTAATCACATCACACTTTGCACATTGCATTGATCTATCCTGCTTGCTCCCTAAGTTCGACACTCTACATACTTTCACTATACACATTATTGTAGAGTTAAAATAAATTTGACTCCACATTTATTTTTCATTGCTTGATTCATATCTTATGGGTTCATTGTTGACTTTGGTCGGCATTCATTGAGGGTCGCCGCAGAGACTGTTGTCTCCACTTTGTGTGAGATAATTAGACCCCTTGAATTTCGGTTAAATCAAATGGCGCCGTTGCCAGGGAGCAACAGCGTATAGATTACATTTTTGATTGATTGTGATTGCTTGTTTACATTATTGCTTGCTTTATCTCTCTAGTTTTGATATTTATCTTGTTGAGTTGTCTGATCATTCTTCTTTCTTGTCTTCTTGCGAGAGACCGCGGATCGAGGAGGATCGCCTAGGTGATTCGGTGCAACCTTGGGAAGTGGAGCCGGTTATTCTTGTCTAGTCGGCAGGAGAGAGCACGAGATTTGAGAGAGAGTGTTAGATAGCATTTTATTTTCTTTTGTGAGAGAGAGATTCATTTAATTTGTAACAATACAGGGACTTGGACACTCAGACACTGGGGCCTAATTTCCAGGTGTTTGTACACTTGGGGGCTCATCGCGGTTTTCATCGCGTTTTCTCACTGTCATTTTCCAGTTTTGATTTATTTTTCCTTTCTTTTGTGGATTGAGCCCTTAGCATTTAGTCTTTGCTTGATCGAGTAGAATAGGTCGAAACAACCTAATAACCATTGCATGTATCTATAGTGTGTTTTGAACTTAGTCTAAATTAAACAGTTGCTTCACCATCTTCGAGCCGTTGTGCCGCGAGCCCACCCTGCCAAGTGCTGCTCCTGAACTCGATTTGTCGAGAGGAGGAGGGGTGAGCCTAGACCGGACTCTAGGATTGAGGATTGGTGACCAACTTGTGGTTCTTCACGTTAGCAATTGCCTGCTTAGGACGATTTCCGTGTGCATATCGACATTTAGATTAGGTTTAAAAATTCTTATTTTGCATCCCGCATGGAGAGAGCTGGAGGCGTTGTAAGTCTTCTATCTTAGCATTCATCATTTAGGCACAAAGGTGAGATTTCCATCTTGGTGCCGCCTTGCATAGCTTTTCTGACTCTTCTCCCTCTGTTTTTGGATCAATTAGGAATAAAAGAAAATACAAAATCATTAGGCGCTTGATTGAATTGACTCAAAGCAAGTGATAACACCAAAAAAATTAAAAAAGGGACTGTTAAAGAAAACTTGACCAAAATATAATTGGCTAATTGGATTCATTGCTTGGGGAGAGTAACACCCTCACTTGTATTCAGGTTGCATGGGAAGTTCTCCTTTCAAGTGAGCAGAGCAGCTTCGTAAGGACTAGAGCCCAAAACCCAGTCCGTGGCTGCCTTGTGTATCGCCTGGATTTCCGAAGTATTGGCGCTACTATCGTACGTAGAGGAGTAAGGCTTAGTCGCCATTGATGACTCTCTATTGTGTAGAGCATCAACCTTGTCTGAAGTATCGAGCATAGGCCACGCCTTTACGGGGGTGTCTGTCTCATCGTCTTGCGTCCGAGTAGGGTCTTTCACGCTCACGGGTGATTCCGTTGCGAGCGAGATCCGAAGTATCGGTTTCATCTGTCGACTTCCTCTCTCTTTTCTTTGGCTGAGTAGGGATCCAGGAAGGGTTACAAGGACCTTAAAAAGCGTAGGCTACAGGTTACAGAGGAGGAGGACAAGTATGGGAATACTTTTCTGGCAGTACTCTCGCTCCTATAGGCGTAGCGCTCTAAGGACTCGTTGAAAGATAACTTCCTGAATTCAAGCTAAAAACTACAAAGATAAGAGCCGAACCTTCACGGCTTCATGTGTTGAGTTGGTGAACCCTTTGTTTTGTGTTTGATTGCTAGTTGGATTTAGGTCAATATCAAAAACACGACACAATTGTGCGCAATTTTGCCCTTCTTCTTCTTCATTTACATTGCTCTTCTCAATAATCACGATGATGGGACGGAGGTCTCTTAGGCCGTCATTGGTGGCACCACTATCCAGCACTCCTCCCTATTCATTTAGGTCAACCTCGAGGAGTCCAGACCCACTCTCCGAGCCTGAATTCACTTCCACCATGTTCCCCCTCGACCACCCTTCTCCTACCATCAGTCCAAGAGTTTCAGAGTTTAGTGCATCACAGAGCTCAGAGCATTTGACGGCACCTGAGATGGGTTCTTTTGCCTTTTCAGAGAATCCAGCCATGGCATACAGAGGAGAACATGCAGATGAGCACGAGCACCCTCCATTCTTATACGACCAAGCTGCCATCAACAATTCATTGCTAGCATCCCTGGAGACTATGCAGAGACAGATCCGAGACCAGGGAGTATTCATGGGTGATCTTATGAGGGAGATTGCGCAGATGCGAGAGGGACGTGAAGACAGACCTGGGGGTGGAGGAGGTGACATAACAGTCGTAGCTGGTGAGGGAGGAGAACCGAATCAGGAGAGGCCGCCACAAACCATCATGAGAGAATTGCACAATCCAACGACATCCCTCACTCATAGATGGATCCGACTTCCCCCCATCCATGGAGACTTCGAGCTTCGACCACACACTATTCTGTTACTGCCTAAATTTCATGGGCTGATGATCGAAGAGCCACATCTCCATCTGCAAGAGTTCGAAATGATCTGTAGTACAATTCATGATAGGCTGGTGACCAAGGACACTATCAAGATGATAGCCTTCCCCTTCTCTTTGGTTGACATAGCCGCTTATTGGCTGAAACATTTGGGGAGGTTTGTTGATACTTAGGCAGAACTCCAGATCGCGTACTTGAACAAGTATTATCCTCTCGGCCGGACGAACGCAGCACGAGCTATGATCAGTAACTTCACAATGATCCCTAATGAACAGTTCCATGAAGCTTGGGATCGATTCAGAGAGCTCAATGACCGGTGTCCACACCATGATATATCCAAGCCCAATCTGGTTCAGAGTTTCTTTTGTGGGCTGACACCGGAGCTGCAGGGGCTTGTAAATGCCTCTTATGGTGGGTCTTATTTCTCAAAGGGTGAAGACGACGTTTGGGCCATCTATGATGGGATGGCGGAGAACTCAACAGTCTTGGCCCAAGCCAGAGTCTACACACATCAGAAGCCCCCCCAAGGTGCAGGATCATTTCATAGGATCGCCCGCATCGATGCCGGTCCTCATACTCCGTCGGTAGCAGCAGCCCAAGACGAATCAGCCGCAGCCGACATGGGCATCATTAGTGAGAAGTTGGACTGTCTCGAGATCCTCGAGAAGAAACATATGCAAGGACTAGTCCAGATAGACCAGATTACCACGACCATGAGTGACCTGAAGACACAGATTCTTTGCGTCCAGGAGGCACAAACATCTTCTCAACAGCCTCCCAGGTCACGGGCTGATGCCAACATTAGCAGCTCAATCCAGCCCTTTGCCTCGTACCGCCAGGTCAACCACATTGAAGCAGAGCCGGTCCCACTGTTGCAGTACTACCCATCGCAGCTACCATCTCAGGACACTCAGATGGTGGTCTATCAGCCGGATCAGCCACTGGCAGTTCTACCTCCACCATCCTTCGAGCAGGATCCATTTATGGAAGTCAATGGGATATGGTACGACCGGTACCCGCAGCCCGGGATTCGTCGTGATCACCCCGGATTTCGTTGGGGCCCTGGTGGCACCTCATCTTAACAGCAGCCTCCGGTTCAGGGACGGCAGAACAGCCAGCAACCACATCAGCAATAGCCCCAGTATGCCCAGCAGCAGTACCAGCACGGTCCTCGTCCCGCCTATCAGGGACAACAGTGGAGGCAGTGTTAGCAGCCTTAGCAGACATACTCCCATCCTCCCTAGCATTATTCTCATCAATAGCAACCTCATTTCCCGCAGGGGAACACTTCCGGTTCTCAGGCCCCCACCTTTAAGAACCCAGCTCTAGATGACCTTGCTTGTTTGCTTTCTGAACAGCGAGCATCCTTCTGGCAGGAAATGGATGAGTTCTAACAAGAGATGAGGGATATCATCAATGGCAAAGCCGCCATACCAGATCAGATTGAACCAAATCCGAACATTCTGAAAAGGAAGTCTGAGCAGGTACAGTTTACAGAGGATACCTCTCTTAGTGATTATTTGAGTGACACGTCTTCTTTGTATAATGCTTGATTTTGTGACTACTAGGAGCGGTAGGATGCCAGCCGGCGGTGCCTCATCTGAGCGACAGCCACAAGCAGAACAAAAGCGCCATATGAGTAGAGGAGTGATGCTGATGCCGCTGATGATGTTGAAGACGGTGGTGCTGATGCCACCAATGATGGAGATCCAGACGACGGTATTGAGGCCATCTTGATACCCGATGCAGACAGTGGTGCTGATGCCACCATTTTTTATGCAGAGTCAGAGCGTGGTGCTGATGCCGCGAAGACAGGTGTCGTTGGTGGTACTGAGGCCAACACTTCCACTTCTGTTGGGCTCCCTGATGAATCCACATTTCATCATCTTTATTCTATCATTTTGGCACCTAAAACCCTAGCAAATGCCTGTAAATAGCCTTAAAACCATCATCTTAGCATCCATGCATGTGCATTCAGATTGTGTATAAATCACTGTAATTAAAGCCAAAATTATAGAATAAATAAAGAAAAGAAAAAGAATAAAATATTGTAAATATTTTATGACCCAAAACCCCCGAGACCTAGGCATCTTGATGAATAGGTCGACAAGGAATAAAGTAGGGGGAGATAAGGTCAGAAATACAGATAAAGTACCTATACAATCTATTCATTCTTTATTCATTTTGGGACCTATTTTTGGTTCCACTTTTTGTACATCAAATAAAGAAACTTTGTACATGAAAGTTGTAGATAATTTAATAAATAAAAATACAAAATTTATTTCACAGAAAAATAATGTACAGATAAAAAGTTATGGTCTGAATAAAAATCCAGAATGCCAACTTCCCAGACCCGTATCTCACAAATAAAAACTCCAAATGCAGCGTACTCACCTTTAATTGTATATAGAAGAAAATAATCAAATTAATGGCGGTGGTTTCGCATTTGGCGGAGCTACGGTTTGAAAGTTGACTTTTGGACCCCCATTGTACCTTGTACAGATTAAAATATTCAATTTATTATTTATTCATTATTTTTATAATTTTATATTTTTATAATGTTGTAAATAATACTTATAATAATTATGTACATTAAAAGAAGAATAAAAACCTAAATAAAAACAAAAATAAAAATACTTGTATACATTCAATACATAGATACATACCTATACTTATACCAATACAAAACATACTTGTATTTTATTAAATATACAAAATAAATCAGAAAAATAAAATAAAAATATATTCATGTATATAAAAGTATGTTATAATTTTATAAAATATTAAATAAAAACAATAAAGAAACAAAATACATAAAATAAAATAAAATACTAAAATCCATAGGTATTATACCTATATAGGGTTAAAAAGGCAACTTGTAAAAATAAAACTCATAAAAATAAATAAAAATCAGAATAAAATACTATATAAAATTTTGAACATTTTTTATTTTATAACCATAATTTAATTCAACCTATTTCTATTTTTAAATGATTTAATAAAACATTTTAGGGAGCTTTTTCCTGGTTGGTCCACGTGGACCAACCAGGTGGCTTGGGGAGTTGACCTCGGGTCAACTCCCTGGCCCTAGCCTTCCCCCTTGTCAGAACACCCGTGACCCCTCTCTCTTCTCGATTTTTTCGCCATCAGGGCGTTGCTCGAGGGAGGCCGCTCTCTTCATGAAAGTTGCTCACTGTTCATCCCTCTAGCCCGCCGACCTATCAGATCTTCCCAGATCGTTGTGGCTCGCCCGTGATGCCTCGTTGAAAGTGCCCTGTTCACCATCCTTCAAAACCAGCCCCTTCACTTCCTCTTCTCTTTGAACCACCTTTGGGCGCCAAAAACCTTCGGGTGAGGGTCGAGGGCTAGTCTCCGGTGACAGGGGAATCCTCCCCCATCTCAGGCGAGGTGCGGCGAAGCACCTAGGGGTGTGTTCCACCACCTCCGGCCGTACGGCCGTCGAGGTTCCTTCCTCGGGTTCTGTAGCCTTCGAGGTTGTTTTGTTCATTTTGTTTTAGTCATTTAGTGTGCTGTTACGTGTAGATTTCATTTCGCGTCCTTAAACAACCATTTCATCGATTGAATCGCCGCCATCGACCACCTCGCCGGAGCTTGCTCCGGCGAGCTCCATTTTCGCACCATACGTTACCCCATCATCGCGCCTCTGTCTTTGGACCATCTATTGGCTGTGTTGTGTTTATCGCAGGTCCCAAAGCCAGAGAGACTCCAACTGGAGTCGAATTTTGCTATCGTCGCAACCACCTGGAGCCTCCTCCAGCACCATCACGCCGCGGCGGTGTCCCGGCCGATCTCCGGCCATTTTGAGGGCGCTGTCACATCGAGGAACCTTCCAGGAGACTCTCGTTGCCATCAGGGAGGAGTCGGAGGCACCAGACGCTGAGATTTTGAAGCTTGAAGTTCATCCAAGCCGAGATCTTCGGCTGTTCTTCCCTCACGTCCCAGGACCGTTCGATCAACCTTTGTTCTTCACAAGCTACAGGCGCCGTTGGATGTGCAGCCCCCCCTAGCCGTCGATCGCCCTTCTAGAGTCTAATCGTGCCCATCCAAGCGAAGCGGCATCGCGAGCTGCGAGCGTGACACGTGGCTAAGTGGGACACATCCCACCGTTCATCTGCGCCTTTGACTGGGCATTTTGCATTGTAAGCCCGGCATATTTTTGTATTTAATATCTAATACCTAATCTTTCGTTTGCAGTTATAAACTTTTGTGTTATTTGCATTCAAGACCCGCGAATTTTGTAATATCGCTACTAGGTCCTTGCCAGGTCACGTGCACAGTGCGCGTGACCTTGGCATTTTTGCAGGTCCACCCTTGCGGGTTTTGTTTATTTGTGTTTGGACTAAAAGTATTTTATTCAGTTATATGTTTTGTGGAAATTTTGCGTACATGCCCCTGGTTGTTTCTGATATTTGCAATATAGTCCTTGCCAGGCCTTGAATTTTTGGATGCTTCTTGTATTTATTTGAATGATCATCTTAAGCCCAAAAATTCCACAAAAATAGGGTTAAGCTACTGGATGCATACACTTTAACGCCCTATTGTTAGTTTTTAATTTTATTACTTTTAAATATTTATTAAAAATCAAAAACTCCTTTTTTGTGTACTGTCTATTTTAGAAAACACCAAAAAAATATCAAAACACCTTTAAAAATTCCAAAAAATTCACGTAGTGTCTATTTTATTATCTTTTAGTGTCAGTCCAAAAACCACTAAAAATCTCAAAAGAAAAACACTAAAAATTGAAAAACACTTAAAAACTTCAAAAAAATATAAAAAATAGTAGAAAAATCCAAAAAATATAAACTCAGCTCCTGTTTATCCCTTATTTTGTTACTTTTATTAGAAAAATAGTGTGAAATAATTTTGCTACTGGTTGGTATTTTTAACTTGCATTTTATTCCCAGCCAGCCCTTATTTCCACTGTTTGCCTTATTTCAGTATCTAAAAATATCAAAAACATCTTGAAAAACCCCCAAAAATCATAAAAACAGTAAAAACCTTAAAAATACCAAAAACATTTATTTTCTGAATTTTGGAGCATTTTTGTGCATTTTTATAAATATTTTACTTTGCCTTGTATTATATTGCCTTTACTTTCCAATATTGAAAAAGAAAATAGAAAAATATAAAATATAAAATATAAAAAAATCAGAAAATCAAAAATCAAAATACAAAATTAAAAATTAAATAAAAAAAAAATTAAAAATTAAAAACCCACAAAAAATTGATTGACTTGCTTGCTTAGTGTATACACATCACACACTCACTCGTGCATTCATTTGCTCGAATTACACTGTTTGCTCCCTGTGTTCGAACTCTCTGCATACTTGACACTATACATCTTTTGTGCAGAGTTAAAAATAAATTTTAACTCCACATTGTTTCTAATTTATTGATTTTAGTGTGGGTTAATTGTTGACTTTAGTCCGGATTTAGTGTGGTCGACACACCGACTGAGTTCACGCTTTGTGTTGAACTTAAGACCACCTATTTTCGGCTAAATCACTCCCTCATGTAGTATTGCCACCTTTTGTATGTACGGACTATGGTAATAAAAAGACCAAAAAATGAATAAAGGAAAGGTTTCTGTTTACACTTCAGATCCATATGTGTTGAATGATGATCATGGTATGGACTATATTCCTTCATAGGCGCAGGAACCTCAGCCTAGTCCTCCATCTGCGGAGGCCCCTACCATCCCCGTCCCTGAAGCACTTCACCGGGCGAAGGGCAATAAAAGAAAAAATCCCAAAAAGACCCAACAGGTAGAGTTCAACAATCAGATGATTGACATATTCCACATTCAGCTGACTCTACAGGAAGTACTTGAGCACATCCCTCTCTTCAAAAAGAATTTGAAAGAGAAGACTATAGTCTACAGGAAGAGGAGGAACCACAGAGATCAGATCCAAGTGCTCACTCATTCCACTTGCTGCACCATTTAGAATAAATTGCCAGCCATGAGACCTAATGCAGGAGCTACCTATGTTAGATGCAAGATTCAGGAGCAGCAGTTCGATCGTACTCTATTAGACAACAGCTCTTCGATTAACTTCTTCCGACTGCCTTACTCGACCAATTCGAGTTTGGTCCTCTTCTTAGGAGCAGGACAGTCCTTCAGTTTGCTGATAGGTTGACTAAGAGGCCAAAGGGGTTGTTGAGAGACGTGGTCATTACCATTCAGGGCCTGAAATTCCCCGTGGACTTTGTTGTATTGGACATGGAGATCCCTGAGTCTGTAACCGATGCCCCCATCATACTTGGACGCCCATTCTTGGCCACAGCCAAGGCGGTGACCGATCATGATAGCGGGAAGGTATGTTTTCGCGTAGAGGGTGAAACCATACAAATAGAGACGATTGAGGAAACCAGAGCGAGAGAATTAGCATGCTCAGAGCAGTGCAGTGAAGCCGCGCAGATGACAGAGGAAGAGATAGACATTCACCAAGAGTGTGACTTTGTGATGACAGATGATGAATCCAATTGGACAGATCCCGTAGCACAGACCCTCGCCTTGCTCGCAGATTCACCATATTTACAGCTTATGGCAGTTGAGAGCCTGGAAAGCACACCCATGGATGAGGATACTTTTGTGGCTAACAGTTGTGGGACGAGTGATGCAGATTTTCAGTCTTGTTCTTCTAGTTCAGATTCCTCGGACTCAGACATTGATTGGGATGATTTTGATGATTATTTACCATGTCTGATTCCTTCTGAGCCGACAGCTAGGACGGAGTGCGAGCCAGTACAGTTTATTGATGATTCAACAAGCCTCCCTTGGTCAGATGTTCATTCGCAGCGAGAGTTCTCACATGCAGACCTGGTAGCCTTTACACAGACATATCAGAAGCCAGATCTGCCATCTCCCAGTTGTCTAGAACTAAAACCCTTGCTACAGTCGCTGAAATATAGATTCCTTGCATGTGAGCCAGATATGCACCCAGTCATTATCTCAACAGGTTTGACTGGAGAGCAAGAATCTCATCTGATGGAGGTTCTTGAAAGAAACCGCAAGGCGATAGGATGGAGTATAGCTGATCTCCAAGGGATTAGTCCAGCTCTGTGCTCCCACCACATCTATCTTGAGGAGGACGCCAGGCCGTCGCGTGAGTTCCAGCGACGACTGAACCTGAATCTTCGAGATGTGGTCATGAAAGAAATATCGAAGTGTTTGAGCGCTGATTTTATCTACCCCATCTCCGACTACAAGTGGGTTAGTCCATTACATGTGGTACCCAAGAAGACAGGTATCACTACAGTTGTGAGCGAGTCTGGAGAGGAGATAGCTACCCGAGTACCCACTTCTTGGAGGGTCTATGTGGACTACAGATGATTGAATGAGGCCACCAAGAAGGATCATTTCCCACTGCCATTCATTGATCAGATTATCGATAGGCTAGTTGGGAAGAGTCATTACTGTTTTCTTGACGGATACTCCGGATATAATCAAGTGGCCATTGCGCCCGAAGACAAGGAGAAAATGATATTCACCTATCCGTTTAGGACTTATGCTTTCAGACGGATGCCCTTTGGTCTATGTAACGCCCCAGCGACATTCCAAAGGTGCATGTTGTCCATTTTCTCGGACATGGTGGGTGACTGTTTAGAGGTCTTCATGGATGACTTCTCGGTCTATGGCGATGGGTTTGATGCTTGTCTTGACTGTCTAGACCGTATGCTTCAGCTTTGCATAAAGGTCAATCTTGTCTTGTCTTGGGAGAAGAGTCACTTCATGGTGACTCAAGGGACGATCCTTAGTCATATCATCTCCAAAAGGGGCATGGAGGTCGATCCGGCCAAGGTGGATATCATTAGAAAACTCAGTCCACCATCCAATCTACGTCAATTGCGGTCTTTTCTCGGGCATATTGGTTTCTACCGACAGTTCATTCAGGACTTCAGTCGTATTGCCTGACCGCTCACTGATTTGCTGACGAAAGACACCGAGTTCATTGTAGATGATAAGTATCTTGCATCTTTTGAGATTCTCAAGAGTATGGTTGTCACGGCTCCTGTCCTTCAGCCACATGATTGGTCTCTCGCATTTGAGATCATGACGGATGCTTCTGATTTTGCCGTTGGGGCTGTGCTGGGACAGAGGAGGGATGGATTGTCATTTGCCATTCACTACGCCAGCCGGACTTTGGATGCCGCTCAACGGAACTACACTCTGATAGAGAAAAAGATGCTGGCTATAGTCTTTGCTTTGGATAAGTATAGATCGTATATTCTCGGATCTAGAGTGACTATCTATACATATCACACCGCCATCCAATACTTAATGGCCAAGAAGGATGCCAAAGCATGCCTTATCAGATGGATCCTTCTGCTCTAGGAGTTTGATATTGAGATTAAGGATAAGATTGGAGTTAAGAATGTGGTGGCGGATCATCTCTCCCGCTTAGAGAACCTTGAGGAATCTGAGCCCAGCGCACCTATCACTGAGACAATTCCAGATGAGGTGATCTTGGCGATCACCTTGCTCCTGTGGTATGCCGACATTGTGAACTATCTTGTTGCCAAGATGGTCCCACAAGGTTGGCCCAGGAAGAAACTTGAGACCTTCCTGGCGAAGGCCACGTTATACCATTGGGAGGATCCCGTCCTGTATCATGACGGAGGGGATAGCATCTGGAGGAGGTGCATTCCTCAAGAAGAGCGCATAGCGTCCTCACATACTGCCACAAGCTTGAGGCAAGAGGACATCATTCTGGCAGATTGACAGCACTGAAGGTGCTTCAATCCGGCCTATGGTGGCCTACTCTCTTCAAGGATTCAGATGAGTTCGTGAAGAGATGTACTGACTGTCAGAAGATGGGTACTTGCGGACAGAGAGACATGATGCCCATGCAACCCATTCACTTTTGTGAGGATTTTGATGCATGGGGGATTGATTTCATGGGCCCATTTCCTATGAGTCAGGGGTTTGAGCACATTTTGCTCGTTGTGGATTATGTCAGCCGATGGGTTGAGGCCATCCCCGCTCGAACCGCAGATGCTAAGACCGTGTGTCGATTTTTGAGGAAAATATCATTTTACGGTTCGGGGTACCTAGAGTCTTGATTTCAGATGGGAGGTCTCACTTCATCAATGACAAGGTTAGGGCTCTTGCAGACGAGTTCGGCATTGACCATCGTATTGCCACACCGTATCACCCTCAGACTAATGGTCTTGCCGAAGTATCGAATAGGGAGATGAAAACTATCCTACAGAAGGTTGTCCGCCCAGACCGAAAGGATTGGTCACAGCTTTTGGACTCAGTCTTTTGGGCCTATCGGACATCCTTCTAGAATCCATTAGGGACGTCTCCCTTTCGTCTCGTCTATGGCAAGCCGTGCCATCTACCAGTGGAAATAAATCACAAGTCACTTTGGGCAGTCACTAAGTTATTATTGGATCCCGAGAGTAAAGGAGAACATAGGAGAGCAGAGTTGGCAGCCATGGAGGAAATTAGAGATACAACCTTTTCTAGCAGCCAACAGTACAAGGAGAAAGAAAATACATGGCACGATTCTCACATCAGCCATAAACAGTTTGAGACTGATCAGCGTGTATGGTTGTTTGATTCTAGGCTAAAATCATTTCCAGGGAAATTACAGAGCAAGTGGAAAGGTCCTTACGTGGTCAGGAAGGTACATGACAATGGCAGTATTGACATATCCGAACCGTCATCTTCCTCTACCTTCCGTGTTAACGGTCAGTGTCTGAAGTTTTATCTAGATCATGATCCGCCGACCGTTAACGTTGCCCCCATTCTTCTAGTATGAGATGTGTTCTTTGACTCATATCATCTGCATCTCATACATGGTGATCAATTCCATCTTCCGCTGTATAGATCCATCTGTCCATATCACTCTTTCATCTGTTGATATCTTTTCTTCTTTTCTTCTTTTTTTCTTTACTTCTTTTCCTTTTCTATCTTCTTTTTGTATTAAAAAGATGTCGCCCCTTGTTGACAGTTTCTACACATAGGACGTACTTTGTCCTAAGTATAGGGGGGTGTGCACCCTGAGTTTTCATTCTTTTCAATCCTCTCCATTGTCTCCTCTTATTGTCTATACTTAGGGCTATCTTACCCTAAGTATAGGGGGAAACAATCTGAGACGATCTGTTCATTCCCACCCGTGACCCTCCCTGCATTGTATACAGTCTGCTATACTTAGGATTATTTGATCCTAAGTATAAGGGGGACGGTCAACTTCTCATTGATTCATTTATTTATTCTTTAGACTTGCCTATATTTAGTACGGGTTATGTCTTCTCTTTTCTCTTCGATCTATGAGGACATAGCTCAAGCTAAGTATGGGGGGGTCATATATATTGTGTATATACTTTAGCTATAACTCAAACTTTCGTATCTTCTTAATAAGTATGGCTAATAATTCTTTAAAAATTCATTAAAATCCTTAATAAAAAGATGTGATAATTCCTCAAATTCTTTTTGTATATACTGATTAATAAATCAGGTGAAAATGTTTTTTTTTGCAAAATGTTTGAAAAATAGTTTGAAAATCTGTGTGAAAATCATTTGAAAACTATTTTTAAAAATATTTTGTTACATGTTTTTCAACCGTTGTAAAAATGTGTGGTTTGTAAAATTTATTTTCTTTTTGTGAAATAAAATGTTTGAAAAATGATTTGTAAATGGTTTGAAAAATGGTTGCAAAAATATTTGAAAAATCTATATATACTGTTTGAAAAACTTTGCAAAATGATTTTCAAATGTGTGTACATGTTTGTAAAATTGTTTGTAAAAATTATTTTGGACTATAGTTTTCAAAATTGTTTGAAAAACCTGTGTCAAATAAGTTTGAGGAATACATACATCACACCTAAAATTCTCTACTATACATACCTAAAAATTGATCATTTACCCTTGTAAATTCTTAAAATCCACTTCTTGTAAATATAAGAAACATGCCCGTGTTAATATTTGTACCTAGTTTTCAGTCAAAAACTTTTTGTTTTCAAAAATCCCAAAAACAATTGCAAAATAAAAATCCAAAAACTTTTGAAAAATCTTTTTGAAAAATACAAAAAAATGCATATGCATCATCATCATGTTTAAAGAGTGATGATTAGGGATTCATCACCTGGTTAGAAGAAGCGGTTATTTTACACAAAGTTGAGGATATTCCCCTACAAATTAAAGAGTAAATCTATTGGGCCATTCATGGTAAAGACTGTGTGTGGCATTTCTATCATTATCATATCTGAATTATCTTCTGAAATATATTCATTTGTAGTCTATGGAAAGTTGATGAAGTCGTATTAAAGCGTGATACATTCATGTTTGTTGTTGATTTAATCAGTGTGACATTTGAAGATGATCTCTCTGCATCATTAGAAGATTCAGTCTATGCTCTAACCAAAATTTCTTTTCTTAATTGAATCTTTTTCAGTTCCTCCATTATTTTATTTTATTCGTTCTTCCCTTTTATCAGTGTTATACTTAGGATGACTAGGTCCTAAATATAGGGGGTGAGTGGCTTATTGTTCCCAAGCTCGTTTCTCAACTTGTTGATATTCTTTTCTATTATTAGGGATATTTCACACGAAGTACGGGGAAACAAGCCAAGTTGTTGATTTTGCAAATTCTGATCCTCGATCATCCCCGCTTTTGTGTATAGTCTGTTATATTTAGGATTTATTTATCCTAAGTATGGGGGACGATCGACTTCTTATTCATTTATTGTTTCATTATAGTATAGTACTTTTCTATACTTAGCATGAGTTATGTCTTCCTTTATTTATCTTTGATCACTATGATAACATAGTTTGAACTAAAAATAAGGGGGTCGTTTATATACATCTGTCATAAGTTGTATTTTCTTGCATTTTCAATAATATGGTTATATTATATATGATAAGTGTGTATGAATAAAATACTAGAAACACTTGTAAATATGTGTAAAAAGTTTTGAAAAATCTTTGTAAAAAATATATTGAATCTATTTGTAAAACTATTTTGAAAAATGATTGTAAATGTTTGGAAAATTCTTTTGGATAACTTATGATAAATCTTTGTAACCTGTTTTCAAAACTTTTAAAATATCTCTTTGTAAATATTTAAAAAATAAATGTAAAAATATCTACTGAAATGTTTGAAAAAAGGTTATTTGTAAAATTATTTGTAAAATAAGATTTCAAAATTTTTTAAAATATTTGCGTAAATGTTTTCAAATAGTTTTGAAAATCATGTTGAACAAGCGAGCCTGTGGAGAGCCATTATGCAATAAATGTTATTGCATTTCATTCCCTGATCTGAAATGGAGTAATTAATTTTCATAATAGCTACATCAATATAACTAATTTTCATAATAGCTCCATCAATACAACTAGGATTATAATCGTCAGTGAAGAACGTCCGACCGCCTCTTTGCTCGGGTGCTTCGACTTTCCTAGGATTTCAACCTTCGCTCCGTTGGCCCTTGTAAGAAAGAGGAGCAGAAAGAATGTGTAAGAGAAACAAGTTATAAAAAATATGAGCAAGAAAAATGAATTGGATTCAATGAATATGAACAATGAAATAATGTTGAAAAATATAGACAAAAAATTTACAACAAAGAATAGCAGGTCAAATAAGAAATCTAACTACCCTCGCCATGCCTTCCTGGAAATGGCATCATTTTGTTGGGAAGGGATCTTCCTTGGTGTTTTATGAAAATAAATGCGATGACGTTGCAACCCAAATAACCCCTCAATAAAAAAATTATTTATTCTCAAGCTAAATTAGTTACAAAAATATAGCAAGAGGAAATTGCTTTTTAACTAACCTATATAGCAACATGATCGAACTCAAGGAGGCTACAAATCCCAAGGGATATTCTAATAATCTAAAAATCTACTAACAGAAAAATGAATTCAAATGCAAACTATCTTGGTTTTTGTTGGATTTTTATCTTTTTAATTTTTTTATAATTTTGTTAGCAAGGGATCTTCGCATTTTATTTTATTGAATAAATGTATGTGTCATTTTAATCCAAATAATCCCTCAACAAAAAAATTATTTTGATTCCCATACTAAATTAATTAAAAAATGTAGCAAGTGAATTTTGATATTTATTTTACATGTATAGCAACAGGATCGAACTTAGGGAGGCTACAAATCCCGAGGATTCCAATAATTGAAAAAATCAATTAAAAGAAAAGAGAATTCAAATGCAAACTATATTGGTTTTTTCCAGATTTTTATATTTTAGTTTTCTTGTAAATTTTGATTTTTTTATTTTTATATTTCGGATTTTTTTTTAATTTTTGTTGGTTTTTATTTTTCTAATTTTTTATTTTCATAATATATCTTATTTTTTAAACCAAATTTATACATGAAAGAACACACATTTTTTTGGATTTTTTAAATATACTAAAAATGATAAAAAATGCCAAAAAAAGTTTCTGTGTTTTATACTTTTTATAAAGTTTTTGGTTATTTTTCGATTCTTTTAGATTTTAAAATGAATAAAAATAGAGAATAAAGCAAACAGTGAACATGCATGACTATTTTTTAATTGAAAAATATAAAATAAACTCAAAAAATATTAGATTTATTTTTCCTAAAACCTATGATGAATTATCTATAAAAAGTAGTGAAACTACAATTTTGGAATTTTCTAAAATTTTCAGTGATTTTTTTAAGATTTTTCGTATATTTGTATTTTTTGTTTTAAAAATAATTAACATCTGAAATTTGCATGGAATAAATATACATAAAAAGAAAACTATTCTATTTTTTAGAATTTTTAACGTAATAATTTAAAATTTTATTAATTTTCAAATTTCATACAGGGAAAATTGTGAAGTTTTTGATTTTTTAATAATAGCAAATGGTAATAAAATAGAATGAGAAAAGTACACAATGAAAAAGAAAGTGATAAGAACTTAATTCGATTTTTTAGCATTTATTGACTAGTAAAAACATTTATTTTTATGGTGAGAAAAAGCAAATAATTTCTAGAATTACAGGACTAAAAACCAATTGTTTATTGTTTTTACAATAAAATATAATAAGATATAAAATCTAGGTGAAAAGCACAAATTACCCAAATATAATGTGCAACGCACATGGTAGATGGACATGGCAAGGGGTTTCGCGTAATTTCAAGAACTTAGGGGGCTGGAACGCATGTTTTCCTAAATAAAATGAACTTTATACATAGGGTTCCTTGTTCGTCATTTCTTCTTGCCCTAAACACAGGAAAGGGGGCGCCACCCCTCTTTGGAGCTCGGCTGCGACGATCGATAGGCTGCACGTAGGGTGGAGCATTAGGTTGGGCCGTCCCGAACCCGACCCTGACCTGACCCGAAAAAGCCCGGACCCGACCCGGACCCGATGTACATATCGGCCAGGCCCAGGCCCCCATATTCTTGAAATGTCACGCTCGGGCCGGGCCCAACCCGAACCCATGAGAACCCGGGTTGGCCCGACCCGACCCGCCACCCCAATCCCCCCACGTTGGTTCTGCATGCCCATGCCTCCAACCAATATATTGCCATGCACCAGATGAGATTGTAGCCACTTAGAAACTACTCAGGCATGAACATCCAACTTGCACCACTTACGTCTTACCCTCCACTTTACACTTACACCCGTTAATTCAATTGATATCTCACAAATTTTTAGCATTCCCATGATTTCCAGGTTTTACTTAAATCATGTGATGTGATTGTTGACAAATCTAATGGCAAATACGCTATGAACTTATCCTATTATTGTCCAAAACTCGTATGGCATATGGTGTTCGCAAAGAAAGAGCAAGTGTTCAATCCAATCCGCACTTCCATGTGACCGCACGCTTTGAAATTAGACACCCCTCCCCTCCCTCCCAATGTCAGACGACCTTCCGTGGGTCCCCGGTGTCCCATCCCTACGACCGCTCTAATCTAATATATACACTTTATCCACACATTTCACAACCGTACTTCATAATGCAATTAAATTAGAAGGCAGAGTACATTAATTTCCCTCAAATTTCACCAATTGTAATATAACCAAGTGGGGATGGGCAGAGCCCTGCCCAGCCCGGGCCCAATTCTACGGGCCTTGGGCCATGTCTGGGTCCTCGGTTTTCCAAAAAATAAGGGCATCGACCCAGCCCAAGGCCCAGAGAAAATCAATGGGCTCGGTCCGGGGTTTCGTGGGTTGGGCCGGGTCGAATCCAATGCACCACCCTAGCTGCACGAGTGGATGGTCGGTGGTGCAGGTTTGATATAGAGTAGATTGCAGAGTAGAGAAGGGACGGCGGGCGGAGCTCCTAGCGCGGTTGACGGAGGGTGTTGCACTGTGTCTCATTCCCACGACGGTGTAGGTGATTAAGGTGGGAGGCAGAGTTGGCGACGACGTGGGGGTTAACATGGCAGATTCACTCCATGCGGAGGGTGTACCTATTTGTTCGTCTATTCCAAAGCCAAAAGGAACGTCACCCCGTGCTGCACTGGGTTGCGGTGTCGATGGTGATGTCGGAGTCACATGATGGAGGTGGAGCTTCCTCCATATGGTAGTCCTGGAAAGTGAAGGACGTAGTTCTAGGCAGTCGCAGGCGTGGCTGTGGAGCGGTGCAGATGAGTTCGTGGCGGCGACCACTTGGCAGATGGGGCTCTACGCTAGAAAAGAGGCGAGGGAGCATTTGGCGGCAGTAACAGAGAGAGGGGGGCCGGAGGGGGCGCAGCCCCCCCCCCCCCCCCGCGATTTTGTAAAAAAGTTAGAGTTCTAATTTTAGTTACAAAAATTTGATAAAAAAAGTCAAAGTATTAATTTGGCGTAAAAATTCGTAAGCATGCAACCCAAATTTAATATAGTATTTAGGAGTAACGGGTACTTCCATAAATTTCGGAAGTAACAGACGTTGGAGATAGCAGCCGCTCCCTCAATCCGAGATTTTGGCATAGAAATTATATTTCCTAGAATTAAGAGTCCTAATAACGGATGCCATGTGATCTTCTCAATATAAAATTTCCTAATCGGTAATGATGGTCTATCCGTATTATCTATATAATAAGAAAGACACGTTGTAAATAACTTGCTATTACTTAGAAAGCTTCATTTTGTCTCCATCTTTATGGAGTCGGACACTCGTCTATTTCAATTTCTTTCTTTGTGACGCTAGAGTCAATTCACCGACGACGATCCTCCATTGAATCATTGTTACTTTTATTGAGCGTATAACAATGCTAGTAAGGATTTTTGTTACATCATGTTCTATCTATCACATGTTGGTTACTTTGCAATTACTCTTTTTAACAAATAGTAATAGCAAGTTATTGTTGAATTTTAAATCGAATACTTCATGACTATTTAATTTTTTCCCAACAATAATTGAATAATTTACAAGTATTAAAGTAATAATACTTTACAGATATTCGATTACAAGTATCGATTACAAAATGCCCAACAAATCAATAAAACTATTACTTTACATGCCTTTACATTTTGTAATCGAATACTTTATATAAACAAGTATTAGTATTATTGTTGGGAAAAAAATCAAATAGTCATAAAGTATTAGTAATACTTTATATCAACAAGTAATCGAATACTTTACAAGTATTAATGTAAAAGTACTTGTAATCGAGTACTTTACATGCCACCTACTATAATACTAATACTTTATAAGATAGAATTTTAAATTGAATACTTTACATGCCTTTACATTTTGTGCATCTTTTCAGATTTAGATTTAAAATGTCAAATAATATGATTATTGCTTATTTTTCAAAGAAGATAAACGAAAGTATTCCTCTGAAAAATATAAATGCATACAATGATCTTAATGAAGATGAATGCCCTCCAGCCAAAATTCCATGAGTAGAAATCACTAGTATTGATGATGTTGTAGTAGAAGGGGATCCAGGATTACGTAAGATGATTTGGGAATACCCTTTTGAAAAAAAGAGAAGAAATTAATTCGAACTTATATTAACATGGGACCTTATCAGCATGTAAAGGCAGATTATCCGTACAGTACTAGTGGAAAGCAACGTAGACGGTTTCAAGCATCTTGGTTTAAGCAACATTTCTAATTAATATATTCTCCCTCTAAAAATGCAGCATTTTGCTTTTCTTGTTATCTTTTCTGTGATAAATGAAATTCTAAGTATGGTACAAATGTCTTTGTTGTTGGTGGATTTTGAAATTGGAAGAAAGTCAATGATGGAAAAAACCGATCTTTTATGAATCATATTGGAGGTCAGGGATCAATTCATCGTATGACAGAGGAGCGTTTGAGGAATATAATAAATAAAGCACACTACATTGAACATGTATTTGCAAACAAGATGAGAAAAAAATACAAGAAAATCGGTTGAGATTGAAGACTACTATTAATGTTTTACGATGGTTGGCTTTTCAAGCTTGTGCTTTTAGAGGCAATGATGAAAGATCATGTTCAAGAAATCTTGGGAATTATATTGAGTTGATAAAATTTATTGCTTCATATAATGAATAAGTTGATAAAGTTGTCTTGGAGAATGATACAAGAAATGCTAAATACACTTCACCTGATGTTCAAAAAGAAATTCTTCAAATTATAACCCAAAAAGTAAGAAGCTTCATTCGTGAAGAGATTGGTGATGCTGCTTTTTGCACTATAATTGGTGAATCTAGAGATGAATCTAAGAGAGAACAAATGGAAATTGTTCTTAGATTTGTAGATAAAGAAGGCATTCTACGTGAACGTTTCTTTGATATAGTTCACATTCCAGATATTAAAGCCTCTACATTGAAAGATAGACTATTCAGAGTATTATTACATAATAATCTTGATTATAAAAAATTAAGAGGACAAGGTTATGATGGAGCCAGCAACATGCGATGTGAATGGAATGGATTGCAAGCCATGATTATAAAAGATAATAAATATGCATACTATATCCATTTCTTGGCTCATCGTCTACAATTGGCTCTTGTTACCGCTTCAAGAGAAGTAATTCCAGTTCATAAGTTCTTCAATAAATTGACATGTATTGTTAACATTGTCAATGCATCTTCTAAACGTCATGATGAATTACAAGCTGCTCAACATGATGATATTTCATATCTTCTTTCTATAAATGAAGTTCATTCATGAACTGGATCTAACCAGATTGGCACTCTACAGCGTGCCGGTGAAACTCGATGGAGTTCACATTATAAATCTATATGTAGCTTTATGAAAATGTATATTGCAGTGTGTAAGGTACTTTTGGCTATTATAGATGGAGGTGACACTTATTTGCAATGTGGAGAAGAAGATGAAGCTTACGAGGCTATGACATCATTCGAGTTTATTCTTATTGGGAATCACTGAAGACTTGTGTCAAATTGTACATCGAAAAAATATAGATATTTTGAATGCGTTACAACTTGTTTCATCAACAAAAGAACAACTTCAAAAGCTACAAGATGATGGTTGGAATGTATTATTTGATAAAATTGTATTATTTTGTCAGAAACAAAGTATTGACATTCTGAATCTGAATTCTTATTACTCTCGAAGTCGAATGAGGAATCATTGACAAGTACAAGAAATTACACTAA